>JANRMT010062790.1:9831317-9846383 GCA_026402145.1 Polypterus bichir lapradei | reverse complement strand
TACCCTTTGGGTGCGAGCAGTTGTTGCTCGGGGTGCCAGAATCCATCGAGGAAGAAAAATTAAAAACATTATTTGTACAAAATCTTAATTTATCTATCCATTCCTAAATAATTAAATGGGCAAGCTATTTCGTATCAGTGCAATACGCTGCTTGTTAAAACGGATGACTCCCGCTCTTACGTGCACTTAGTGCTGCGTGGGTATTATGAACTATCGTATCTGTTCAAGTTCTATTTAAATTTTAAATATAGGTAATTTTTATTTAGTCGACAGAAATATGTTTGGTAGGAATGTAAGTTAAATTTAGTCATCATTGCATAAATTTTCTTCACCATAGAAATTTAAAGACTAAATTCAACTTACATTCCTACCAAAGATATTTCTGTTTACTAAATTGAACCTACTTATATCCAACTAGAACTTGAAAAGATATATTTTTTTGAATCTGATCGCGCATTTTAGATCGACTTGACGTGCACTACATCGAGCCCGCGTGCTATTGTGCTCTCGCCTGCCTGCCTCAATAAGTCACCGTCGCTTCGCTCTTCCTTTTTTACCGTTCATTTAGTCATGGCTAGTCGCAAAAAAATTAGAAAATGGAAGGAGGATTACACTGAGTATGGCTTTACCAAAACAATTATTGATGGCGAATAAAGTATCCATTATTCATAAAGCTTCAATTGGTGATCTGTTTTTCTGCGTTCCTCATATTTTTTCATACTTTTTCTCAAACCAAGGGGGTGTGAAATCGGGATTGTCCGTCACAGGGGGTAAGAGTGTAAAATGTATATACTGTATATATATATTGAAATAGTTTTACTGTCAAATAATGCAAAGAGTACACGGCACATGTTTCGCCCTAATTCTGGGCTCATCAGGCGTACACACTCACTGCACCCCCTCTCAGAAATCGAACCTCGGACGTCAGTGCTAGAGGCAAAGCCTCTTGTGTTGCGCCACGGCGTGTGCTTCGTTTATTTGACAGTATGTAGATTGGGGTATATATATATATATACTCAGCAAAAAAAGAAACGTCCCTTTTTCAGGACTGTGTATTTCAACAATAATGTTTTAAAAATCCAAATAACTTTACAGATCTTCATTGTAAATTGTTTAAACAATGTTTTCCATGCATGTTCAATTAACCATAATCAATTAATTAACATGCACCTGTGGAATGGTTGTTAAGACCTTAACAGCTTACAGAAAGTAAGCATTTAAGGTCACAGTTCTAAAAACGCAGGACACTAAAGAGACTTGTCTACCGACTGTGAAAAACACCCAAAGAAAGATGCCCAGGGTCCCTGCTCATCTGTGTGAACGTGCATTAGGCATGCTGCAGGGAGGCATGAGGACTGCTGATGTGGCTAGGGCAATAAATTGCCATGTCCACACTGTGAGACGCCTAAGACAGCGCTACGGGGAGACAGGAAGGACAGCTGATCATCCTCGCAGTGGAAGACCACTTGTAACAACACCTGCACAGGATCGGTACATCCGAATATCACACCTGCGTGACAGGTACAGGATGGCCACAACAACTGCCCGAGTCACACCAGGAACACACAATCCCTCCATCAGTGCTCAGACTGTCCGCAATAGGCTGAGAGAGGCTGGAATGAGGGCTTGCAGGCCTGTTGTAAGGCAGGTCCTTACCAGACATCACCAGCAACAACGCCGCCTATGGGCACAAACCCACATTCGCTGGACCAGACAGGAGTGGCAAAAAGTGCGTGAGTTTCTGCATGACAGCAATGTCAGTGTTCTGCCATGGCCAGCAAAGAGCCCAGATCTCAATCCCATTGAGCACGTCTGGGACCTGTTGGATCGCAGGGTGAGGGCTAGGGCCATTCCCCCCAGAAATGTACAGGAACTTGCAGGTGCCTTGGTGGAAGAGTGGGGTAACATCTCACAGCAAGAACTGACAAATCTGGTCCAGTCCATGAGGAGGAGATGCACTGCAGTACTTCAAGCAGCTGGTGGCCACACCAGATACTGACTGATACTTTTGATTTTGAGCCTCCCTTCATTCAGGGACACATTGTGAAACATTTTTAGTTTATGTCTTATGGTGTTGACTCTTTTAGTGTTCATACAAATATTTACACATTAAGTCTACTGAAAGTAAAAACAGTTGAAAGTCAGGGGACGTTTCTTTTTTTGCTGAGTATATATATATATATATATATAAGATTACTCCTGTAGCCACAATAAATGCCTTTATTGAATAGACAAACCAGGGATGAACAAGTTCCTTTCTACTGCAGCTACAGCCGCGACACACATAAAAAACATCAATAATAACGCATAAACTTGCAACATTATTTAGGAAAATCGCAACATTTTACTCACCAAAAATTGGGATTATTTGTAAAAAAATCCATCCTCCTCTCTTTCCTCAAAAACAGTTCAATTACTCTGTCGTATGGATTATCCATGCGCTTCAGTTCCATCAAAAAGTCCCTTTCTATCGCAATCGAAGCTAATGCTGAAAGTTGAACCTGCCCTGTTTTATTTCTGGCATAAGTTTTAATTCGCTTTAGGGCTAAAAATGGCCACTTGACAGAAACAATGTACACGGGAATGGTCACCACCAAATATACCAATGTGAACAGCTGGCCCAATGCTCTCATTCAGATTTTTCTGATGAAGGAAGTCAAGGAGATCAGTGGGAGATTTTCCTGCAAAATCATCCATGGCATACATTACAGTCAGTTCTGTTTTTAGCCGAGACAGATCAAAAACCGCTCCGTGGCTCTTGTGTTAAACTGGAGAAGGCTGCATGTGTGAAATTTTTCTTGTATTCCTGAAACTTCTGGGGCTCAAGGAGTGTGACAAACATCAGGTTTTTGTGGTCTTGAAATCTGGTCTGTGTCTAGCAAATAATATTGTCCAGAATCATGCCATGGAGTTGGCCATAGTGCGCGTGAGGATTTTGCACTCGGAGCGCTTGCAGTGCGTTCAGTGGCCTCGTAGAGTTCCTCATATCGGCTTCTATCCAATCAATGGGTCTGAATACGGTGACGTTGCTGTACGCATGCTAGAGGGCCCTACTGACACCATCTCAAAATCTGATTCGTTGAAGCAACAGGTTAATCGACATTTAGAGTGCCTGCACAACGGATTGCGAAGGCCTGTCTGCCTGGCAACAAATGATGGCTGAAATGTGATTGGTTAAATGCTTTAATACGAAAATACATGCCTGGAAGCAGCACAACCATCGGAAAAGCTATGAAAGGAAGCGGACAGACTATTTGGAATTATTTAATAAGTATTCATGGACAAAATATAATTAACATCAGTTTGTGATTCAGATATTTTTACTTATGAATATGCTAAGCACAGTCCTTGACCCGCGAATATTTACCTTATATAGGCAGCCACTCAATTACGTGGGAGGCGTGATGATGCGAGACGCAACTCCGCCTCCCACGGCCATCGAGCTGCAGTCTATTACAGTATATGGACGAAAATAGGTTCCAGTTATGACCATTACGCATAGAATTTCGAAATGAAACCTGCCCAACTTTTGTAAGTAAGCTGTAAGGAATGAGCCTGCCAAATTTCAGTCTTCTACCTGCACGGGAAGTTGGAGAATTAGTGAGTGAGTCAGTCAGTCAGTCAGTGAGGGCTTTGCCTTTTATTAGTATAGATATATAACAAACGTCAACAGGCAGAATGCACTATATGATAGCAAGAGTTAAAATAAGACGCGTCACTCATGGATCCCCGGCTCTTTCAATAAATATTTACTTTTGCACTGTATCATTATAATCACTCCTGTTATTAGTATTATAATTAACCTTTATCTTTTCTTGAGATCACATTTAATAGCCTTAAATGTTTTCTTTGTTCTGACTTATTAAAACGGAATAGACAGAAAATAGAGGTTTATCCCTGTACTTTGCCATGATATAGGTAAGCACATTTGAGAAAGAAAAGGTGAAATCCTTAAATCACAGATGTTATTATTCAATCAAGTATTAAAATATTTCATTTATTAATACTTTACAATATTTTGTGGAGCACAAAAGTAACGAGTTTGCTATGAAGAAAAGATGCCGTCAGTGGCTCAACTGACTAAGACGGTTGCTTTTCAAATTCTGAGCGTAGTGCTAGCCCAAGTTTGATCTGAATTAAAGACTCATCAAAATTAACAATAATAAAAAAATGATCAGGAATGAAATCTTTATAACCAATTTGAACTGTGGAAGGATCGCATAATAGATCTGTTCGGGAATCATCCAACAACAACAATATTTATTTATATAGCACATTTTCATACAAAAAGTAGCTCAAAGTGCTTTACATAATGAAGAAAAGAAAAATAAAAGACAAAATAAATTAAAATAAGACAACATTAGTTAACATAGAAAAGGAGTAAGATCTGATGGCCAGGGTGGACAGAAAAAAAAAAAAAAAACTCCAGACAGCTGGAGAAAAAAATAAAATCTGCAGGGGTTCCTGGCCACAGGACCACCCAGTCCCCTTTGGGCATTCTACTTAACATAAATGAAATAGTCCTCTTTGTAGTTAGGGTTCTCACGGAGGCACTTGATGTTGATGGTCAAACAGACTTCTGGCTTTTAATCCATCCATCATTGTTGGAACATCACGGTGCTTTGAGTAGGTACCACCAAAAGGACACCGGAAAAGGAAACAGAAGAGAGAGTAGGGGTTAGTACAGATTTTAGAGCCACCATGAATAGTTATTATAATGAGTTGGATATACAGAGTATCAGGATTTTAATTACAGTGAAGTTATGAGAAGGCCATGTTAAAGTAATGTGTTTTCAACAGTTTTTTAAAGTGCTCCACTGTATTAGCCTGACGAATTCCTATTGGCAGGCTATTCCAGATTTTAGGTGCATAACAGCAGAAGGCCGCCTCACCACTTCTTTTAAGTTTTGTTCTTGGAATTCTAAGGAGACACTCATTTGAGGATCTGAGGTTACGATTTGGAATATAAGGTGTCGGACATTCCGATATATAAGATGAGGCGAGATTATTTAAGGCTTTATAAACCATAAGCAGAATTTTAAAGTCAATCCTGAATGACACAGGTAACCAGTGTACTGACATAAAAACTGGAGAGATGTGCTCAGATTTTCTTTTTCTAGTTAGGATTCTAGCAGCTGCATTCTGCACTAGTTGCAAACGATTTATGTCTTTTTTGGGTAGTCCTGAGAGGAGTGCGTTACAGTAATCTAGTTGACTGAAAACAAACGTGTGAACTAATTTCCCCACTAATTTTCCCCACTTGGAATCGCCACTAAAATGCAATGACTGATTGCGTAAGGCAGCTCACGTATTTACATTAATCCATGTTCTATTCATTGCCATTTGATGTCCATGAACCCCTCCATTGAATAAGGTGATAACAAACCCACTGTGGTAGATCAGGTTGAATTTGCTCGGCTGCACCAAACATTCAAAGGTGTCAATCCGGAGCACATCAGAGAGGCTGAGAGACACGGCACAGATCAGTCACCGGCACACTGACATACACGGGACACTCCAAGGTGAGCAGTGCATGTATCAAGGTCGGCATTAAAGATCCTCTTGAGTGCTGAGGCAACAAAAAGCAGCGGGATAAACACATCTGGACCTGCTGTCGAAAAAGCATTTGCTTTTAACAGCAGCATCCCTCCCTCGTGAACACAACTTCAAGGTCCGGATAGGCGATCAGTAAAACGTTGTCTTAGTCAAAGCACAGTGCAAAAATAAAACATTTCTTAAAACACATAGTTGTCCAGTCTTTATCATTCCTAAGCAATCTTCCAGTTATAGAGGCGCAATCCCAGTTACTAACACATTTACCGTGTAGCTCTCCCCCCATCACTCAAAGTAAGAACACATTCCACCTTATTAATTTAAAATTTAAAAATTTAAACTGCTAAACCCGCCATCAACAACTACAATAACAGTTGAAATTGTTACTCAAATAATTTTTTTTTGTTATAGACATGAAACAAGATACCCATTTCCATTTGATATATCTTAGGTTCTCGCCTTGCTCGCTCTCGGTCCACGGTGGAATGTACTGTTTTAAAAAAAAAAAAGAAAAACACACTGTTTTGGGTGACAATTCACAATGGGTGGACATGGGACCCGAACCCACGCAAGCCTTATTTTGGAGTGGCAAGGCTACCGCTGCACCACTACTGTTTTCAACAGAGTGGTTGTATATAATGTATGTTTTTTTTATGTATGTAATGAAGACGAAAACAATTATATATAGATGTACAGTATACTATATGACATACGTTCAGTGTTACATGAAAACGCTGCATGAGGCGAACAATGGATATTTATGAGAGTATTATAGTGAGAGATGTGTCCTCACCCGTATTAGTAAAGCTCTTCTTTGCATCATTATGCATTCTACAAGTCGGCATTTGTATGATGTATAATTTATAGCTTTATTTTTTGCCACAAAGTATTATTGAGCACAATCATTTAAAATGTATTGATCATCCACAAACATTCGTTTCACCTGGGAATTCTGTCGAGTTTTTGAACTCTGTTGATGCCATATGTACTTCAAACGGGAGTTGAATAATGATTCGAAGCACTAAGCAGACATGCGCAGTGGAATCGTCAAGCTTGGTTAGAACATAGACATATATAGGTAGACGCCGCATTCACTGTGTTGCCCAGTCGACATGATACGTCATCGTGTCCGCCCTACTGCGAGTGGCAAAAGTGCCATTTAAACTAATACAGGTAGACGTGGAAACCAGGTTTTCTGATGAAAAAACAATAACGTTTAAAACAGTATCGTTTACATACAACAGATTTTGGTGAATCATTTACATGCAATTATTTATATCCATTTATACACTAATAACGGCAATTATTAAATAATAATAATTATTATTATTAAATAATTCCTCCCATATAAGTAACATTTCTTGGACTGCCTTCTTCCATCTCCGAAACATTTCTAGATGTCCTGTTCTTACACAACACATCACTGAAGTATTGGTTAATGCCATAGTCACGTCACATATCTATCTATCTATTACTGTAAGGCTATTCTATCTAGAATCCCACAAAAACGTATTCATTGCTTACAACTTCTTCAAAATTCTGCTGCCAGGATAATAACCTGTTCTAAATCCACTGAACATATTACACCTATTCTCTCTCAACTTCACTGGCTCCCTGTTCACTACAGAATATGATACAAAATACTGCTCTTAACATTTAAAGCTCTCCACAACCTCACTGATCTCCTACAGACTTGCAATCCTCTTGCTCACTCTGATTCTCATCTGCAGCTCTACTTTCTGTACAACACCTCAAACTCTGTTCTATGGGAGCTTGAGCGACTCTCATATTGCTCCTTAACTCAGGAATTTACTTCCCTCTCATATACATCAGCACGATTCAATAACACATTTTAAAACTGCCCTCAAAACTTATCTTTTCAAACTGGCATACCAATTGTGAATTTTGCACTGTTACTATCTTATCTTTGTTTGTTTGCTAATTATTGCTTTTTGATTTATAATTCTCTTGTTTTAATTTTACTAATGTTGTTTAATCTTAATGTAAGGTGACCTTGAGTGCTAAGATTATAAAATGGGATTTTCTAATGGTCAAATACAACCAAAACAATTGTTCAGCCTTACCTATGAAATGTAATCCCCCGGGATCTGTGTTTGGAGCATACGGCGGTTTGTACAATCAAAAGCAGCACATTTGTGAGGCATCTTTATCTATTACTTCACTCCACAGCAGTGCCATTCGCAATATGGCGGCGACATTGACATATGATGCTGCTGGTCATGCGGTGTCTAATAATTCTATGTCTATGGGTTAGAAGCACTGAGCAGACATGCGTACTGGGATTGCATCATGACAGGGTTTCAAAGCCTCCAGCAGACATGCGTACTGGGTTAATAGCGGCTTGTAAGCCTCGAGCACACATGCGCACTGGGTTAACAGAGGCTTCGAAGCCTCAAGCAGACATGCATACTGGGATTGCATCATGACAGGGCTTCCAAGTATCCAGTAGATATGCACACTGGGTTAATAGAGTCTTCGAAGCCTCGAGCAGACATGCACACTGGGTTAACAGAGATTAAAGATTAGGTAAATTGTGCAACCTTTTTATGAAACGCTTAATTTTGTTCAAAATATGTCATATAGTATACATCTATAAATATAATTTTTTCGTCTTCATTAGGAGAATGCAACAATGATACTCTCAATTGAACCAATTTAACGTGCATATGTCAAACAACATAAATTGTCTACATCAGCCATAGTAAGAACAGTAGTAGTAGTTCGGTTGTGCGGAGCTCATTAATTATCCCGATTAGGTAGCTCAATGGTATTGCAACTGTCTCTCAGTAAAAACACCAGGGGTTCGCGTCATTGATCCTCCTCTTGTGAAAGTTTTTTTTTTTCAATTCCTCCATTTAACAAAAATTTCGAATTTGGACGGATAGCGAACGAATCGAGCTATCGAGGTTGGGAAACCGTAGGCCAGGGGGCACACATTCCTAATTATATTGTGAATGTAAATAGTTTCACAGTAAAATGTAATAAGCTTCATATTTGTGTGTTTGGAGACGCTGGTGTCGTACTGAATTTGTATTGTAGAAAAACAAACTACTGTCCAGCATGCCTAAATGTGTCTTTTCGTTTCTGATCACTATATGGCACTTCCAACTTGGGACAATTCACTATAAACAATTTCAGACAATCAGCGCCTTCTAAACATGCAGAATGACAGTGTGAACCTTTATTGTAGCGGCGCAGCATCTTCGTTTCAGTCAGTCATTGTTCTGTTAGACTATTTACTGTTAAATGCTGCTTGAGCTATACCATTTATAGTACAACAGGTGCCCTACCTAGTTCTTAAATCGATATTGAAATGCACACACAAGCCTCCAAAATTATTTATTGAAATGCCTACATTTACAGTGTCCATTTTAGGAAGGCGTAGTTTTTACTTGTTCTCGTTAACAGGAATTATAATTTCTCAGTGTCACATATTATTCGTTACTACTCACGAGTCCCGCATCATTGAGATTCTGTTTTATATTCTGTATATGCAAGCTTTTTAAAAGGAGCGTTAATTGAGCCGACTATAGCAGACTTGTCATCTTCTTAAAATGACTTTATTGATTTGATATTGACAATTAATCATAAGGTCAAAAATCAAGGAGGATATGAGTTTGCATGGACTGTGGTGTTTCTTTTTTTGTGACATTGTGTCAGTAGAGAGTGTGTCACGTTAACAATGCATTCTGTCCTAAATGACAGCGTACACACTTTTTTATATTTCCTAAAGGCCAATGTGTCTCAATTTGCTCATTAATATATTTTGACAGTGTATTTTAATGAGAATGATTATAAACATATTACCCATGTTCATTTCCCATGTAGATATGTAACGTTTGGTGAAAATAAATAAAAAAGTAGCAACACATATAATAGTTATGTTGTTGTTGTCTACGATTAACAAAATTCACTATTTATCTGAAATATTCCATTTATACAGTCGATTTATTCCACTTCTGAAGGTGTGCCAGTACAACTGAGTGGTGGCAGACGAGTTCACGTAATGGGTGGCAAGACACATCCTCACCTTGATGCCCAGGCTCTTGTCATGAATATTCCCATCTTGTGCTTTTTCTCGTTCCTGCCAGTTTACTATATTATTGGACACGTATGTAGAGGAAATGTGTGTCGTATTTTAAGCCTTGAATGAAACTCAGTGTTGATGCGTTGGGTAACAAGACAGGTTAAGGAGCAGGGAACGTTAAATGTGACAGTGACTGAGGGGGATTGTGTAACTGGAAGATGGTTTAAGAATACAGAAACGACAAAAGCTTAGTCTTTCAATAATTCTATTTACATCAATGATTTACTCTGTTGTCGTGCAGTTCGGAAGATTGCTTATTTACCCCCCACCGCCGCCTTTGATAAGATGCATTCACAAGGAAAGGATATTGCTGACAGTCAGGTGCTTTTTTTAAAAGTCTGGCTCCTGATGTGCTTATCCAGCTGCTCCTTTTTGTCAGTACTTGAGTGATCTTTATGTTCACCTCTGGATGAATACGCAAAGTTTCTTTACAACGTTTTTGTCTCATTAACTCAGAAATCCCGAGGCTTTCCTTAAATTGCAGAATACACTGTTGATGTTGCTGAAAGACAGTTGTGATTAGTTATGCAGCACACGCTTTTACTCACATTGCTTTTTGGAAATCAATAATACAAATCAACTACAGATCTGGGAATCACTATAGTAAAAACATTTAATGAGGAGTGTCTTGCGCATATACTGGTGTAATGACCACGTCGGCTTTATTGAAGCGGTTCTTAGCTTCTCTGATATGATCGACATGAGATAGAATAGATTCTGGATTATTATAATGCGTGCTACCTTACGCAAAATATGCTCATCAATTTGTTACAGATTCTAGGTGGACACGATTCCACACCAAGGAAAAAGGTGCCCCATGTAAATCGTTCATAATGTCTCCAAAATATATTTGTTAACTTACAGACAAGTACTACATAACTGTTTTATACAAAGTCCTTATTTGAACAAACGCGAGTCCCAATTAGGATTAGAACTCGCGTCATCACCCCTTACCGCTATAGCGATGACAACGGCTTTTACGCTGACTCGACTGCTGACTACGCAGATATCAAAATCACGTGACGGGCACATTTAAAGCAAGCCTCGAAGCGGCGTTTCGAGCTCTCGACACAGTTTCGAAACCTCAGTATCGAGCGGCCCATCACTAGTTTCATGTGCTCTGATAAATTAAATGCTTTTCTGAGTTAACCATCTGCTTAGCACTAAATCATTTACGGAAGCTTCCAGAGCGAATAAAGAATATTACAGTCAGTGCCATCCGTCGCTACAGTGTTGTAAAGGCAAAATCTTCTACATTATTTTGGTTAGTTAGTTAGTTGGTTACATTTGGTTACATATGGTTATGTTGGTTATATATTCTACATTTACAACTGGTTACATTTCTTATGTCCAGCGCCCCTGCACACCGCGCTGCACAGACAGGTGAAGTAACTTCCTCATGGTCACACAGTGTCAATATCAGGACTTGAACACATAAACGCAGGGTTGAAAGTGCAAGGCCGTAACTACAATGCCACAATGCTTGCACATCCACAACATCTATATGAATTGAGATAATATAAACGTGTCTGTTCAGAGCTGGCCTTAGGGAGAAGCGAACCAAGCGACCACTTCGGGCCCACAGCTGGAGGGGGCCCAATGCACCCAAGTTTTTTTTTTTTCCTGTGATGCGACGCTGCTGTGGAGGGCCCAATGGAGCAACAGACTCCTTCACTCCAACCTCTATTACTAATTTTTTTACATATATAATTCACGGGCAACATATTCCATTCACCTAATTACTCCACGTGGACATCTCCACTCGGCACTCCAATCTTCATTATGCTTCACTCAGGCTTATCACGGCTCATCTGTGCCTCTGTCCTCAGTAGGTGGCCACTTACGCTTCAGTCTGCATTCTCGACAGAGCATAAAAGGGGCCCTTCTCTTCGTAAAGCCATCACTTTCCTATCAATATATTTCCATTTTGTTAGAAAGAACGTCTTGTAGATAGTAGTTAGGCCTTGCCAAATTTCCACAGTTTGAAATTATTGTATTCCAAATGTCTTCAGTTCCACCGCCAAAGAAATATAAATCAGGTGCTCAAAAACCTAAAGAAAAAGCAGAGAAAGATTAATTCTTTGCCACCCAAAAAGGCGCTTTGCAACGCTTCCTAATGAAAACGGTTAGCTCTAGCAGCAGCAGCAGCACTAGCACCAGGACTGAACTTCCATTAGTCGAAGATACCGCAACGCCGTCCAAGCCCCACAAACCTGTATCCGACTCCGAGGAGTCAGAAGCCGATGACGTTAACAATGACATGGACGTGGGTTTTTCGTCAGGTTCAGCAACGTTGCCAGCCTTTTCGGTTTCTAACCAGAAAGATGAAGATCACGATGAGGCTGATAATGATTTTGATTCCTTTAGTTGGGGAGATCCAGGTTTGTGAGGTGCAGAAATCACCGACAAGGAACGTGTCTTCCTAGTCCAAAAGGGGCCATTTCGCAAAACCGGGATTCAATATCTGACAAATGATGATGGGCGCCATTTTTCTGATTCCTTTTATTCCCGAAAATTACCAAATGGGGAATTTGTTGACAGGCCCTGGCTTGTTTACTCAAAGAACAAAAATGCAGTTTTTTGTTTCTGCTGCAAGTTATTCTCGAATATCCAGATCAAATTGACTACTGATGGTTGCGGTGATTGGAGAAATTTGTCCCGAGACGTGTGCAGTCACGAAATATCTGCCAACTATATACATGCCTTTAAGGATTGGTTGGAACTTCAAAATCGCTTGAAGGCAGGATGTACCATTGATAAGTGTGCACAAGAACTTCTGCTAAGAGAAATTGAGCATTGGCGCAATGTATTAACAAGAATTATTGCTATTATTCAGTTTCTGGGTGAAAGAAACCTGCCGTTTCGAGGTTCTAGTGATCGTATATTTGCCCCACATAATGGAAATTTTCTTGGATTAGTGGAATTATTAGCCAAACTTGATCCATGCATGCAAGAGCATGTTCGAAGGATTACAGACAATGAAATCCACGATCATTATCTGGGCAAAAACGTTCAAAATGAAATATTTCAGTTGATGGGTAATGCTACATTAGAGAAAATAATTTCCCATATTTATAAGGCCAAGTATTTCTCAATCATTCTTGACTGCACTCCTGATATAAGCCATGAAGAGCCGATGACAATGATAATAAGGATCGTTCATATTGATGGCTCCTCAGTGGAAGTTCAAGAATATTTTGTAGGGTACATAGCCGTTAATGATAGCACTGGCTCCAATCTCACAGACCAATGTTTACAGATGCTCTTGGAGTTGAAATTGGACCTAGGTAACTGTAGGGGACAGGGATATGATAACGGTTCCAATATCAAAGGCAAACACAGTGGTGTTCAAAAACGAATACTGGATAAAAATGCATGAGCATTCTACATCCCATGCAGTTGTCATAGCCTTAATTTGCTTGTTGGAGACATGGCTAAATCGTCACCAACTGCCATGTCGCTTTTTGTAACGTTACATCAGATCTATTTGCTGTTTAGTGCTTCTACAGTACGCTGGTAGATTCTGGAGAAGCACATCAATAATTTCACTCTGAAGCGCATTTGTGACACTAGATGGGAATGCAGGATTAAGAGTGTTAAAGCTGTCAAATTCCAAATAGCCTCTTTGTATGATGCGCTGGTAGATGTTTCTGAAGATTCTAAAGATCCTAAGGCTAGAACTGAAGCCGCTGCATTAGCCAAGCAGCTGAAAAATTTTCCATTTCTTGTTTCCTTAGCGATTTGGTACAACATTCTTTCACAGATCAATGTAACCAGCAAAATTTTGCAAAATGAAAATATGCACTATGATGTTGCTCTCAAATGCATCAACAGTGTCTCTGACTATTTGGTTTCATACAGAGAAAATGGACTAGAATTAGCAGAAGCTACAGCCAGAGAGCTCGCTAATGAATTGGAGATACCTTCCGAGGATGTCGCATTTCCTGCAGTAACCAGTTTACGCAGGAGACGAACAAAGCGCCATTTCGATTATGAAGTCCGGGATGAGTTAATAACTGATCCAAAGGAAAAGTTTCGCACAGAATTCTTTCTTATCCTTCTGGATCAAGCAATCATGTCCATGAATGAGAGGTTTGATCAAATGAGACAGCGTTTCGACAATTTTGGATTTCTGCACAATTATCAGTTAATATCATCCATGGATGATAATACCTTGATGAAATCCTCTATGGACTTGAAAATTGCATTAACTGACTCGAAGAATAATGAATCAGACATTGATCCACATGCACTATGCAGTGAAATTCGCATGTTTGCCAATTTAGTTCCTAGCAACTCAACGGCCATGCACGCACTGGAATATCTGTATGAGAAGGAGTTAGCAACTGCCATGCCTAATGTTGCTGTGGCTCTCAGAATAGCATTGACTATGCCTATAACGGTATCTTCGGCGGAGAGGAGTTTTTCAAAACTCAAGCTTATCAAAAATTACTTGCGAAGCTCCATGAGCCACGAACGTCTGAATAGTCTGGCATTAATTTCAATTGAGCAAGATATAGTCGAATCTCTTGATTATTCTGAACTTATTCATGAGTTTGCCAGTGCCAAGGTTCAAAAAGTGTCTTTTGTGTGAAATAGATTTCAATATCTGCTGGTCAGTTATTTTATACGGAAATCTGAATATGTCGAAAGTATGAAAACAAGCTTTAAAACCGAATAAAAATGAAAAAAAAAAATAATGTGGATCTCATTTTCATGAAATAAAAAAATATATAAAAAATATGAAAAGCAAAAAAAAAAGTGCTTGGCCTAGCTATTTACCTCCATGTGCTGCCTGGTGGAAACAGCAAAAGCTGGCTAAAATGTAGCTTTATCTGTTAATGTATCTTCACTAAAGACATTATTGCGGGCCCACTCCGACCTCCATCACTCATACCCTTCACTCAGGGCCTTGTACGACAGTCTGCGCTGACAGCCTGCAAATTTGGTTCCTGTCAGTGTGTTACGGTTACGGTTGTCAGTGTCAAACATAAATTGTCAAAAAGTGATGGTTGTAGATGCCGGGAAAACGCATTTCTGCAGCTCAGAATGCAGGAAATCGGTTGGCGGCCGGAGCTCTGCCCCGGACCCCCTAGCTGCAGGGGTCGGGCCCCTTACGGGGCCCTCGGTATCAGTTTGCTTCGGGCCCGAAATTGTCTAGGGCTGGCTCTAGACAGACTGAGGAGATTGTTCCTCCCCCACACTATGCGACTCTTCAATTCCACCTGGAGAAGTAAACATTAATATTATACAAAGTTATTGTCTGTTATACCTGCATTTTTATCACTCTTTAATATTGTTTTTTTATTAGTATGCTGCTGCTGGAGTATGCGAATTTCCCCTTAGGGATTAATAAAGTATCTATCTATCTATCTATCTATCTATCTATCTATCTATCTATCTAT
>JANRMT010062790.1:9805027-9831307 GCA_026402145.1 Polypterus bichir lapradei | reverse complement strand
CTATCTATCTATCTATCTATCTATCTATCTATCTATCTATCTATCTAGGCAAGCAATTGGTTCAAAGCTGGTTGTGTTGTAAACTGCTGTAAGAATATACACACCAAAGCAAGCCGGTGCTGACTCACACTGATGACACTTAATTCCATCATGGGGGCGGGGCACTCTTGTAAAATAAATGTAGATCGGTGACTCAGCGGGTATGGGGAAGTAATGATCTGCGGCAGTAGAAAGGTCACACGCACATTCTCGATGTGTATACTCTGCTTTTCATCAGTATTTGACGGGGTGTTTTAGCTGTGGAAGTAATGAACAAGTTTGATATAAACGAACTTAAGGGTCTTCAGTTTGTTTGGAAGGATGGCCAGTCTGATTGCATCCACTTCTTTTGTACCTAAAATCTCTTAAAGGCAAAGGTAGCGTAGTTATTTATTTAAACTTTCTCACTGTTTTTGTTTATATTTGCCATGCAAAAATCTGTTTAATTACTTCTAAGCTCTATCTCTTGTAATTTCAGTTTTAGTAAAGGTGGGTTTAATATATCACCTATTAATTTTAGAAAACTCCTAGCATCAAAGTTAATAACATGCGTGGGGAATTCTTATCTCCAATTTTAGTATACTGTACTGTTTTGGTTACATTTTGGAAGACTGGCTGTTATGAATATCTTCATACAGTACGTGTGATACTTACTTTAATTTGTCTTTAACATAGAAGACATATTAAAGTGTATCTCATGCTTATTAAGGTAAAGAGTGTATATCAGAGTTCTCATCTTGTTTTTTTTTAATTTATTAATTTTATTGCAATCATTCCATACAAATCAATCAATTTTTACAAAAAGTAGGATTAAAAACAAGTCGACCCCCACTCCTGAGAGAGAGAGCAAGGCCAACGGAGTAAAACTTAAGGCTTGTAAACATACCTAAACTGATGAGTTTGATAAGCCAATAGAAATGAACGGAGAAGAAAAAGAAATGCAGAAATAATTGCTTCCTCTGTGCTTTAAGAGCTTATTCTAAAATATTATTGATTAGACATGTTTTGAAAAAAATCTGTACAGATCCTCTAACTGAGTATTTAATTTTTTCCAATTTTAAATAGTATAAAACATTGGTTTCCCACTGACTTAAAAGAGGTGAGTTAGGATTCTTCCAGTTTAGCAAAATCAGTCTGCGTGCCAAAAGTGTAGTGAATGCAATCACAGTTTGTTTGTCTTTCTCCACTTTAAACCCATCTGGAAGAACCCCAAACACAGCTGTTAATGGGTTAGGAGGGATTGTGAGACCAAGGCTGTCTGAATGGTAATTAAAAATTTTGGTCCAGAATGGTGCTAATTTGGTGCAGGACCAAAGCGTGACCCAGTGAGGCTGGGACTTGACTGCAGCATTCGCAGGTTGGATCTTGCTCTGGAAACATTTTGGAGAGTTTTAGGCGAGACAGATGTGCTCGATATATAATCAGAGTTCTGATCTTGTATATTTTTAAGTTCAAATGTCATGTTTTTATATTTAACGAAAATGTTCATCTGGCTCAATGTAACACAGTTTTTCACTTAAATTAGATTTAAAGAAAGATTCTCAGAGTCTGTAAGAACCATTTCCTAGTTACAGAAGATACATAAATGTTTTTCTAAATGACAGTGGGAGGATTCTGTAACCCCCATAAGTTGAATTGAATTGGTATATTCTAGCTATTTCTAACTTCTCTGACTAAACATTATTCTCAGCCAGTCCCAAGCCGGATAAATGGGGAGGGTTACGTCAGGAAGGGCATACGGTGTAAAATTTTGCCAAATCAATATGCGGACAACAATTTTGGATGATCCGCTGTGGCAACCCCTAAGGCAGCGTTTCTCAACCTTTAAGTATTTGCGACCCCCTCCTTGAACCGTCACCTTATCGTGGTGGAGGGGTTTGCGTGTTCCAATGATCCTAGGAGCTATGTTGTCCGGGGCTTTATGCCCCTGGTAGGGCCACCCAAGGCAAACTGGTCCTAGGTGAGGGATGAGACAAAGAGCGGTTCAACAAACCTCCAATGATGAGCGAAAACCTTGGACAATGTTTTCCCATACCCGGACGCGGGTAACCGGGGCCCCCGTCTGGAGCCAGGCCTGGAGGTGGGGCTCGATGGCGAGCACCTGGTGGCCGGGCCTGCACCCATGGGGCTCGGCCGTGCACAGCCCGAAGAGGTAACATGGGTCCTCCTTCCCATGGGCTCACCACCTATGGGAGGGGCCAAGGAGGTTGGGTGCAGTGTGAATTGGGTGGTGGCCGAAGGCGGGGACCTTGTCGGTCTGAATCTCGGCTACAGAAACTAGTTCTTGGGACGTGGAATGTCACCTCTCTGAAGGGGAAGGAGCCTGAGCTAGTGCGCGAAGTCGAGAGGATCCAGCTAGATATAGTCGGACTCACCTCGATGCACAGCTTGGACTCTGGAACCAATCTCCTTGAGGGGGGCTGGACTCTCTATCACTCTGGAGTTGCCCCCGGTGAGAGGCACCGAGCAGGTGTGGGCATACTTATTGCCCCCCGACTTTTAGCCTGTGCATTGGGATTTACCACGGTGGACGAGAGGGTGGCCTCCCTCCGCCTTCGGGTGGGGGGAAGGGTCCTGACTGTTGTTTGTGCGTATGCGCCGAACAGCAGTTTGGAGTATCCACCCTTTTTGGAGTCTCTGGAAGGGGTGCTAGAGGGCATACCTTCTGGGGACTCCCTCGTTCTGCTGGGAGACTTCAATGCTCACGTGGGCAATGACAGTGAGACCTGGAAGGGCGTGATTGGGAGGAATGGCCCCCCCGATCTGAACCCGAGTGGTGTTTTGTTATTGGACTTCTGTGCTTGTCACGGATTGTCCGTAACGAACACCATGTTCAAGCATAGGGTGTTCATATGTGCACTTGGCACCAGGACACCCTAGGCCTCAGTTCGATGATCGACTTTGTGGTCGTGTCATCGGCCTTGCGGCCATATGTCTTGGACACTCAAGTGAAGAGAGGGGCGGAGCTGTCAACTGATCACCTGGTGGTGAGTTGGCTTCGATGGTGGGGGACGATGCCGGTCAGGCCTGGTAGACGTGTTGTAAGGGTCTGCTGGGAACGGCTGGCAGAAGTAGCTTCAACTCCCACCTTCGGCAGAACTTCGACCACATCCCGAGGGAGGTGGGGGACATTGAGTCCGAATGGGCCATGTTCCATGCCTCTATTGTTGAGGCGGCTGACTGAAGCTGTGGCCGTAAGGTGGTCGGTGCCTGTCGTGGCGGCAATCCCCAAGCCCGTTGGTGGACACCGGCAGTGAGGGATGCCGTCAAGCTGAAGAAGGAGTCCTATAGGACCTTTTTGTCCTGTGGGTCTCTGGAGGCAGCTGATAGGTACCGGCAGGCCAAGGAGAATGCGGCTTCGGTGGTTGCTGAGGCAAAAACTCGGGCAAGGGAGGAGTTTGGGGATGCCATGGAGAACGACTTTCGGACAGCTTCGAGGAGATTCTGGTCCACCGTCTGGCGTCTCAGGAGGGGGAAGCAGTGCAGTGTCAACACCGTATATGGTGGGGATGGTGCGCTGCTGACCTCGACTCGGGACGTTATGGGTCGGTGGGGGGAGTACTTCGAAGACCTCCTCAATCCCACTAACATGCCTTCAAATGAGGAAGCAGAGCCTGGGGACTCTGAGGTGGGCTCTCCCATCTGTGGGACTGAGGTCATCGAGGTGGTCAAAAAGCTCCTTGGTGGCAGGGTTACCCGGGGGTGGATGAGATATGCCCGGAGTTCCTCAAGGCTCTAGATGTTGTAGGACTGTCTTGGTTGACACGTCTCTGTAACATCGCATGGACATCGGGGACAGTGCCTCTGGATTGGCAGACCAGGGTGGTAGTCCCCCTCTTTAAAAAGGGGGACCGGAGGGTGTGTTCCAACTACAGAGGGATCACACTCCTCAGCCTCCCTGGAAAAGTCTATTCGGGGGTTCTGGAGAGGAGGGTCCGTTGGATAGTCGAACCTCGGATTCAGGAGGAACAGTGTGGTTTTCGTCCTGGTCGCGGAATAGTGGACCAGCTCTACACCCTTAGCAGAGTCCAGGAGGGTGCATGGGAGTTTGCCCAACCAGTCTACATGTGTTTTGTGGACTTGGAAAAGGCGTTTGACTGTGTCCCTCGGGGAATCCTGTGGGGGGTGCTCCGGGAGTATGGGATACCGGACCCCTTGATAAGAGCTGTTCGGTCCCTGTACAACCAGTGTCAGAGCTTGGTCCGCATTGCCGGCAGTAAGTCAAGCCCGTTTCCAGTGAGAGTTGGACTCCACCAGGGCTGCCCTTTGTCACCGATTCTGTTCATAACTTTTATGGACAGAATTTCTAGGCGCAGCCAGGGTGTTGAAGGGGTCCGGTTTGGTGGACTCAGGATTGGGTCACTGCTTTTTGCAGATGATGTTGTCCTGTTTGCTTTATCAGGCCGTGATCTTCAGCTCTCTCTGGATCGGTTCACAGCTGAGTGTGAAGCGGCTGGGATGAGAATCAGCACCTCCAAATCCGAGACCATGGTCCTCAGCTGGAAAAGGGTGAAGTGCCCTGTTAGGGTTGGGGGAGAGATCCTGCCCCAAGTGGAGGAGTTCAAGTATCTCGGGGTCTTGTTCACGAGTGAGGGAAGAATGGAGCGTGAGATCGACAGGCGGATCGGTGCGGCATCCGCAGTGATGTGGGCTCTGCATCGGTCTGTCGTGGTGAAAAAAGAGCTGAGCCGTAAGGCAAAGCTCTCAATTTACCAGTCAATCTACGTTCCTACCCTCACCTATGGTCATGAGCTATGGGTAGTGACTGAAAGAACAAGATCACGAATACAAGCGGCTGAAATGAGTTTCCTCCGCAGGGTGTCTGGGCTTTCCCTTAAAGATAGGATGAGAAGCTCAGTCATCCGGGAGGGGTTCAGAGTAGAGCCGCTACTCCTCCACATCGAGAGGAGTCAGATGAGGTGGCTCAGGCATCTCATCAGGATGCCTCCTGGACGCCTCCCTGGTGAGGTGTTCCGGGCACGTCCAACCGGGAGGAGGCCCCGGGGAAGACCCAGGACATGCTGGAGGGACTATGTCTCCCGGCTGGCCTGGGAACGCCTTGGGATTCTCCCGGAAGAGCTGGAAGAAGTGGCCGGGGAGAGGAAAGTCTGGGCCTCTCTGCTCAAGCTGCTGCCTCCGCGACCCGACCCCGGATAAGCGGAAGAGGATGGATGGATGGATGGATGGATGGATGGATGGATGGATGAAATATTTGCGACCCGAGTTTTCATAACAGTTTTAATCACACCCCCCCCCCAACATTTTTTTGAAATGTAGATGCATATTTTATTATACCTACTTAACTTTTATCAACATTTATCTAAATCTATATTTATTGTTCTAGTATCAGAATGTAGTTTCAGTTAATTTGTTTTGGTTTCAACAGATGTTTTTTTCATATTTTTGATTCTTGTTTTCTTTTTTTCACATCTTCGTGCCCCCCTTTTTGTTACTTCGATCCCCCCTAGGGGGGCCCACCCCACTTGAGAACCACTGCCCTAATGGGTGCAGCCGAAAGAAGAAGAAGAAGTGATTAGCCTTGTCATGTATAAGATGTAGAGGGCACATGGTTTTAAACCGTGCCTCTCGAGCCTTGCGCACCTTGTGTGTGTGTTTTGTGTGTCAAGTAACATGTAAGACAAAGCACTTAACTGAAAGTGCAGCACCGTACATTTAAAGCATACAGAAGAAGAAGAAGTTAAGAATCTTTAAGTATAGAAACAACTAAAGTTTTATAAGAAAAGCTAAGTTTAGAGAAGATACATTGTTTCTTTTTTTTTTTGCCTTTTATTCTACAATTTTTTCTTTAATCGTGTGTGGATTGTTTGCTTTGAATTTTCACTAAATATTTTAAAACAAACTTTTGGACTGAGAGATTTCTTTCGGCAGGCGTTTTACCTGTGCTCGAACTCGCCTTACACTCTGCCGCTACAGAGTCCAAGGTCAGTCAGTCATTACCCAACCTCCTAACACTGGGTCACGTGGTTCTGCTGGAGCCAATTCCAGCCAGCATAGGGCGCAAGGCAAGAACAAATCCCAGGCAGGGTGTCAGCCCACCGCAGGACACACACACACACCAAGCACACACTAGGGACGATTTAGGATTGCCAATGCACCTAACCTGCAGTCTTTGGACTGTGGGAGGAAACAGGAGCACCAGGAGGAAACCCACACAGACACAGGGAGAACATGCAAACTCCACGCAGGGAGGACCCGGGAAGCGAACCCAGGTCTCCTTACTGCGAGGCAGCAGTGCCGCCACTGTGCTGCCCAGAGTCCAAAGTGCTTTTTATTTATTTAAAAATTCCTTTCACTTTTTTATAGCATTCTTCACCCAAGCACAGGTTAAATTACTGCAATAACAGTAACAGGTAGTCTTTCAAAATGTAACCAAAAAAGTACAGTGTATTAAAGTTGGAGAGAAGAATTTTTCACACCTGCTACTAACTATAATGCTAATCCTGTGTTAAGTTCAGCCTCTATATTGGTAGCTAGGTGGAAAAAAATCCAGCAAACAATGCTTTTTTGTCTGATATATGGTCATATATACATACATATAAAACAGTATGCTGTTCTAATATTGCAGTAAATAAAGTGGATGCAAAAAATAAAGCATTAACATTAGCACATTAACCTGTTTTTTAAAGAAAAAACTTTTGAGCTAAGTTTCAGACCATCCAATTCCAAAAACAATTTTTAGAAAACTTCAAAAGTATATCTTAGCTCTTTAGTGTAACTTAGATTAAGTGAATATGTATCACCTAGTAACATGGCTCATGCTTTTGCAAAGTTACCAAGATTATTTACAGCTTCAATTCCATCAACAGTCACACCAACATCTGCTGGTTCTGCATCAGGAGCTCCTTTATGCTTTACGATAAATACTTTGAGAGCATACTGACTCCAGTCAAACTAAATACTGGTAGACCTGGCTTAGAAGAATTTTAATCTCAGGTTTTAAAGAAAAACAAAGCAAAACAAATCATGATGCAATACAATTCAATAGAAACCGACTCTGAATAACACCAAGCAATATCAAAATGTTCATGAAAAAAATCTCACGATTACTACTGTTGTATAATCAAGATGGATGACATCCAGTATAGAGGACATCTCCCAACAAATGAGATCAGTTCTTTCAAACCTATTCTAGATTTGACTTGGACATTATTTGGGTTTTCAATGTTTTATGCAACAGCATCCATATGTGTTTTTTTGACATGCAACAGGACAATATACTGTCAAAGGAAAGAAACATTAAAGTAATATAAACTACTGAGTGAAAGAATATAGTGTTACTGACATATTATAGTAGTATGCAATGGTGATATAAAAATATTATATGTATTTTATTTCTTAGTTTCTTAGAGCTGTCATCATATAGATTAGAGCTTTTTTTATTATTTTTAACTCCGCTAAATCAATGAAATAATGAGAAACAGGCTTTATCTCAGCAAATAGAAGAGGAAAAAAAATTACAATTGATCCACTTACCACATAATCTTTGAGAAGATCCTACAAATTTTCATCAAGGTATCAAGGTTATTATAGTTTTTCCTTTTTATATTAGTTTTTATTTCTGTATTTTTTCTGACCTTACTTGGAAATTCCGTTTAGTTTTAATTTTCCATCGTTGTGTATTTTTAGTTTTAGTTTAGTTTTAATTTCACAAAGACATTTCGACTTTATTTTTATATCTATTAATTTCAGTTTTAGTTTTAGTAATAATGGCATGGAGCTCCCACGGAGTTTAGTTTTGTGTCACAATCAGACAGAACTGTAAACTTAACAGGTACGAGTTTAATGTTAGTGGTAGCTTACTACACTACATGGTTTAATATCTGGTTTTGTTTTTGTCTGATAAAAACAAGCATAATTAAAACTAGATAGTGAATATGAACAATTTTACACAATTTTATCATTTTTAAAATAGTTTCTCATGAAAATCACAGGGGCTTAGGAAGAACAGGGTTCTTAGATTTGAATCAGTGTGTAGATCCCACTTAGCTGTATTGAGGGAAACAAAGAAAAACAAGCATGTAGTGTCACGGTTAGGGGCAGTATCAGGTATTTTGAGTTGTTAATATGAACTGAAAAAGATAAATGAATAAATATAGAATAAGTACAAAAACCCATTAGTATGTTTAGTTTTTCATCACTTGGCAGACTCTCTTCACCTACCTACCTTTGTTTGTATCGCTTCATTGTTAAACGATGTTTATAAAGCAAAAGTGATTGGTCAGCAACAATATGCTGATCTTGTATGATGACCTAGTCAGTCTCTCGATCAGTGTCGTTTTATTTTCAAAAACCGGGAGTGTTCTCCCCTCGACTTTCTTGTATACTCAGATATGGGGATGGATATGTGAGGAGAAAACCGCAAGACAATGATTATATTTTTATAATCTGTACATTAAGGAACCATCAACAACAAATCAAATCAATTAATAATATATTGAACAATTATTATAAAAGTAAAGTTGAATAAATCGGACTCTGCAGCTGCATATTCTTCTTCTTCTTTCGGCTGCTTCCGTTAGGGGTTGCCACAGCGGATCATCTTCTTCCATATCTTTCTGTCCTCTGCATCTTGTTATTTAACACCCATCACCTGCATGTCATCTCTCACCACATCCATTAACCTCCTCTTAGGGCTTCCTCTTTTCCTCTTCCCTGGCAGCACTATCCTTAGCATCCTTCTCCCAATATACCCAGCATCTCTCCTCTGCACATGTCCAAACCAACGCAATCTCACCTCTCTGACTTTATCTCCCAACCATCCAACTTGAACTGACCCTCTAATGTACTCATTTCTAATCCTATCCATCCTCGTCGCACCCAGTGGAAATCTTAGCATCTTTAACTGTGCTACCTCCAGCTCTGTCTCCTGCTTTCTGGTCAGTGCCACCGTCTCCAACCCATATAACATAGCTGGTCTCACTACCGTCTTGTAGACCTTCCCTTTCACTCTTACTGATACCCATCTGTCACAAATTACTCCTGACACTCTTAATCACCAATTCCACCCTGCCTGCACTCTCTTTTTCACCTTTCTTCCACAATCCCCATTACTCTGTACTGTTGATCCCAAGTATTTAAACTCATCCACCTTCGCCAACTCTAATCCCTGCATCCTCACCATTCCACTGACCTCCTTCTCATTTACACACATGTGTTCTGTCTTGTTCCTACTGACCTTCATTCCTCTCCTCTCTAGAGCATATCTCCACCTCTCCAGGGTCTCCTCAACCTGCTCCTTACTATCGCTACAGATCACAATGTCATCAGCAAACATCATAGTTCATGAGGACTCCCGTCTAATCTCGTCTGTCAACCTGTCCATCACCATTGCAAATAAGAATGGCTCAGAGCCGATCCCTGATGTAATCCCACCTCCACATTGAATGCATCCGTCGCTCCTACCGCAGACCTCACCACTGTCAAACTTCCCTCGTACATATCCTGTACAACTCTTAACGTACTTCTCTGCCACTCCTGACTTCCTCATACAATACCACAGCTCCTCTCGAGGCACCCTGTCATTTGCTTTCTCCAGGTAAACAAAGACGCAATGCAACTCCTTCTGGCCTTCTCTAAACTTCTCCATCATCATCCTCTGAGCAAACATTGCTTCTGTAGTGCTCTTTCTTGGCATGAAACCATACTGCTGCTCAATAATCATCACCTCACTTCTTAACTGAGCTTCCACTACTCTTTCCCATAACTTCATGCTGTGGCTCATCAATTTTATTCCCCTGCAGTTATTGCAGTCCTGCACATCCCCCTTATTCTTAAATATCAGCACCAGTACACTTCTTCTCCACTCCTCAGGCATCCTCTCACTTTCCAAGATTCCATTAAACAATCTGGTTAAAAACTCCACTGCCATCTCTCCTAATCACCTCCATGCTTCCACAGGTATGCCATCTGGACCAATGGCCTTTCCATTTTTCATCCTCTTCATAGCTGTCCTTACTTCCTTATTGCTAATCTGTTGCATTTCCTGATTCACTAACTCCACATCATCCAACCTCTTCTTTCTCTCTCGTTATCTTCATTCATCAGCCTCTCAAAGTACTCTTTCCATGTGCTCAACACACTCTCCTCACTTGTGAATACGTTTCCATCTTTATCCTTTTATCACCCAACCTGCTGCACATCTTTCCCAGCTCGGTCCCTCTGTCTAGCCAATCGGTACTGGTCCTTTTCTCCCTCCTTAGTGTCCAACCTCTCATACAGCTCATCATACGCCTTTTCTTCAGCCTTCACCACCTCTCTCTTCACTTTGCGCCTTATCTCCTTGTACTCTTGTCTACTTTCTGCATCTCTCTGACTATCCCACTTCTTCTTTGCCATCCTCTTCCTCTGTATAATCTCCTGTATTTCCTCATTCCACTGCCAGGTTTCCTTTTCCTCCTTCCTCTTTCCAGATGTCACGCCAAGCACCCTCCTTGCTGTCACCCTTACTACATCTGCTGTAGTTTCCCAGTTGTCTGGTAACTCTTCACTGGCACCCAGTGCCTGTCTCACTTCCTCCCTAAACTCAACCTTGCAGTCTTACTTTTTCAACTTCCACCATTTGATCCTTGGCTCTACCCTCACTCTCTTCCTCTTCTTGATCTCCAACGTTATCATACAGACCACCATCCTATGCTGCTTAACTACACTTTCCCTGCCACCACTTTGCAGTCTTCAATCTCCTTCAGATCAACTCTTCTGCATAGGATGTAATCTTCCTGTGTGCATCTTCCTCCACTCTTGTACGTAACCCTATGTTCTTCCCTCTTCTTAAAATACTTATTCACCACGGCCATGTCCATCCTTTTGGCAAAATCCACTATCCTCTGACCTTTTTCATTCCTCTCCTTGACACCATACCTACCCATCACATCCTCGTTTCCACTGTTCCCTTCACCAACATGCCCATTGAAATCCGCTCCAATCACTACTTTCTGTCCCTTGGGTACACTGTTCATCACTTCATCCAACTCACTCCAAAAATTTTCTTTCTCACCCACTGCACATCCAACTTGCAGTGCATATCCACTAACAACATTCATCATCACACCTCCAATTTCCAGCTTCATAATCAGTACTCTGCCTGACACTCTTTTCACTTCCAAACCACTCTTGACATACTGTTCCTTCAGAATTACTCCTATCCCATTTCTCGTCCCATCCACGCCATTATAGAACAATCTTAATCCACCTCCAATCCACCTGGCCTTACTCCCCTTCCATTTAGTCTCTTGCACCCACAATATATCAACCTTCCTTCTCTCCATCATATCTGCTAACTCTAACTATTTTTGGACTCTGGAAGGTCTATAACGTCAAGATTCATCAAAATATCGAGGTCGAGTTTTTTCATGATTACAATACTTTCTCTATACTTCGTATATACTTCGTATATGAGAAAGTAAAATGATTTCTCCTGTGCGAAGTGGCAGGTGAATTGCTGCCAACAAAAAGCAGTCACCTGAGAAATAAACTGAAACGTTCCTCACTTGTGATTTTTCTGTCTATATGATAAACGTTTTGTTGACTAGCGCATTCTGATTTCAGCCATTTGAATTACATCTTGATATACAACAAGCACAAAGAAAGGCGCTTTCTATTTCACACGCTTTACGCACCTGCATTCAGCTCGCTCTGTCACCGCAAATGCTGTGTGAACACCTGCCCTCCGTCACCAGCCACTGTTCACTGGATGAATTATGTGCAGGCGGCTTGTGGTGGATGACTTTCTGTTTTAGAGTTAAAACTTACAAGGGTTAAAGACTAATGGCAAGAATATTCATTCAAAAACGAAAACTAAAAATATTTTAGTAAATTATTTTATTTCAGTTAGTCTTTCCAGCTACTTTAATAGTTTTGTTTAGTTTTAGTTTTTCATTTCGGTTTTGTTAATTATTTTATTTCAGTTTACGAAAATGTTTTTTTATTAATAGTTTCAGTTTTGATTTAAGTTTTTGTTAACCATTATAACCTTCCAAGGTCCTTTATCAAACAGTGGAGAACAAGCTCTCTTCACTTGTGGATAGTATTTTCCTGTTTAAAACAGTATTAAGAGACATTGTGAAAAAACAACCAAACCACATCATTTAATATATATCTCTGCAAGAATTTATTTATTTCTCTTACCCCAAGTAAGACATCTAACATCATCTGGATTTCTTTTCGGGCAGCACCTCCCTTATTCTGGAAAATGCTTATCAGCCTTGCTTTGAATGTATCTAGGGAAGACATAAACTTTGCAACCAGACGTCACCAGTTGTGATTCTCAAGAATTCTTTGTTGATCTGGACATACAGAACACAAACCATAAAGTGGAAGTAATTACAAAAAGTTTTGAAATGATCACAAACAGGTGTTTTTTACAAGTTCTAAAACTACACCATATTACACAGAAAAAAAAGAAACTATAAAAATTCAAAATAATTTAGAAGGTAAATTAGTTTAATATTTTTTCAGTACCTGAGTGGCATTGAAGAGAGCTGGCCATTGTGCTTTGAAATCTTCAGTCCTTGGAAACACCTTCATAATTTCCTGCCTTCGGAGAGAAAATGTTCTTGCCATTTTTTGGCTAATAACACTGTGATTATCTTTCTTCTTCACCTCACTCAAAAGCTCATCTCTTTCTTATTCAAGACTTTGTTTTGTTTCCCTAGCTGGATAAGGTGGAAGAGAAATTCACTCTGTGGAAGTGAAAAATCTGCTGAAGATTCTCACTTTAAATGAAGGCTCTAGGAGTCGAAGGATAGGCAAACAGAATAATTACATTTATTGCAATAAACAATAACACGGACTCAACCCAATTAAGCCGAACTGAGCTGAGCCCCGAACAAGCCACAAAATCATAGTTTATATTATCATTTCTTATCATGCTGACCTCGCTCAAGACAGCTCATTCGCTGCTCCTACTGACTCCCTTCTGCAGCTGGCTTCCCAAGTTTTCATGGGAAGCACTAATATCTCTCATATTTTGTTATTCGCCTTCACCTTTTGCTTCACATATTTTTAGGTCGGCCTTGAGCTTGCAGGTGTTCCCCTTCTTCTGCTCTTGGGCTGTCTCTATCTATCATTCTCCCCCTTCTCTGTCCCTCAAGTTGAGAAGATATTGGTGGCTACAGCTAAGCTTTAATTAAAAAAGAAATATGGCATGCGCCTTTATTTAACCATTTGCTTGGTGTGCCTGACTTGTATTAATACTTGCACTAAGGTTAATGCTAATAAGTTTTCATATATATTCCTGCTAATACATGAATATACTAATTTCTTATTTTCCATATATTTCCTCCCTTTGAGACATAATCAAGCCTCACCATCTAACCTGAAATTCTAAAAGAAAGGTAAGGGATGTCGGCTAAAGTCTTCCTCGGAGCGTAATACATGCCCCTCATAGTTCTTCTTAACCCATCGACACCCGCACCCCTCCTTTGGCGGCACAGGAGCCGAACGTCTCCCCCCATCAATCAGCAGCAGAGGAGTAAAAGACTTCCTGGCCCTATCCTATCAGACAAAGATATGCATAATCAATCATGAGTACATATAAAATTGAATAACACAGGAATATAACATAATACATGAAGGTTACAAGAGAATAATGCATACATGAGGCTTATAAAAATAATAAAGTTATTGTCCATAAAAAGCGCTTTTCCTTCTTTTGGAGAAAATATGTTTCCACTGAAATGAAATTTTTCTTCAACCCAGGTACTTTGCGCACCGTAGAGGGTCACCTCCCTCGGGAGCAGTTACCAGTACTTCACCCAAGGAGCCTTTTGGTTTAGTATTTCATTATCCACATTGTCATCAAGAAGAGAATCAAAATTTGTAGTTGAAGATGTCCATGGTTCAAGAACTTAGATGTACATTTTTTTGACAGCAATTCTGGCAACAATTGATTTTAAAACTGGCAATAACTAACAAAATACCATTCAAGGACAAAACGATGCAATCAAGAGAGTAATTCCTGCTTCGGCAAACATAGCTCCCTGTGTTCCTAGGTTCAAATGAAGTCAATACTAAGTGTACTAGTCTCACCTTTTGTTTCTAAGATGAGTTTACACTAAACACATAATGTCAGAATTGACCTAATTCCTAAATATGGTGACAAATAACTATTTAATATACCTAGCTCTGTGTGTTCATCTACAATCAGACCTGCTAATAATACTGTTGGTGGTGATACAAATAGCAAAAAATATTTATCTTAAAAAAGAAAAACTCAAGAGTTCCCTGTGTATGTTGCCACTGATGTGCACAATAATGATCAGAGATAAAGTCCTTACACACCTCACCATGCTCACATCCTAACGCTTTCATTCAAATTTACACCCAGCTGTGGTCTTAAACTTGAACCACCTTTACCACATTAATGCAAACAGTTATTTTGAAGACAGTAGGTGTCAATCCTGCCTTCGGAAGATGTCAGCACTACTATCTGAAATGCAAATCACTGGGTCATCTCTGAGGTCACATTCAGATTTCAAGGGTTACACCCAAGCTTCTCATTAAAGGTCCAAATTCTTTCTGAAAGATGTTGCTAGTTGTCAAACAAGTGGATAGTTAAAGTGGCCTCCAGCAAAGAACACTGAGCCCTGCAGACTAAAAGTGTGGCAAATTTTCTTCTCTGGTAAGGATTAAAGCAGGTGTTCGGGTCCAATATCCCAAGGTAAAAAGGACCACGTCTAGAAGTCTTAGACCGAAAGCAGACAGATGCCATCTACGATTCGAGACCCACAATGATCCTTTGGGCTCAATTGTCACCAGCACTGTTGAGCTCTTAGCATCAAGGATCCATAATGCCTTGGACTGGAATTGAAGTACGTTATCCAGTAGTCAGTTGGTCGATGACCTGATCCAAGACTTGATCCCATCTCTGGTATGGCTGGGTTCTCCTTGGAGTCAGTTGATTAGTTTATCTGCAGACTTTCATCACAGCCCAATCACTGGGTTCAACTACAAATGCTGTCATCTACGATTTACTAGGAAAAAAACAGCTTTCACCTGCAGATGTAAAGACTTAAAAAATGTTCACTTAAATAGTCAGCATGTTAATTTTTCACTGGTAGCTACTTATGGATCCCAAAAATAATGTGTCATAAGGTGTCAGATCTGTTTTGTTGGGGGTACTCCTATTAGGAATATTGCTAGCGATAAAACAAACCGTCATTTCAATCCAGTCTGTGCTTGTCTAAGTCAATTTGTTTTTAATAGTCAAAGTAAAGTTTGAAATTGATAAGCACAAAGTTCAGTTTTCCTCTCAATATGACTTTCATATTCAAAATTAAATCATTAAATGAAAGCCTTCCTTTATAGTTGTTTCCAGTTTGGCTGCAGTTGCAATTTTTACTCAAATTGAAAACATGTCCCTCATAACACGTAGGTCATTATTAAAATAAAGTCAATCTTAGTATATACCAAGGGAAAAGTACTCAATAATAAATCAATGCAAAAATTGGTCTCATAATAGTGTTGGCATAATATTCAAATTATCGGCATTTGTCCCGTAATAGTATTCATATTATTAGCACATAACTGAAAAGTAGCTTCAAAAATTAAACTTTACTATAATAACCCTTCCCCCCTTGTTGACACTTGTGTCAATATTGCTAACCTGATCTTACTATTCAAGGAGATGTGGACCAAGAGGACATCGGACAGCAAGAACCCTGAAACTGATCCCAATAATATCATAATTTAATAAAAGCCAAATGTTATAGCTGTCTTACAGAGAATACAAATACATCCAAGGATGGAAAACAAACAAAAGCAAAGAAAAGGTTGATTGTTATGGAGGTTATTAGTTAACACTAGAATTACCAGAGCCTACGAAAAAACTCGTAATTCCGTCCCACCTTAAATCGCTTCTTAAATCCCTTCACACCTCTCCGCCAGCGTCCTTTGTCTTCTAAATGTGCTGATAAAGAGAAGCTAGGAGCAGCCGGCTATTCCATCCCCCCACCAATTTAGAACGTGCACGAACTTCTCCCAGCTCATGCCTTGATTGAGTATCTGGGAGTGAAGTGGAGTTTTAGAGTGGAAATAATAGATCGTTATTTGGAACACACGCATTTCATGTATGCTCCGTTTCTACAGTAATCTGTGTAAACACATTGTTAAAACAGAAACGTTTTTTATATTTTAGTAGTAGATGACAAAATGTAGGCATAAACTATATAATGTATGAAGCATAAGTCCAAATATCAAAGAAATATTTTTAAAAAAAGTTCCAAATATAGCCATGTTCTGTGGAGGTTCCTGTAAAAAGCAAGAAGATTTCAGCCAATTATTCTAAATACAAGTTTGTCTCAGTGTTAACTGAACCAACCCCTTCGTCTAAATGGATGGCAATGCATACCAGTGACCTACAGAGAACATCTCACAGGCAGCAAAGCAAGCAGAACTCAAGAAAGAAATCCACAGTCTGGATGGGTAGATTCTTAATTATTTTTAGAAATTAAATATAACAAAAACAGTTAGGCTCACCATGTCCTCTCCCATGTATCTAATTATAAGGCATTGTTCAAAAATGTAATGTCTTAAAAACATTTCTCCTTTTATGCAGAAATTTACACTTGACTATATCTAAAACTAATAAGGTAAATGGTATAAAATACTTTATTTCTTCCAACTCAAAGTCCCTTAAATTAATTTTCATAGGCCACTTAGGTCAGCAAAAATGATCTTGGAACTCATCTATTACCAACTTGTGACCTGCCATATGAAAATTTTTAGTTTGTTTACACATATCCCAAACATTATTTATTTCCTCTTTCTTCACTAAATGCTTCACTAATTGAAGTACCCCGTACAATTCTATTTTATGGGTTACAGGCTTAATAAAAATTGTCTTGTAAGCATAAAATAAAAAAGCACCATTCACAAGGTTTGTGATCATATTTTAAAATATGCAAACAAGAAAGGGACGAGAAAAGAAGTTAATAAATCAAAATGCCTTTTAATGCAAAATCTGTGATTTTTTTTTTCTTTAAAACAGCAATTAAGCAGTGGACTGGAAGAAACTAGTTTTCATGCAGCTCCCTTACTGTTATAAAGAACGTCTCCTTCCATTTAATTTTATATTTTCATTTATTCATTTATTTATTGAAAATCCTCTCTTCATTTGAGCCCGGCCAGTACTCAAAGGAAAGGGGTGCTCAGACATTATCATCCCTAATCTGGAGACCTTTTACACCACATGTTCTTATCTTTTTAGATGTAAGAGCTCTTTTAATTTTTTAAACAAACATACATATATCCATTTTTGCCGACCGTCTTATCTTTCAAACAGCAGCACATATGTTGACACAAACACTCAAACACAGGGATCCCTTCAACACACACACACAAAATCACCCAAACTGTATTAAACACTTTCAGACTCATCCCAGTATCCACCCATCCATTATCCAACCCGCTATATCCTAATTACAGGGTCACGGGGGTCTCCTGGAGCCAATCCCAGCCAACACAGGGCGCAAGGCAGGAAACAACCCCGGGGAGGGCGCCAGCCCATCACAGGGCACACATACACCAAGCACACACTAGGGACAATTTAGAATCGCCAATGCACCTAACCTGCATGTCTTTGGACTGCGGGAGTAAACCCACGCAGACACGTGGAGAACATGCAAACTCCACGCATGAAGGACCAGGGAAGCGAACCCGGGTCTCCTAACTGCGAGGCAGCAGTGCTACCCGCTGCGCCACCCACCCCAGTATTATTAATGTTTATAGCATTAACGCACCCTTTATCTCTCTGGCTTCTATTTGCTCTCTCTCAACTTACCACATGTTAAGACATCTGTTTACTCACACACAATATTAAAAAGCAAACAACGCAGGCAAGGAAAGAGAAAAGAAATTAACTCTTGAAGAAGAGGAAGTTCCACTCTCACTTACTTTATTGATCATGGCAAACAAACAATAATCAGCCCCTCACGATGCTAGCTGGTGTTAAACGTCATAAAATAGGGAGCACAACACAATCCCGCTCAGCTCTATACGGCATTGGCCTCCTGACTGGCGAGACTCCGTTAGCGAACCGACTCAGCGACAAGGAAAGAAATTCCGTGGCGATCTGATTCTGCAGCAACAAGGAAAAATCCAGCTATCGAGAAACCATGCAGTACGACAACATGGCAAAAGAGCACTCCCAGAGAAAGCCACGCAGGCATAGAGAATACATCAACTCAACACAAAGAACATACAAGTTTAAACCTTCACTTTCCATTACCAACCAAGTTTGCTAACCATGCGCCACCACGCAACCTCACACACCTCACAAGGAAAAAAGAAAAGGACAGAAAGAAATTGAAAGAAATGGTCTCCCTTGTAATTTATAGTTATCAAAAGAATGTTTTCCCTAAGATTTGATCAGGGTCTGAAGGAAAGATGCTTTAAATATTTCTAAACATATGTTTAATTAAAAGTGGAGATGTTTTCATTTTTCCAAATATTACACATATTCAAATTTATTTAAGCCAAAATACCTCAGAGCTCTGGAAATTTATATCCAATATTAAAAATTTTATGTACATAATGTGCCACGTTACCCAGAGGCGTCAATGTTTCGTTTTCCTTCTCCACACACACACTGCTCTGTCCCGCTCACACGTAAATAGTTGAAAAAGCTTCTTTCAATTCACATAGCACAAGTAAGAAGACAAGAGGCTAAAAATGACTTTACACCAAGGCCACAGCTGCATGTGGAAAAGACACGCCCGCACACATTGAATAAGTTCAGCACAGACACACACGGACATCAGCGTGCGTCAGGTACCTTTGAAGTCAAGTACAGTGCACATTTCTTTTTAGCTCATCTAATTATATTCTTTCCCCACAAATATATGTGCAAATGTATACACATACACACACACACATGCTCACAAATTTTTCTATCGCTTAATTTTTTCCTTTTGGTGCTTTCCTCCTACATCTCTTTAAAGACTGTTTTGCTTATCGGACTGTAAATACGGCTCAAATTGTTCTTCAATAAGGAGTAACATGAAGCACAAGTATTTGAAAACTTTACATTTTAATACCCAAATTCCAATTAAAATACTTTTCCAATTTCCCAAATGCTCGCATTTCTCCTAATTTTCCTATGGTTGTCTCAATTATGCTTCTTGATAATTTCATGTAATCCTACTGCTGCAAAGAATGAAACCTATGCCAACTGAAAGTGTTTAAATCATGCTATTAAACTTCCTTTAAGACATCTTGTCAAGTGAACTTCGTGAATGCTTTTCCGATGCATTTGTATTCTCTCTCTCTCTGATCTTCTGTATGCTGAGAGCAAACAATCAGCATACACCTATCTTTTCCAAATTCACACTAGTTACAATATCAGGTTTATCCGCTTTACTCAAGTCTTCTTAATTGCTATTTGTATTTATTTATTTTCATATACATATTTTTGCAGTTTATACTCATCTTGTTTGAACTGCTTTAGGTGTCATATATTTAATTGCTGTACTTCCTAACAGTAACACTTTTTGATAAAAAAAATCTCTCAATGTGTCTCCATGAAAAAGGTGCTTGATTATAAAATCCCACTCACACTCGTTATGTGCTTAATTACTTTACTGCGTCTCTCATTACCCACTACTTGGGTCCGGAGCTCATTCACATTCACACTTGTCTCCGCTCCTGTGGCTTATTTTACTACCACTAAGAGATAATGGAGCTCATGCAGTCATTCAGTCAATCATTCCTTATTCGGGAATGGGGCTCTCTCTCTTTTTTTTTAAATATGCATATATATGCCTACACTTCACCTATGTTTTTGTCATTTAGTGGTGCTAACCTAAAAACTCTATACCATTTTATTACTTCACCCACAAACACCTGCATTATGTCTAGTTCTGTTTTTCATTATTCTCACGGACATCTTTTGTTTTATAATTCTTTATGTATTTCATCAGCTCTTCACATACCCACAGCCAAAATCCTCCCTGACAATACTTTTTCCTACACTTGTCTCCGGACTGTGTACAGGAGCAAAGTTATGGATCTAAACAATTGTCCTCGTTTATATGAGCCTAATGAAAACTTCTGCACTATTTTTCCTCCCACAGGGCTAAATGTATTCACTTTTACGTGCACGTTTCTCCTCTGTCATTTTGTACTTTTAATATCAATACAGCCCTTTTTTTATATACAAAAGCTATACACAATTTCTATGTATACACTTACTTGTATATATTTGTACATTTCAAAAACCCTCATTCTCCATTTGTACTCACTCACACTTTTTGCACCTTTGTGCTTGCCCTATTGCCCTGTCTTTGCCCTGTACTAGTTTTGCACCTTTGTGCTTCACTCACTGTGTTGCTGATTGCACTGCACACGTACTCGCACTAATGTGCTCTCATTCGCTGCGTCTCTGACTGCGTTCTACATGCTCTTTGCACTTACGTGCCTTCCCTAACCTGTAACAAATATAAAACTATTTTATTCCCTTATCTGTCCCTAATACTAGCACACTCACACCACCTGTCCCCTTGCAGCCCTTCCTTCTTGCTCTCCCTATGGCAAGACTGGAAGCAGTATCCGGACAGGCTATTTAGTCTATAGTCTGGCAGCCCCCCATCTCTAATCTGTTCTGTAGACAAACTAACATAAGCATAAATATAATGATCATTTTCAATGTTTGGTTGAAAATCCTTTACAGTCAATGACTGCGTGATGTCTGAATCCATGGCCATCTCCAAGTGCTGGGTTTTTGTTCTAGTGATGCTTTACCAGGCCTTTACTACAGCTGCCTTCAGTTGCTGCTTGTTTGTTGAACTTTCTGATGTCAGTTAATTGACTTGGCCATTGAAGAATATTCCACATCTTTGCGTTTTCACAGTATATTTTGTCTAATTGTCCATCCGCACAGTAAAGCATCATCCTATCAGTCTTGTGTGGAAGAAAATTATGTAAGCAGACACCCCCCACTGGAATGCCCTGATTGAAGCAATAAAACACAGGCAGGAGAAAGCGTCAATCGTTATTCTTTATCTAAATCCCTGAAGAGGCAAAAAGTATCATATCAGTGTTTTTGCAAAGAAAATGTGTCCTCTGCGCTATACTGTATTTATACAGCCGATTGATTAGGTCACTGTTCTTTAAAAGGAATTCATTACATAATCAGAAAACTTTTAACATGATTGGTTATACCTAGTTGCTAACGGGACATGGCAGATGTTGATACCTTAGATGACCACAATTTGATTGATAGTGATGTTTGTTTAGGATGTACGTGACTTTTTGAATGTATATTTTTCGTTCTTATTTTTATTTTAGGAAATGTGTGAACTTTGGCAAATACATCTTGTTTAACAAAAAAAAAAGAACAATGGCCTAATTAAGTTTATTATCCAGCTTGGTACAATAAACAGGAAACTTAGTACTATAGAAGAATGGCTATGCCATAAATATAACATTTTCTGTTAAAGGGTTATATGAATAACAAGAAATACATTTATCATCTATATATATAATTCACTAAGGGCATGCAAGACAGTGAGAGCAAGACAGAGTTCCACGCCCGCCAACTCACAGAGCCCCGCCCGCCAGCTCTAAGACCATGGGATACACTCGACAGAGCCCCATCCGCCAACTCTAACTAAGGGCAAGCAAGACAGAGAGCGCACGCAAGACAGACAGCCACGCCCATCAAAGCCCGCCTGCCAACTCTAACTAGGGGCAAGCAAGACAGAGAGCGCACACAAGACAGAGAGCCACGCCCGCCAACTCAACAGAACCCCGCCCACCAACTCTAAGCCTTTGGGATAGGCATGACAGAGGCCCGCCCGCCATCTCTAATCCTCCTTCCGCGTCCACTGTTGCTCTCGATCAAACAGCAATAATTAGCAAACAAACAAAGATGACTGGCAGTAACAGTGCAAAATTCACAATTGGTATGCCAGTTTGAAAAGATACGTTTTGAGGGTAGGTTTAAAATGTGTTATTGAATCGAGCTGATGTATATGAGATAGAAGAGAATTCCCGACTTGAGGAGCACTATGAGAGAAGCTCGAGCTCGCATAGCACAGAGTTTGATGTGTGGTACAGAAAGTACAGCTGCAGATGAGAATCAGAGTGAGCGAGACGAGTGTCAGTCTGTAGGAGATCAGTGAGGTTGTGAAGAGCTTTAAATGTTAAGAGCGGTATTTAGTATTGTATTCTGTAGTTAACAGGGAGCCAGTGAAGCTGAGACAGAATAGGTGTAGTATGTTCAGTGGATTTAGAACAGCAGGTTATTATACTGGCAGCAGAATTTTGAATAAATTGTAAGCAATGGATACGTTTTTGTGGGATGACAGATAGAATAGCATTACAGTAATCTATACGTGAGGTGATTCGGGCATTAACTAATACTTTAGTACTGTGTTGCATAAGAACAGGACGAAGTCTAGAAATGTTTGGAGATGGAAGAAAGCAGTCCGAGAAATGTTACTTATACAGGAGGAATTATTTAATAATAATATAATAATTATTATTATTATTTAATTGCCATTATTAGTGTATAAATGGATATAAATAATTGCATGTAAACGATTTGCCAAAATCTGTTGTATGTAAAAGATACTGTTTAAAACATTATTGTTTTTTCATCAGAAAACCCGGTTTCCACGTCTGCTTGTATAAGTTTCAATGGCACTTTTACCACTCGCAATAGGGCGGACGTGCTGACTTATCGTGTCGACTGGGCAATGCAGTGAATGCTGCGTCTACCTATATATGTCTATGTTTTCCGTAGCCTGCTACAGGAAGGTACTCTCTCGACCATTGGCATTGGTTTCGCTCCTTGCTATTTTTGTTATACTGCGACGGTGGTTTCCTAAACCTTTGTTATACTGAATTCCTTTCTCACTGTTTTCTGTTCCTATTCTTACACTGGCGTATGCTATGGCAGGCTTCGGCTAGTAGTGAATAAGGAAATAACAGTGCCAGCTTTTAAGCATAAGCTCAGAAGTACACAAGACTCAGACACATGCCAGGTGCACACATAGAGCAGGGTTCAAATTTAACTCGTACACTTGCAGCATTTGTCTGAATCTGAGCAGACAGTGTATCCCCGGACACTTCAGAATTCATCCTGCTACTTCTGCCAGCAGTCATATTGTCAATAACTGCCCATGCCATGACACTCCACCATGTTTCACAGATGATGTGGTATTCATCAGATCACGAGCTGTTTCTGTTCTTCTTCATACTCCTCTCTTTCCAACATTCTAGTATACAGTATATTGATCTTAGTTTCCTTTGTCTAAAGAAAATTGTTCTGGAACTGAATAGGCTTTTAGAAAATGTTTTTGGCAAAGTCTAATCTGTCGTTCCTATGCTTGAAGCTTACCAGTGGTTTGCACCTTGTGGTAAACCCTCTGTCTTTACTTTCATGAAGTCATCTCTTGATTGTAGACTTTGATAATGATAGGCCTACCTCCCGGAGAGTTTTCTTGGTTTGGCTAAATGTTGTGAAAGGGGATCTTCTTCACCAAAGACAGAAGTCTGCAACCATCCAGCACAGTTGTCTTCTGTGGTTTTATAGACCTTCTGGTGCTGCTGAGCTCACCAGTGCATTTAGTGTTTTTTTTAAGAATATACCAAATGATTGATTTTACCACTCCTCATGTTTCTGCTCTCTCTAAAGGGTTTGTTTTGTTTCCCCAGCCTAATGATGGCCTATTTTGACCTGCATGGACAGCTCTTTGTACCTCACGTTGAGAGTTTACAGTGACAGCTTCCAAATTCCACACTTGGAATCAACTCCAGACCTTTTACCTGCTTAATAGTTAATGAAATAATGAGGGACCTTCTTGTACTTGGCTATGGAACAGCATGTCAGTCACATGTCCCTATATTTTTGAGCCCCTGGGAAAGGGGTGGGGGACTATGCTGAAAAATAGCTGTCATTCTTAAATGGCTCATACAGTATTTTTGGTAATTAATGCTGTAGTACAAGGGTGTTATACCGTGTTAGCCATTATGGATGTAGTGAGAAGTCAAGCAAAATGACACTCACATAGTGATTGCTTTATTTCAAATCCATTATGGTTGCGTATAGAGCCAAAATTATGAAAATGGTTTCACTGTCCAAATACTTACAGACTTGACTGTAACAGAACTTATGGTGACATCAATGCTATTATGCATGCAAAACACCATCTTGTGCTGTCTGAAAGTTTCACACTATATCAAAACCCTTCATCAGTTATCACCATTATGCTGTAGCATCCGTGATACAGTTATCATATGAGAGACAAAAATCAGATTGAAGACACATACACAAACATATATAATAAACTCTAAAATGTAGTTTCGATGTGAGTGTGCAGTTATAAAATAAGTATGTATTTATATTGTTTTGTTGTTTTAATGAAGGGTAATCCATCCATTTTCCAACCTGCTGAATCCGAACACAGGGGTCTGCTGGAGCCAATCCCAGGCAAGGTGCCAACCCACCACAGGACACACACAAACGGGCCAATTTAGAATCGCCAATCCACCTAACCTGTATGTCTTTCGACTGTGGGAGGAAACCCATGCAGACACGGGGAGAACATGCAAACTCCACGCTTCCCGGGTCTCCTAACTGCAAGGCAGCAGCGCTACCACTGCACCACCGTGCCGCCTGAAGGATAATCAACATATTTAATTTTAGTTATACTGGAGATGATGAACATTGCTGTGAACTTGACAAACGGGTGTGCTACGTAAAATTAATTTTAATTAAAATCACAATAGTAATGTGAAAGAATGTGGTGCAGATTTTTCAGAAAACACTTTATCTGATATTACCTTTTTACAAGCGTTTTTAAAGAAGATACTTATTTAACAGGAGATGATAATATATTATTGTAATGATTTTGTTTGAATTTACTTCAGGCAGTGAAGAGAAAAACGTAGATGATCTTGGAAAGGATAATGAGAAATATGGCTGTTTCCAAGATGAGTAATGTAACTTCAAACACAGTCCACGTAAGTTCCAGGTAAAACACTGGCTTTGATAAATATGCATTTTCTTTAGTGTTATTAACACTCTGCATTTAGACCTGCCAATTCTGATTATGCTAATGTTTATTTTTGCGATAGTAAAAAAGCATACCCAATTTCAAGTAATAGGTAACTATAGTGTCATGAAAGAAAAATGTACTTTTGATTAATCTAAAAGTTGTACTTTTCACTAATTAAATTCTAAGAAACTATAAACCTTTCCAAACATTATGTGATTAAATTGAACCACATATATTGGGGCAAGTGAATAGATCATATTTGGCACATTCAGCTCATACTAGTTAGGTTTTTGTATAGAGATGAACTCCATAAAACTGTAAGTGAAAAAACATGATCACTTTGTAATTTATGGACTGAACTTTTCCTTCTCCCACTTATTGAATCTTTTTTGACAGGTTTTCAAAAAAGCCAGGAAGAGCAGGCCAGTGTCTCTGGATGTCATAAATTCTCCACCCTGGACTCTCCTGCCTAAACGAACAGTGCCAGATGATATAATAATGTGTGTGTGTGTATATAGAAAGTGTAAATAGTTCTGTTTGTGCATTATTTAAAATACTTTCAGTTTGCATTGTGTTTCTGTATTTATTGTTTCATAACTACAATATGTTACAAAAAAGAAAGACTTCTAAATAGCAAGTGGTCAACTCTGGTTAGAACACCAGACCATTGCCTTGTACATAAACTCCCTCATTCAAGGCTAATTTAGTGTCTTCAGGTAATCTGCCCTGCATGAGTTTGAAATACATTATGTGCGAAATATTAGAGTACCTGCAGAGAAAAACCCATACCCTAGTGAGAGAATATTCAACTTTCATTTCAAGAGTGATTGGGCATTCTGAGCAAATCTTATGTTTTTCACTCTGTGGTAATGTTTTACTATTTAATACATTTCTTCAGTTAGGAGACTATTTTCATTCTGCTGTTACAAGTTTGCAATCCAACAAAGGTTTATTGGTATCTTACACTGTCAGATCTTTTGTAAACTAATAAAGTTTTCTGCAGAGCCAGATTCAATGAATTCAAAGATATCCATTTGCAAATTGCTGCCTATGCAAAAAATTGTTGTTCATAAGAGTTTGACTACAAATGCTTGCATTCAGCAGATCTTTCAGTTTAGCATTAGCTGTTAAATGTCTGTATTGTGTACAATAAACACATGAGCCAGACACAACTCCCAGTTGTCTCTCTTACAAGCTAATTCCAGTTTTGCCTATTTCCATAACA
>JANRMT010062790.1:9767744-9796103 GCA_026402145.1 Polypterus bichir lapradei | reverse complement strand
GCTGTAAATCAGTTTAGTCCTGGTGCCCTTCCCTTCACAGGTGATAAAATCATCAATACAGCTTGAGGCATCTCCTGAATTCCTGCTCAGTTCAAACAGATAGTACTAATATTGGTACAATTCAGGAAAACAGATTGTTTTTGATGTTAACTGTCCATGCAAGTAAACTGTATTTAAGGTCATCTGTTCTTTTGTTCTGAGCAAAATATAATGAAAATATAGACCAAAATCAACAGATTCTGCAAACCACAATGTGTTTTTATTTGCTTTCAACTGAAGTGCAATTTACTAGTAACACTGGCAGTGTGTAACTGGCCTTGCTCTTTCATACATATTTGACAAAAGTTTCAGTGATTTGATTGAAAACACTAATGCAATGCTGGACACTATTAAGATGAGTGAGAGGTCTGTAGCTCTGACTGTCAAAAGTACAATCTGTTTTGATGAGTTGTCAGAGTCAAATGAGAAATGCATCATCACAAAGACGATGAAACGTGGAAACAATAGCAGTTTGTACAAACACAATAAGAAATGCTAATGTGGTTGGGAAATGCGTTACTGATTTGAGAACTGCCTTTTAAGAGTAAGGAGAATGAAGCTCCTGATGTGAGAAGTACATCAAAGTCTTAGAGAAGACCGTACAGTAAGTGCATTGGACTGATGAGCTTTGTTGGGCTGAATGGCCTGTACTTGCCGACAGTTTTCTAACGTTCTAAAGTAAAGATTAACTACTGAGTATTATTATTTTATTATTATTGCTTCATCTTGTGACCTGTAGGGAATGTAGCAGAACTCCAAACCCCAGACACGTCATTCAACATAAGTCCCAGATTGAAATACATATTTTTATTTTAAGCAATACCTTAAAATAGGTTTCTTTTTTCTTTCTCCACAATACAATACAGTAGAATTTAGTTCTTCTCTTATTCTTTCTAATCCGTTTCTCCCAGTTGAGCTTTGTCTGACTCTGACTCTTCATCTCAGCTTCTGTTCAACATGGACCCAGGAACACTTCTGGAGCAAAAACTGTGGCACCAAGAAGCACATCAGGATCAAAACGAACTTCCTGAGAACACAGGAGCGTCCTTCTGGCATTTCTCCCTGGTGTCTCCAAAGTACCACAACAGGACCACCCATGCTGCTGTGCAGGTGCACAAATGGGAGGGATGCTGCCACCCAGTGTACAGGGGGAACACATATCTCTGGGAGGCCATGTTCCACTGTCCTTCTGTTATAAAGGCCACCTGGCTGGGTAAGGAACCACCATCCATCCATGGCCCAGGGTGCCAGCCTAAAGTTGCCTTCTATGAAAAACCATATATCTGTTATTGAAGTAGCTTATTTCAAGGTCCCAGAGTTGGACCTTACAATTATCTATACTAATAAAAGGCAAAGCCCTCACTGACTGACTGACTGACTCACTCACTCACTGACTGACTGACTCACTGACTGACTGACTGACTGACTCATCACTAATTCTCCAACTTACCGTGTAGGTAGAAGGCTGAAATTTGGCAGGCTCATTCCTTACAGCTTACTTACAAAAGTTAGGCAGGTTTCATTTCGAAATTCTACGCGTAACAGTCATAACTGGAACCTACTTACGTACATATATACGGCCATAGTCTGCAGCTCGGTCGCCGTGTGAGGCAGAGTTGCGTCCCTCATCATCACGCCTCCCACGTAATTGAGTGCCTGCCCATATAAGGTCATCCATCAGCAGCAATCCAATAGGCACGCTGCCGCTAAATATTCGCGGGTGAAGGACTCTGCTTATGCAAACGAAGATGAGATGATCAGGGATAGACTAGTGTTTGGCACAAACTCAGCGAAAGTGCGAGTAAAACTTTTAAGTGCCGGGTCTTAGCTAACATTAAATAAAGCCGTGGACATCGCAAGATCGCACGAGATAGCACAAGCACAGCTGAGAACCTTCGATGCATGTACTCCGATCGGCTCACGTGAACTGACTGTGAATGCAGTACGCAGAGAACAAGCAAGAGCTCCAAAGAGCGCTGAACAAAAAATGCATTACACAATTGAGAAGGCAGCAAAAGAATATGAAGTGAGTGACGCATACAAGCATATTCATAAGTGCAGCTACTGCGTAAACAAAGCACAGTGTAAACCTTATGTTTAAATTAAATTCATAGACACGCTGCCGCTGGCGTTTGTCATGCCTACGACGAATACGATATTCGCGAGATACAAGTTTAATAAGAAGACGCGGGGTATAAACGAGACTTTTGTTCACTTTGTAACGGAGTTAAAATTGCTGGTGAAGGACTGTGCTTATGCAAACGAAGATGAGATGGTCAGGGGTAGAATAGTGTTTGGCACATTCTCAGCAAAAGTGTGAGCGAAACTTTTAAGTGCCGGGTCTGAGCTAATATTAAATAAAGCAGTGGACAGCGTAAGATCGCACAAGATATTTGCAAGATACAAGTTTAATAAGAAGACGCAGGGTATAAACAAGACTTTTTTTTTATTATATTTTTATTAATTTTATTGCAATCCATACAAATCAATTAAGTTTTTACCAAAAGAAAAATTGAGTTAAGGACAAATCGATCCCCACCCCTGAGAGAGAGAGCAAGGCAAACGGTGTGAAATTTAAGGCTTGTAAACATACCTAAATTAATAAATTCTCTGTGCTTTATGAGCTTATTTTAAAATATTACTGATTAGATCCTGCCATGTTTTGAAAAAAGTCTGTACGGATCCTCTAACTGAGTATTTGATTTTTTCCAATTTCAAATAGTATAACACATCGGTTTCCCACTGACTTGAAAGAGGAGAGTTTGGGTTCTTCCAGTTTATCAGAATAAGTCTGCGTGCCTAAAGTGTAGTGAATGTAATCACAATTTGTTTGTCTTTCTCCACTTTAAACCCATCTGGAAGAACCCCAAACAAAGCTGTTAATGGGTTAGGAGGGATTGTGAGACCAAGGCTGTCTGAAAGGTAATTAAAAATTTTGGTCCAGAATAATGTTAATTTGGTGCAGGCCCAGAACATGTTACCCAGTGAGGCTGGGACTTGGTTGCAGCATTCGCAGGTTGGATCATGCCCTGGAAACACTTTGGAGAGTTTTAGATGAGACAGATGTGCTCGATATATAATTTTGAGTTGTATAATTGTATGCTTTGCACATATGGAGCTCGAGTGAATTCTCTGCATTGCTACTTTCCACTCCTTTTCTGATATATTAATTGAGAGATCTTTTTCCCAGTGTCCTCTTGGATCTTTGAAAGGGAGGGATTGTAAAATGATTTTATATATTGTAGAGACTGTGTCTAAGTCCTTGAGATTGAGCAATCTTTTTTCCAGCATAGATGAGGGTGCAAGATGAGGAAAATCGGGAAGGTTCTGTTTAACAAAGTTCCTGATTTGAAGATAGTGAAAGAAATGTGTAGCTGGTATGTTAAATTTGGAATGTAATTGTTCATAGGATGCAAAGACGTTGTCTATATAAAGATCTCTAAGCAAGTTAATTCCACATTTTTTCCAAATTTAAAAACTGCATATGTTTGTGAAGGTTGAAAGAGGTGGTTCTCTTGAAGAGGTGCCACAGATAGAAGCTTCTTTGTCTTAAAATGCTTTTTACATTGGTTCCATATTCTAAGTGAGTGAAGCACAATTGGGTTATTAGTATATTTCCGATAACGTGTGTTTATTGGAGCACAGAGCAGGGAATACAAAGAAGTACTGCAGGATTTTACTTCTATTGCGGACCAAGCCTGTGTATGTTTTTCTATTTGTGTCCAGGTTCTTATCGCCTGTATATTTGCTGCCCAGTAATAAAACTGGAAGTTAGGTAGAACCATGCCACCTTCTGCCTTTTGTCTTTGTAGGGTCGCTCTTTGGATGTGTGGATGTTTTGAATTCCAAATAAATGAGGTTATTGTTGAATCTAATTGCTTAAAGAATGATTTATTAATGTATATTGGAATGTTTTGGAATAAAAAAGGAGCTTAGGAAGAATATTCCTCTTAACAGTGTTAATTCTTCCAGCTAGTGTGAGATGAAGGGCTGACCATTTATGCAAGTCTTGCTTAAATTTTTCCATGCAGATGGCGAAATTTTGTTGATAAAGAGATTTATGTTTACTTGTGATGTTTACCCCTAGGTATTTAAACTATTCTGCAATGATAAAAGTTGGGTATCTAATCTAATATTATATGCTTGAGAATTCACTGGAAAGAGTACACTTTTATTCAGATTAATTCTGAGACCAGAGATCTTTTGAAATTCTATGAGTGCTGTTAAGACTGCAGGCAAAGAATTTTCTGGGTCTGATATATACCGTACCATATCATCTGCATATAATGAAATTTTCTGTTCCAGTCCTTCTCTGATAATCCCCTTTATCTGATCAGTATTTCGACAATGTATTGCCAGTGGTTCAATGGCAATTGCAAACAGTAGCGGTGACAAGGGGCATCCTTGTCTAGTACCACGTTCTAGTTTAAAGTAGTCTGAGCAAGTGTTGTTGATACAAACTGAAGCTTCTGGGTTAGTATACAGTATTTTGCACAAATTTAGTATCCATGCACAAATGTTCGGGCCAAACCCAAACTTCTCCAATGTAGTTAAAAGGTATTTCCATTCTTTCATGTCAAATGCTTTTTCTGCATCCAATGATAATAATATTTCTGGGGTGTTTGATTTAGATGGCGAGTATATTACATTAAACAGGCATCAAAGATTTCAAGATAAGTGTCGGCCCCTAATAAATCCAGTTTGATCTTGTGATATTACCGAGGGGAGCACTTTCTCCATCCTTCAAGCTATGATTTTAGAGTAGTATTTTAACGTCATTATTCAGACGTGAAATTGGTCTGTATGATGCACATTGTAATAAGTCCTTATTTTGTTTTGGAAAAACGGTGATTAGTGCTTGACGAAAAGTTTGAGGAAGAGTTTGGTTATCTCTGGCTTCTATAAATGTTGCTAATAGGAGGGGAGCTAGCTGAGCGGAGAATTTCTTGTAAAATTCTGCAGGGTACCCATCAGAGCCTGCTGCTTTCCCGCCTTGGAGTGACTTTATAGCATCTAGTAATTCTGATAATGCCAGAGGTTTATCAAGTTCCTCCGCACTAAAAATGTCTATTTGTGGTATTTGTAATGTATCCAGAAATGCATTAGATTGTATATTGTCTTCTTTAAACTCAGTAGTATATAGAGATTTATAGTAGTCTCTGAAAGTGTGCATTATATTTTTTGTGGTCGACGATTTTATCTCCGTTCGCGTTGGTGATTACTGAGATTGTGTTACGCACTTCTTGCTTGTGAATTTGTTGAGCTAAAAGCTTATTAGCATTCTCTCCATGTTCATAGTAATGATGTCTGGATTTATAAATTAGTTGTTCAGTTTCTTTAGTTGTCAGGAGGTTTAGTTCTGAATGCAGAGCCTGCCTTTTCCTATGTAGAGTTTCGCTTGGTAGTCTGGCATGTTCTTCATCTATTCTAGTAATTTCGCTTTTTATCTCTGCTACTTTCTTAGTTTCTAATTTATTTCTGTGGGAAAGATATGAGATAATCTGTCCTCTTAAGAAGGCCTTAAGAGTTTCCCAGAGTATTCCTGCAGAGATCTCTGAGGATGTATTTGTCTCTAGAAAGAATTTGATTTGTTTGGATATAAATTCTGTACAATTCTCGTCTGCTAATAGAAGCGGGTTGAGACGTCATCTGCAGGGTGAGTGTATAGGGCTTAGTAACTTTAGCTCCAAGATCATAGGTGCGTGGTCAGAAATAACAATAGCATCGTATTTGCAAGATTTAATCATAGGCAAGAAGTTATTGTCTATAAAGAAATAATCAGTCCTTGAGTAGCAATGATGTACTGGTGAGTAGAAAGAATATGTTCTTGAGTTTGGGTTTAAAAACCTCCAGGGGTATGATAAGTTGTGATCAGTTATAAACTTTGTAATTATCTTTGCGGTGTTAGATGCCATTCCCCTGTGGAAGAAGTCCTGTCTAAGAGTGGATTTAGAACACAATTAAAGTCCCCAGCCATTATAATTTTATGAGTGTTCAGATTGGGAATGGATGCAAATAAATTTTGTATAAATTCCTTATCATCAACATTAGGTGCATAAACATTTATCAAGATCATTTTACGGCTAGATAAGTCTCCCATGACCATTACATATCTCCCTTCAGGATCCAATACTACATCTGATGCTACAAATGGGACTGTTCTATGTATGAGAATTCCCACACCTCTAGTTTTCTCTGTAAAACTAGAAAGGAACATTTGGCCAGTCCAGTCTTTTTGCAGCCGGAACTGATCCTTGCTTAGTAAATGGGTCTCCTGTAAAAATACTATTTTAGCATTTAGACCTGTTAGGTGAGAAAGTACTTTCTTTCTCTTTAATTCGTGATTCAGGCCTTTAACATTCCAGCTCACAAAGTTAACTGTCCCATCATGGAGACATTGATTCTGAGTTTTTGATGTCATTTTATAGTCTTAACTGGAAGTGAGAGAGCTTCGGCCTTAATTTCCTATTTCCCCTAGAGTTATTGCCATGCAGCCTATTATTACGTTGGTAGTATAATTATAAAGATTAAAAGGATAGATTAGGTATAGATCAAGCCTGCTCTCTGCCTGCTCTCTTTCTCTCCCCCCTTTTAACCCCCCACCCACCCTTTTTGCCTCCCCACGTGAGGCTAGAACCCACTTCACAGAGTCCCAGTCCTCTGACATACCCAGAGACAGAGCACATCCAAAGCAAAACAAGCCGCCATGCAGCGGCGTTTTAGGTTTAAAAAATAGAGATATCTATTACCAATATAGTCTAAAAAATTGTGCACTTAAAATATATATAATCTTCAGCAATCTTAGTGTATTAAGATAATACATCTGGATAATAAACCCGGGGAAAGGTATTAGAAATTTGTCTAGAATAAGCATAATAAGTCTTAATGCAATAATAGCAATAACAATAAACCAAGGGTATGATGTTGAACAGTCTCGTTTAGGGTAGAGAGAAAATAATTAGATAAAAAAAAACAAAGGAAAGAAAAGAAGAAAAAAAAGAGAAAAAAGAAAAAGTAATTAAGCACAATAAGCACAATAAAACATAAACAGATAGCGCCCTAGTAATGAGTAATAATGAGAATATATGATAATAAAAACCTGTATTTTAAACAAATAGATCAGACAGTAGATTATTAATACTTGCCATATCATTAACGGTCATAACTCACTATTATGTACCAGAATAGTCCCAGGATCAGCTTTCTTAATTTCTTTTCTGCTTCTTCCTTGGTAGCAAAGACATAGAATTGACCCTGCAATTCCACTTTCAGTTTGGCCAGATACAAGAGGCTGTATTTGACGTTGGCTTGCCGTAACCGCTGTTTAATGTTGTAGAAGGCTGCGCGTTTAGTAGCTGTTGCTGGAGAGAAGTCAGTGAAGATACGAATATGGTTGTTTTCATATATAATTTCTTGCTTGTTTCTGAGGAGTGCCATTACCTCTATCTTAAATGACAATCTTTCAAAGCGAATAATAAAAGATCTAGGTCTAATGGTATTTGATCCGCGTACACAGTAAGCCGCTGCTCTCTCAGAATCTGCTTTAAAGTCCTCCCCGATTATTTTAGAAAAAAGTTCAGCTGCAAATTTCACAGGGTTTGGACTTTCTCGATTCTCAGGCAGCCCTTCAATTCTGACATTATTCCTTCTGCTTCCATCTTCCAAAGCAACCAGTCTGTCTCCAAGTTTTTTGCATTCGGAGCTGACATTTACTGCTTTTTCTTCGGCACTGGCAGCTAAATTTTCGGCTATTTCAATCCAAGTCGTGACTGTCTCCTTGAGATCCTCCAGTTGATCAGTAAGCATGCTCAGTTTAATCGAGTTCTCCTGAATGTGCTCTTCAATATTTTACCCAGCACCTGTCGCAGCTCCAGTTGCAGCTCCTGTCGCAGCCTTTCATTTGCCTTTACCCTTGCTTTCTCATTTGCCTTCTCGTTTTTCTTTATCTCTTGCATGATCTCAGTTCAGACAGTTCAATTGTGCTTTCTTGCACTGTAGGTGAAGCGGCAGGCTCTATTGTAGCCGGTGTCCCCGCTGTTCCCGGTTCGCGTGGAGTAATTGAAACCACAGACTCCAAGGCCTTTTCCAGTTTTAGGTGATCTTCTCCAATTGGCGAGCTATCGAGACCTGCTTCACTCACGCTCGTACATTCACTCCCCATTTCGTTCTCAGCCGGCGACGATGTGGTGGACCGTGGTCCTGAGGAGTCTGGGCTTTCGCCCATTTGATCCAGGTCAGTCTCTGAAAGGCCGTATCTTGAACTAGGACTTGCCGATCTTAGCTTGGATGCAGCTTTAGTTTTCAGTTCTTTCGGACCCCCTTTCTTGTTGGCCATATTTATATATGCTTACATATACTATAGCAGTGCCCCTCGGGTTGAATAAGTACAGGATATCTCAGGATAATAAGCAGATAATATGAAAACTAACACCACTGCTAGCGGAGCTCCACTTCAGACGTCCATCTCTCGCAATGGACAAGACATCTTCGTTTGCATAAGCACAGTCCTTCACCAGCAATTTTAACTCCGTTACAAAGTGATCAAAAGTCTCGTTTATACCCGGCGTCTTTTCATTAAACTTGTATCTCGCGAATATCGTATTCGTCTTAGGCATGACAAACGCCTCAAAATGGTCATAGTAAGTTTTAAGTACCTTGGTTTCCTCCTGGGTGAGAGTCAATGTGTTAAAAATGTCTCTTCCTTTTTCCCCAGTCCACAGGAGCAGGTAGCTGCGGCAGCGTGTCTATTGGATTGCTGCTGACGGATGGCCTTATATGGGCAGGCACTCAATTACATGGGAGGCGTGGGTATGGGGGACGCAATATAGGCAGGCAGCCAACTACGTGGGAGGCGTGGTGATGGGGGACACAACTCCGCATCACACGGCGACCGAGCTGCAGGCTATGGCCATATATATGTATGTAAGTAGGATTCAGTTATGACCGTTACGCGTAGAAATTCGAAATGAAACCTGATTAACTTTTGTAAGTAAGCTGTAAGGAATGAGCCTGCCAAATTTCAGCCTTCTACCTATACGGGAAGTTGGAGAATTAGTGATGAGTGAGTGAGTGAGTCAGTCAGTCAATCAGTCAGTGAGGGCTTTACCTTTTATTAGTATAGATTCAGACACCACTCCAAGTAGGTGCTTTAGTAAAACTAAAGGAAAAAAGGTAATAAAAAGAGCATGAAAACATTTTCAAGAAGAGATTATGATTCATATATCTACGCATATCCAAGATACTTCAACTGTCATTAAACACATAAATCTCAAAATAAACTTTCATAAATGCCCAGTAGAGGGGGATTTTCTTCTCAAGCCCTGGCTAGATATAGGAGCAAACACAGAATATTTATTCACCTGATAATCACGTGTTATCATTTTCGGTTTCATCAAATTTCCAAAGGATTTTTAAGATGCTAATATTCAGAGGGTTTAAGCAATAACTGGAAGAGTTCAGATAAAAAGAGGACCACTCTGGTTGGTACATTCCTATGTTACAGATGACTAGCACAGAGAAGCGTCTGTCTATTAAAACGGGCACAATGGTACGACGTAAGTCCCTCTGTTTTGATTACGTCTTGCATTTAGGAACCTCTGTTCACCTGATATGCTAGAACTGACATCTGTCTTTCTTTGTGGTTCTTCTTGCCTTTCTTCTTCAGACATTCTTGCCCTCTTGTGGATGCTGGAAGACATTATGAACATCTGTTATGTACAGATCTTCTTCTGCAAAATACTTCTGTCACAGAAACAAAGCAATCGAGGCTACAAATGAGGGAATATTACCTATGCAAACATAAATCTTTTAAAAGACATTTGGAGGTTCCCCATAGACATTTTGCAAACAGACCTGCCATTAGATCATTGTTCCTTTGATTTCAGCCGTATCCATGAATTTTAAAACCACCACATTGGGTATGAAATGCAAATTCATAATAGTGTGCTTATGGCAATTTCAGACCCAATCCCTTGAGTGATTTTAAAGTCTGAGTCTCATTAACCCTAAGCAATTATTTTCTTTCTTTCTGAAAAAAATTAATTCTTTCTGAATCTTCTTGACATCTTCTTCTAAATTGTGAATAACCAACACAGAAAGAAGAGAAACAGTGAATTACAAGCACATTGAAGAACCAAAGGCAAGGAGCAAATTGTGTAGCAGTCAGAAACTCAATTAGCCACTTAAGACAACAACAGAGTTCTCCTTTGGCTTAACTCACTGAGACAGTTCATTTCCAGACTCTACACAAGTCCTGGTAGCCCACTAAGAAGACCCTGTGAAGTAAGTGTCATCTGTCCGAAGAGAAACTGTCACATTAATGCTGAAACCAATGATTTGCCATGGAAGTGTGATGTGAGAATTCAGGGTGAGAAAGAGTACTATATATTCCACCATGAAGAGGAGACAGTCTACTTCTGCAGTCAGTAGCCCAATAAGTCAAGTTTTAAGCTGATGGAATTCTCAATCAATTCCCTAAGATGTTTTTCTTTTTCCCACAACCTGCATGGGGTTGCATTCTAGAAGGTCAAGAGGGTCGCACTGTATAAGGCAATTTTGCATGAGTGAACAGAACTTGGTGACATTGATTCAATTTCCCAGGTTCACCAAGGAGAAGCAGTGTGAGAAACACCATGCTGCAGAGGGCTGCATTCTTTGAAAGGAAAGTGTGCAGTGAGGCTCATATTGAAGGAGCTCTTTATGAGAAGAAATGCCTTCTCAGTCAAAAGTCCCACTGGTCAACTGAGCTGGTGATTTCCTTTGACTCGACTGACTAAGACAGTGGCTTCTATCTCTCCATGCCTGGTTTGGACCCTTGTACATATCCTGGGTAGTTCAGTTGTGATGCTCTGTGAATATAGTAAGAAGTATATTGAAAATGGACATTTGGACTAATTAATACTGTTCTGCTTTAATTTAAATTCAAGAAAAGTTTAGATGTGTATTGACAATCATGAGCATTGGGAGTGTTTCACAGCTTCTACTAATGGAAAACAACAGGGAACAATTTTAGGTGTTGCACAGACTCTAATCACATTTCTATTTTTCAACTTAGAATACACGAGATGCCACAGGAGTAAGTTTGACATGACTTCCACCTCCACAACACAAAACTCCTGCCCTCCAGTGTCACCACTATTTAAACCTAGAACTCACCGGAAGACGATTTTCATTACTGAACCAGCTTCTGATAAGGATTGAACTTGGACATTAAAGGAATTCCATCCAAAAATGTAATTTTACTTACCTCATGTAGTTTGTAGTGATGACCACAAACATTTTTAATCTCATGTTTTCATGAAGAATGGAGATAACGTTTCTAACATACCTTAATTATGGGAATAGTGACAAATGCTGCACAACACCAAACAATATAAAAGCATTCATGAAAAAATCTTGCATTACTCACATAATCCAAATGTCAAGTCATCCAATCATATTCTCACAATTTTCCAAACACATGTTTCACTAAAATATTGTTAAATAAACCATTTCCAGGAAATGCTGACATGCACAATAAATGGAATGTGTTCAGATACACCCAAATGGTTGAAGACCTGCCCCCCGGACTCATTTATTAGTCAGGAGTCCAGCCCAGTAACAGCTTCATCGCTGGCTTTCATTGTGCTTCATATTATATCTGTGTACTGACAAACATTTCTCTCTATTATAAAAAAAAAATCTTGGGAGGGAGACGAGACGTGATCTTCACAGAAGACACTTTGACGTCCCACAAGACAAGGCAGTGAGACAAAAGGACAGCTGCTGAACAGGCTTTAAAATGATCAATGCACAGCGTGACAAGCAGAACACGCAGCTTGCCAGCAGCAGCAGCAAGACAGCAGCTGATCCCACCGCATCTCCTTAGTGTGTGAAAGAAAGAGATTTAACCCCACCTGGGGATGGAAATAAAAGACAAAGAGTAGATGACAAAGTAGAATGTCATAAAGAATTCAAAAATGTTGGCACGGTACACATGCACAGCAGGTTAGAGATGATGGAAGTACGAAAATTACAAAATCTCAAAAAAAGGATAGGAAAGATCACATCAGCACAAACAAACAGAAATTATTACTCTGTGAAATAACAGAACAGCGGAAAGAGATGGAATAGATTGTTCGGATTTAAACTTTAAGTCGGAGATTTGTAGACCATCTACTTTGTGTTGCCAACAAGAATTAAAAGATTCCAAAAACGTTGCTGCGATATGAAGTCCTGTGAGACAGAGACTTTTAACATGAGATTCTTTAAAGTCATGCCCTACTTACAACTATTTTCAAAGAAGACCATTTTCATCTAAACTCAGTCGTGTAAATGCTTTTGTCAGACACACTTCCTGCTCTCTCAGCTCTTATAAATGTTATCAGGACAATAATTTTACACGTTCTAGATGACACATCAACAACAAAGTGAAGAAGAAAGAGCATGGACAAACATTCGAGAAAGTCATTTTATTTATTATAGAGAAAGAAACGATATTCACTCACAGGCAGTTATACGTTGCATTGTCACAATGTAAGTCCAAACACAGAATCAAAATTCAATGCGATCTTTAAGAAAATTTCATTTCAAATATTGTTTTTACAAAAGTTTTAAAGTAAAAGTGAAAATAATGTATATGTAACAATTCCCATGTCTCTTTAAATTGTATATCCGGTAAACCAAACTCGGGGGTGGGCGAGCGAAGCGACCAGGGGGCAGAGCCCCCTAGTTAAAATAAGGAAAAGTGTATGAAAACATTTTCAGGAAGAGAAAATGATTCATACTTGTGCATATTTGAGATACGTAAACTGTCATGAACACGTAAATCCTTAAAGAACTTCCACAAATGCCCACTAAAAAGGGATATCCTGTCAAAATCTGCCATAATATAGTGGCGAACACAGAATCTTTATAAAGTAAAAAAATATTTTTTTTTTCACAATAAATTCTCTGTAGTAGTGTGAAGCTCTGAAGAGCATAAAAGGCATAAAGGAGTTGCTTGAAACAGTAAGGCAATCCAAAGCAAATACCGTTCCAATACAGAATCCAGATCTATACTAATAAAAGGCAAAGCCCTCACTCACTCACTCACTGACTGACTCATTACTAATTCTCCAACTTCCCGTGTAGGTAGAAGGCTGAAATTTGGCAGGCTCATTCCTTACAGCTTACTTACAAAAGTTAAGCAGGTTTCATTTCGAAATTCTACACGTAACGGTCATAACGGTCGACAACGTCCACCATGTTGAACTTTCTTATTTATGGCCCCATGTTCACAAAATTTGGTAGGCGGCTTCCCTGCGCTAACCGAAACCGATGTACTTACTTATTTCGATGGTATGACGCCACTGTCGGCCGCCATATTGAACTTTCCAACGTCACCAATTTTCCAACTTCCCGTGTAGGTAGAAGAATGACCCCGTCTTCACGAAATTTGGTAGGTGGCTTCCCTGCGCTAACCAAAACCGATGTACGTACTTACTTCGGTGGTATGACGCCACTGTCGGCCGCCATATTGAATTTTCCAAACGTCACAAATTCTCCAACTTCCCGTGTAGGTAGAAGGATGAAATTTGGCAGGCCCATTCCTTACAGCTTACTTACAAAAGTTAAGCAGGTTTCATTTCGAAATTCTACGCGTAATGGTCATAACGGTCAACGACGTCCGCCATATTGAACTTTCTTATTCATGGCCCCAACTTCACGAAATTTGGTAGGCGGCTTCCCTGCGCTAACCGAAACCAATGTACATACTTATTTCGGTGGTATGACGCCACTGTCAGCCGCCATATTGAACTTTCCAACGTCACTAATTCTCCAACTTCCCGTGTAGGTAGAAGGCTGAAATTTGGTACTTATTTCGGTGGTATGATGCCACTGTCGGCCGCTATATTAAACTTTTAACGGAAACCGATGTACGTACTTATTTCGTTGGTATGACACCACTGTTGGCCGCCATATTGAACTTTCCAACGTCACTAATTCTCAAACTTCCCGTGCAGGTAGAAGGCTGAAATTTGGCAGGCTCATTCCTTACAGCTTACTTACAAAAGTTAAGCAGGTTTCATTTAGAAATTCTACGCGTAACGGTCATAACGGTCAACAACGTCCGCCATGTTGAACTTTCTTATTTACGGCCCCATCTTCACGAAATTTGGTAGGTGGCTTCCCTGAGCTAACCGAAACCAATGTACGTACTTATTTCGGTGGTATGACGCCACTGTCAGCCGCCATATTGAACTTTCCAACGTCACTAATTCTCCAACTTCCCGTGTAGGTAGAAGGCTGAAATTTGGCAGGCTCATTCCTTACAGCTTACTTACAAAAGTTAAGCAGGTTTCATTTCTAAATTCTACACGTAATGGTCATAATGGTCAACAACGTCTGCCATGTTGATCTTCTCAAAATTTTATAGGCGGCTTCCCTGCACTAACCGAAACCAATGTATGTACTTATTTCGGTGGTATGATGCCACTGTCGGCCACCATATTGAACTTTTCAACAGTCTTTGTTACTTATGGGCCCATCTTCAAGAAATTTGGTACATGGGTTCCCAACGCTAACTGAATCCTACTTACGTATATATATACGTCCATAGCCTGCAGCTCAGTCACTGTGTGAGGTGGCATTGGGTCCCCCATCCCAACGCCTCCCACGTTGTTGGCTGCCTGCCTATATAAGACCGTCCGTCGCTCCGGTCTCTACATTCCCTTCCTTGCTTCGCCACGGGATTCACGTCTCCCTACTGATAACTACAGCCTTTTTGTTTAATCTACGGCTTCTCCGCTGTTTTATTGTTTGTTTATTACAATTATAGTTATTGTATAGGTATTTTAGACTTACTTTACATTGCTCAGGTACCCATTTCCTTTATCATTCCAACCCCCATTACCATGTCTATCGAGGTGATCACTATCGATCAAAGAACTATCACTTACTGAGTGGTTTCCATGCCCGGAGATGGCACCTACCTTTTCCATTCTTTTTGTTACATATTGCACGGCCATATCAGGCTCACTCTTGATATCCGGAGGAACATTGTGTCTTATGTATTGAATGACTGGGACAGGTTCAAGGTGTGGACTGATGACGGTACAGGAGATAATTATACTACACAGGAGCACTATAAGAGTGAAATGCTTAAGCCCTTCACCTATGGTTCTGCATGTGAGTTGATGGCTGCCGCTGAATTGTTCGGTTGTCGCTTTCAAGTGTACCAAAATGGCCAAATATTTTACACCTTTCGACAACCGCCAATGCCTCTTAAACATCTTAGATTCACAGGTGACGATTTCAGTAGTGGACACTTTGATGTTTATGAGTGTTTAAACTCTCAAAAGCTGGATGTGATTTTATCGATGAAACCGGCTGTGTGCTTACAATGCTTGACAGATGCCGAATGTCACTTCAACATAACAAATCCTGCAAATGCTATCGTAATTGAAACAAACCATGAAACTCAAACCGATTATGACAGCAGCAATCCAAGCTGTGAGATTTAAGACAAGATTACTGTTCACATGGCCAACTGTAAGTTACATGATCAAGAGTAAGCTCAGCGCATAGCTTGGTCATGTTACAACCGGAGGGCCGAACTGACAACATGGTATACAAAGAGATCCTTAACAAATAATTATTGGCATATTTTCCCTCAGTTTAAAAAGGTTAAATTTTCTTCTTAATAAAAATTTTAAGGCAGTACTTCGCCGCTGCGAAGCGTGGGTATTTTGCTAGTAAGACATAAACAACAGAGCAGAAGGTTAAAAATCTAGAAATCCAATAAATCATAAAATAACAGTAAACACATACACACACAAAATTCACCAGCTCCAAAGAGCATTCACAATGAGCTGCCAGGAACTGCGGGAGACCGTCTGGATTTAAATTTAACACTAACATAAATAAATGGTTCAACAAAAAACAAAAATGACACCAAACAAGGAACTGTAGGTGAGTTGTATCTTGAACAAGCAGAAGGCTGATTTACTCCTGCTGTTTCCCGAGGTACTCCAGTTGTGGTTGACCACTTTGAATACAAATGTAACAGGTGGGTCTACAATTCAAATGCCTGTTTGCAATATGCATTCACAAGAACATTTTCTGGAAGTGGTTTATTTAAAAATCTTCTTCTTCTACCATAGCTATTCCCATTTTTATATGGGGGTCACTACTTCTTTTTGCCTAGACTTCTTCAAGTCTTGGCATGATTTTTAGTGCCTGATACCTTTCTTGAAGCCAACCCTCCCCCCATTTATCCGGACTTAGATTTTACAATATTTTACTAAAAATACATGTGTTTGGAATGTGAGATTTTTTTCATAGATGTGTTCATATCGTTTGCTGAGGTCCAGCATTAATCACTATAAATGCCTCCTATATCATAAACTTTGTTACTTCTGTTCTGAATAAAAACATTATGACTATTTTTTTTTCTCAGCCATGGCTACCAATTGCATGGGATAAATAACATATAAAAAATATTATTTTGTTTGCCTAGTCTGAGGTCATTTTAAAGTATTCTTCTTATATAATACGCTACCATGACTCTCCATTTGTCTAGGATTTTAAATCGCCTGTAGCTCACAACTATTGACCTGAAATTTGGTACACATATACTACGCGACGTCTACTATCCGCTTTCAGGGTGATGATTGACCTCAAAGGTTATTCCACTTACACTAATGAATCATATGCATTTGTAAGATAATATACTAGTCGTGTCACATTAGTTTCATAATCGATTCTCAGAATGCTAATTTACTCCGAAGTACTCTCTAGTTGTTATGCATTATTGCTTTGTTTGTAGCCTGTGTATTTGTTAATGAGGGCAGGAGAAAATCTAGCACTTATAATTTGATCTTCCTAAGAGGATGAATTATGCTGGGCATGAGCTGAGCCTCATGTTGGATTCAGTTTAGAGAGAGTACAATCATGTTCCCATTTGCAAGTAAATTATAGTACAATAATTTAAATGGGGTGGCACAGTGGCGCAGTGGTAGTGCTGCTGCCTTGCAGTTAGGAGACCTGGGTTCGCGTGCCAGGTCCTCCCTGTGTGGAGTTTGCATGTTCTCCCTGTTTTTGCAGGTTAGGTACATTGGCGATCCTAAATTGTCCCTAGTGTGTGCTTGGTGTGTGTGTGTGCCTTGCGGTGGGCTGGCGCCCTGCCCGAGGTTTGTTTCCTGCCTTGCGCCCTGAGTTGGCTGGGATTGACTCTATCAGACCCCCATGACCCTGTAGTTAGGTTGGATATAGCGGAATGGATGGATGGATGGATGATTTAAATGTCTGAACAGATGACATTAATTCTTTCTGTCTGGGTCACAAATGTAGTTTTCTATGCCATAATGAAATGAAGTACAAAAAAAAAAATCCATACTACCAAAGAGGCTCATGGGAAATGCCATTTAAGATGTGACCCAGGAGTACTGCCATGATTATTTGATTTTGTACAATAAACTACTTTTTAAACAAAGACTGGGCTAGCCAAGTGTCTGTCTGGGTTTGAGGATTACTACATCTACTCACAATACTATAGGTCTAACCAAGCAATGGAAACTTTACATTTGTGCTGAACAGTATTGGTTCATTCATTTTTAAACATGTTTTCACATTGCATGGTTGGGTAAAGATCAAGACTATCCCAGCAGCATTAGGCATTTAGACAATTAGATTCTGATATTCAATTAGCCTAATTGGAGTCAATATGTGGATGTATGTGAAGGCCTACCATCAAACGCATTGCCTCTTTCCTTGACATAATGGGTACATCAAACGGAATCAGCCAAGACCTCAGAAAATAAATTGTATTCCTACACAAATAACCTTCTTCCCCCATTTGGAACAATTTTCAAATGCCTAAAGGTTCCACATTCGTCTGTACAAACAATAGCAGGCAAGTATAAACACCATGGGACCACACAGCCATCATACCGCTCAGGAAGGAGACACATTCTTTCTCCTAGAGAAGAACGTACTTTAGCACAAAAAGTGCAAATCAATCCCAGATCAGCAGCAAAGGACCTTGTGAAGATGGTGGAGGACACAGGTAGACAAGTATCAATATCCACAGTAAAATGAGTCCTATATCTACATAATCTGAAACGCTGCTCAGCAAGGAAGAAGCCACTGCTCCAAAGCCACCATCAAAAAGCCAGGCTGCAGTTTGCAATGGCAAATTGGGACAAAGAACTTACCTTCTGAAGAAATGTCCTCTGGTCTGATGAATCCAACAACAAACGTTTTGGCCATAATAACCATCATTATGTTTGAAGGAAAATGGGTGAGGCTTGCAAGCCAAAGTATATCATCCTAACCTTCAAGCATGGGGGTGGGAGAATCATGTTTTGGGGGGCCTTTCCTGCTGGAGGGACCTGGTGTACATCAAGGAAAATGACGGAGATATATTGCAGCAACATCTCAAGAGCTCAGCAAAGAAGCTGAAGCTCAGTCACAAATGGGTCTTCTAAACAGACCCTGTCCTCAATCTGATTGAAAGTTTGTGGGCAAAACTGATAAAGCATGTGCAAGCAAGGAGGCCTACGAACCTGTCCCAGTTACCCCAGTGGAAGACTGGGCCAAAATTCCACCAACTTATTTTAAGAATCTTGTGGAAGGCCACTCAAAACATTTCACTCAAGTTAAACAGTTTAAAGGCAATGCTACCAAATATTAACAAAGTGTATGTAAAGTTGTGACCCACTGGAATTGTGATATAGTCAATAAAATGTGAAATAATCTCTGTGAACATTATCGGAAAACAATGCGCAAAGTAGATGTCTTAAACGATATGCCGAATGTATAGTTTGTTAGTATAAAATCTGTGGAGGAGTTATAATGCAAGTTTTAAAGAATTCACCCTAAATGTATTTTTAACTTCTGACTTCAACTGAATGAAGATGGCATACAGCTTTACTTCTCCACAGCACTTGATGACCCTGAGGCTCTGCACTCAATGATGAGTAATAATTTCCTCAAGAAAATAAATGAAATTTTAATTGTTTGAAAAGCTGAATAAAGGAGGGATTTAGAAATAAACGTCATCACCTATCAGTCAAATCAAGCTAGAAGTTAAGAACGGAGGCATTTTTATGGGCTCAGATCTAAATGTCAAATCAAATACTAACTACACTACTAAGACTGTGTTTTATTTTTAAGAAACATTGCAATGGTTAGCCTCCAACAAAATCTCAAAATGCTGAGAAATTAATTCACACTTTTGTTTTTAGCTGTCTAGACTATTGTAATACACAGTACAGTACTCCTAACAGAACTACTTAAGAAAGACATTAGGACGTTTTCACAATTCCACTTTTTTTTTTTTCGGGAGACTTTGCTGACAGGTAAACTCTTTTCTGATTAACTTATAAAATGGCAAAATCGTGAAAGAAGAGCTTCGGTAGTATTCCTTGTGTTCAGATTCTAAATATAACCATCTTTGCCTGAGTTTTAATAGTTTTTCCATTGATGACATACAGTAAATGCTTGACTCAGAGATAACCTGTGACAGTCCGTACTGGCAGAAAGTATCACAGCAGGTCTCTTCTAAATGGAACACAAGTACTGTATGCAGACAACACCTACTCATAGTCAGTATATACAAGCTAACACAACAGCCATGTTGTTTTTTTTATATTTTTCTCACTAACAATATAAACCATACTCTTTATGTCTGCATGTTTCACGTCAGGAACTAAGAACAAACATGAAAATAATTCTGCAACGTGATAACACCTGCTGCTTACACTCAGCCCATCTCTCAGGCTGGTGGTCCTAGAGGTAGCACAGCAATTTTAACTGTGCGGCACATCTGTTTTTGAGAAGGTGTTACTGGGGGACAAAGCTCATTGGCTTGGTTTGATTACTTAGTGACGCACCAGCACCATTGCATCAGGGTAGTCTCTGATTGCCTAAGTCCCTTGATCGTTGATCGGGTGTCATTTTCTCATGGCTCTTGGTGATATGCAGGATACCCCAAACCCTGGATCATCAATCGAGTGTCTAAGTGTCACAGGGAACACTTTTACTAAGATTATTGAAATTTTTAAAGGTAAAGTGTTCAATTTATTTTGAAATTTAATGCATGAGTTAAAGGCTCATTTTTTGAATTCAGTTTGTTCCCCCACAGTACTGCATTTGGTTCAATTTCTGGTTTAAAAAAAATAGAGATTTGACTTCTTGACCTTCAAATGTGATAATACTTTTGTATTGGGTGCGGAAAGAAATCAAACATTTTCTAAGGGTGTGGGGCAAAGAAAAGGTTGGGAATCACTGATCTGTGTGTTGTATTTCCACCTGAACTCTCTTGCACACACAAGCAACTACAACAACTTCATGCAAAATCAAACTTGGTCAGGTCAGGTTGCAGACCAACATCACAGAGTCGCTGCGGAAGCCAAATTACACAACTGCAACCAATCACTGGAGCACACTGTGACAAAATGCACAGAACAGCAAATGCACCCAGCTAGCCAAGTGTGACTGTTCTGCGTATTTTATAGTGCTATGAACAAAATATGAGAAAAAATAAATAAACTTAATGAGTGGAGAAATTTCATACACAAATGGAGACACAAATCCATGTTAACTGCAGATTAACAATATTATGCAATTTCAACTATAACATGTATAAATTGTATTAGCCTTTAGGTTTTGGGCCTTATGATGACGTGATAGCTTCTTTTGATCAGATTATGCATACGGTAGTGTCAGTAGACAGTAGCACTTATTCACAGGTTGGAGACTGCGTTTTTTAACCAGTTGAAGTCAGATACCTGATTAAAATCAAAATCCATAGCTTTTTCGGGAACACATCCCAGGTGCATGACAGTCTGGGTACTTTAAAAAGAATCAGCATGATTTCCTGGCAGATTGGTGTTTCCAGAGGAAGGAGGTGAGTGCAAGCAGCAGCCTGCAAGAGGAAGACCACCAATTTGGATGGAGGAGCAACCATGCAGCTAGAGGAAGTTAAGAATGACTGCAGGTAGTGGACTGCTTTTGGACGTAAGAGTCAGGTCCCAGATGATTCACATGCAGGAGACAAAATTGTAACAAGTTGCCCTCAGGTTGGCAGGTGTGCAAACATCCAAAGTGCACATGGAGAATGTCGTGATTAGGGCTGAATTTTGAGAATTTATAGCCTTTTCCTGGTACTGTATAGAAGCCCTTTTGTGTACCATTGTCAGGGTAACGTCCTGCGTTTCTAGGGGCGTGGTTCCAGCTCGTGACCTCAAAATGATCAACAGTTGGGAAAAAATGTTAGCCTTTTGCACTGAACCTTATCCAATCCGTTGATAAAACCTTCAGGCCCTTTATAAATTCCCTTGTGATTATTTTGGTGTCTTGTCTGGTTTTCGACTTATTGCCTGATTATTGAATGTGATTTTTGCCTCTCGTCAGGATTTTGGTCGCTTCATTTTAATTTCCTTTGTTCTGCCTTTTGCTGTATCAGAACAATTAGCATGTCTGTTTGCATTCCAGAATTCCGTGCTGTGTTAAAATACATTTTAGCTTTTGGTTCAAAATAATAACAGATCTAGTTGATCAGTTTTCTGATGTTACTGTATCTAATACATGCCCACATGGATGTCTTTGAAACTCTTACCGTTCTCACTAGTCTCTTAAACGCTTGTTTTCATTCACCCGAATCTGCTCCACCAAACTGACTTTGACAGTATGGTGCCATCATTGAGCTCAGTCACCTGTTTTTCAGCATTCCTTGTCCTCTGCCTGCATGTACTTTTACCCAAACCCTTTTGCTAAACTCTTGGTTAAATGTACACAATTTAAAGCAGTACTAGTTCTTCCTTATAAGCCCCATAATACCACTTTAGTCTTGGTCTCACAAATTCACTTATAAGATACATCTTACCTAAAATAAAGCACACGCATTAAATACTACAAATTCTATGTAATAAACTAAAAAAACACCAAATTACAAACAACGTTACAGTTAGCATAGAATAAATGCTATGAATTCAGTATATGGTTGCGTCAGTGTGCATTTGCAAAAGATAAAAAGGGGTAAAGATTATTTCCACACGTAAAGGTAAAGAAATTTAAGGACCCGAAGTTTGCGTCTTGTAACCAGCAGGAACTCAACCAAAGCAAATATATGTAAGTAAGTATTATATATGCATAAGAATCTAGGAAACTAGAGTCCCTTTCATTAAAGGAGAATGTATTTCAGGGAAATCTTTAAAGTGAAAGGCAGAGGAGCTGTGAATATCTCTGCGCAGGCGCACAGAAAGAGTCAGAGATCGAGAGACCGAGAGAGAAAAAGGCGCGCAATCAAAAAAAAAAGAGACACGCGACAACGCCGCCTTCGATAAGCAGGATTTAAACTGATCAGACTTGCTGTAAGGGTTCTTTAAAAGAAATTAAGATAAAAGAGGATAGAAAGTGAATAAACAGAAGATAGAAACTGAGGTCTGGTGAGTGTGACGTTACTAAAAAGAAAGTTAAGCACTTATAAATAAAGTAACACTTAAACGAATAAATGTCGCATCGCTGAGTAAAGTGAGGCTGAGTATGCGTGCTATGGGACAAAAAGTTAAGGGCAAGGCCAAAAAAAAAAAACGTTTAAAACGAATGCCCGTGCATGGTTTGATAGCTGACATAAACTATGTCTTACTGTAATTCTAATTTCTACAAAAGACAGCTTTACTTGCTGTGTAATCAGGCTGTTTGTTTTAACCTGCCAATTCACGAGTAACCAGTCGAGAGGAAGAAACTAGTAGACGAAATGTGGACAAACGGGACTGATTTTAGAAGACAATTTTTGTTTTTGTTGATTCGGGGTCCCAGATAAGTGGAAATGTTATAATGGTGTAAACTGGGATAGAGAAATAAAATAGTAAAGGCAAATTTTATTTTGACCCTGGTGTGTTTTTTTTAATTAACTGGACTGACATTGAGAGAGAGAGAGAGAGAGAAGAAAGAAAAAAACAAACAAACAAACATTTGTTAGACACATGGGATGAAAATGTTGGCTTAGTGAACTGTTATGTACATTTATTGAATGGTTTGTGTATATAGTTATTGTATAATAAAAGTGTACTTTTGCTAAAACAAAAGTAAAACTAGCAACATGCACCTGAAGAAAATAAGCAAACCAGGACGTCTAACGTAAAAACAGTCTCTGTGATTTAGCAGACCACAGGAAAAGGCTTGTGTAGGTTATCAGACATTAGGACCACACATTTCTAGTAGACAAAAAATTAAAAAAAACAGTATAATATGGTTAATGGGAGTCAGACTATGTGATACTATGAAACATTTCACATGATTTTCATTTTCAGCCTTCATTTACATAACCTTGGCGTGTCAGAGGTAGTCAGCAGCATGATCCCACGAATCCATCACTTAATGTGAAATGCACAGTGATTCACTCCAGCTAGTCTGCAACTCACTCTGGTGTGATTTTGTCTTTAGTCACAGGGTCAGGCTCTGTGCATTAGAGCTAACAACCAAAGAATGTTCAACTGGAAGTACAATGCATATAATATAGCCATAAAGAATAAAGCACACTGTGGCTATGGACCTCACAAACAGAAAAGAAGATCATCTGTTTCATGTCTTGTGTTTTAAAAGTACCACAACAGAATGGAAAGAAAGAAAACAGGTCATAAATGGTGGCTGAACTCTTCACAGTTGTTAACCCTTCGTACAGCACTGGCTTCATCAGGTTGTACACTTTTGGCTGTCAGAAAAAGGGACAAGCATCTCTGTGCTAGAAAGTTGGCAGTCATTTGGTAAATGTGACATGGATTGTGATTTTCACTTGTTTAAATTGATATTATCTGGCAATGAGATCAGTAACCGTGGTTGGCAATTCTGACATACCCCATGACTAGGAGTTGCGTAACGTAACATCAGCTTATGTCAGGGCAGGTATGTATTGTTTAAAAAAATGCAGCCCTCCACATTTTATGGCTTTTGGTCACTGCCTAGTTTGACTCTACAAAGATGATAAAACAAGACCCTCACCCTCAGACGCTTCTGTTATATACATCACTATAAGATGTCCCTCACTTTTAGACAACTTATTTGTGATGCAAAGGTCAAACTACAATACTCACAAAGGCAAGCACATCATTAACAGGAAAATATGAAAAGCATGGTGAACTATGATAAGTCACACTATAGACTCACAAAAGACCTAGAGCGACCTTGGAATAAATAGCAGTTCACCACTATGTAAACCTATAGCAATCACAACCTAAAAAGCAACGTAAAAAACAAGAGATTCACAGACTTCAAGGGATGGGAAACAAGCACTTGTGTGAATAATTCAGAGGCATTTCTCCACTGCTAAAAGCCTTGTCACATTATGAAACTTTTTCAGTAATATCCATCTACTTTCTCTTTGGCTATCATCTTCATTTCCATATCCATGATTATTCTCCTGACATTGTTCACCTCTGTCCTCATGACATGCTCAAACAACTTGAACCTTCTTTCCTATATAGCACATAAATGAAAACAAAACAGCTTGAATTATTACAAGCGTTCTATGTATAAATATATATATATATGTATATATATGTTTTTTTCACTGGTTAAGGTGGTTACAGGTAGAGAAGTAATTCACTGTCTCTTGGTTTCCATCTCCATGTGAAAGCGGTTAACTGCCTTACACAGGAACTTGTCACATACTGCATAAGATGGTCAAGTGAAATACTTTTCTATATTATCCTTGTTTGACTCAAGCAGAGAGCTAAAATGTAAGAGATAACAGGTGTGAAATAATGAGTCTCAACACACTAAAAGAAGGTTTGGGGCAGCCACCCGTATATTGTTCCTAGCTGCAAAAGGATTTAGAGAGCACAATTGATGTTGCTGGTTTGAGTTCCCAAAATAAACTGCCCTTGGTTTGGCAAGATGGAGGATTTATAGTCCATAACCTGGAAGTGACTTCAGTCTGGGAGCCGGAACTGGAAGTGGCGTCAGTCTGGGAGCTGGAACCGGAAATGATGTCAGTCTGGGCCAAGAGCACCTGGCTGCAGCCACTGTGGAGCTCCACAGTAAGCGGAAACACGTGACCTCCACAGTCGGCGGAGACCGCCTTCAAGCATTCACGCATGCGTTAAACAGATTGGGCAGCACTGTAAAGTGTGTGATGACGTAGCCTTTCAATACGCACGCGCACGCAGATCGGGCCGGCAACGGGAATCAGGTAGTGACACACACCGCATGCGCTTAATAAAAAAAACATTAAAAACAAAAATATCCACTTTACGGCACGGCCCGATCGGAACTATGCATGCAGTACAATTTGACATTACAGTATATTATTCATTTTAGTTCCACATTAGTTGACCATAATGAAAATATTAATCCTGCAAAATAAACGAAGCAGCCTTTGTGGCGTAACGTTGATGTCCAATGTTCAACCGCCGTAAGAGGAAGCTTAGGTGTGCACACCTGAAAAGCCCCAATTAGGGCGAAAGACATGCGGTGTACTCTTTGTATTATTTGGCAGGTACTGTACTATATATATATATAAAGTATGTAGTGTTTTTATTTTCCCACTCACGTAAATCATATAAAGTTTCCTTTCCGTTTTGATCTATTGTTGCAATTTCCCTCTTATGAGCAAATTGTGTTTGTTTAAAAATATCTTTAGACATCAGTTATTATTAATAAAATTGCTATTTGTCTTAAGGCATCAGGTTTATAAAACCTAACGTATCCAACCAGTTTTTATAGAAATATATGATCCTTTCTCAAAAAAAGAAAAGAACATTGTGTCGCTGACTGTCCCTGTCCTTAGTGCTGTTACTGTCCACTTGTTAAAATTCTTTAATTCGTTCTGAGTTGTGCAATCAGGTCAGATGCCGAAGAAATGAAGAGCATAAAACCACTGGTTCAAATACTCATTTATTCCAATGGCTATTAATCTTACAAAGAAGTTTAACTTTATATCCACAGACTTAAATTAAGGAAATGAGCTATTATCACTTGAACCAATCTATTTGATCAATTTTTTTTACAGTAAGTTGCTTGCTGCTATAGTTCATATTTGTAATACATTTCTTCTTAGTGATGTTTTTAATGTTATTTCAAGGCATCTTTGTAAAACACCCTGAGAAACCAACTTACCTATTAATATAATAAAACTGTACTGAATTTAACAGCTGTAACATAAAATATTCTCCACTAACTGGGCATGAAATAGTTCAGTTTATGATGAACAGCATGTGGACAGAGGGCAGTGATATTCTTTCTTACAAGTTTAATCAACATAACACACCTCTGTTTGTGTGCAGACTCGTCTCATGTCAATGGTTTTATTCACCCATATACTAACGTCACATTTGTATATGAATAACTCTGTCCCAACCTTTACGATCCACGTGCATGGTTTCCGTCACTTTGTTTTTCCGACCTGCTGTGGAGGTCACGTGTTTCCGCCTACTGTGGAGCTCCACAGTGGCTGCAGCCAGACCCAGGCAGGTTTTCCCGTATTTGATCTGCAGAATTAACAGAAACAGGTTTAGAGCATCCCGCCACCCGCTGGCCCGGCGAGTAATCACCTCCACTTGGTCCACTCAGCTCGCTCCTAGTCGCACGTGTGTGACACAGGGCAGAATAAGGAAATTACTCAGTATGTGCTTGTTACTGGGGATTGGATTAATATAATGTATCATTAATTTAAGTAGATGTATTTTTTCTCCCCCCTGCCCCAGTGACCAATTACTGAATTGAAAGGTCTTTAAAATGAACTATTTTTGATTCAAGATTGTTTTAAAATTAACCTACCTCACTTGAGTGAGACGTGTTACGCATTAATTTTAATATTCTTTCAAGTTTATTATCTTGTATTAATTTTTATAATGTAGAACACTGTACTATCTATCTAGCCAATTGTGTATTCAATTTCAAATCCAATCACTACAGTACATTTGGAATTTATAGGAGGTGACAGCATCAGGTGCAAGACTGGAACATACAGTAACTTGAATGAGGGGCCAGGGCACTCACAATCATCCCCACTGGGTAAACATGGCAATCTTGTTTAATGATGGCCATGGGAGCAAGCTATGACTGCCTATGATTTGTTAAGATTATATACATGAAGTCTATGTTTTCTGCCTCACTCCGCGCTGTCCGTGCAACGTGGCCGCATAGAGCTTAAACGACTCGGCACATCCACATAAAAACGATAAGGGGTGAGCTTTCTTGAAGGCTTTTACTGGACGTACCTCGTTGTAAACCAAAATATATACAAAAGAAACATACAGGTATATACAGGTGTACAATCAAAGACAATGAAGATTGATTTACAAAGCAATACAAGCACACAGTATACATCTATACTAATAAAAGGCAAAGCCCTCACTGACTCACTCACTCACTCACTCACTCACTCACTAATTCTCCAACTTCCTGTGTAGGTAGAAGGCTGAAATTTGGCAGGCTCATTCCTTACAGCTTACTTACAAAAATGAGGCAGGTTTAATTTTGAAATTCTACGCGTAACGGTCATAACTGGAACCTACTTATGTACATATATACCGGCCATAGCCTGAAGCTCGGTCGCAGTGTGAGGCGGAGTTGCGTCCCTCATCGTTACGCCTCCCACGTAATTGAGTTCCTGCCCATATAAGGCCGTCCGTCAGCGGCAATCCAATAGAAACACTCTTCCGCCGAGAGGCTCACGTGAACTGACTGTGAACGCAGTACGCAGACAAAAAGCAACAGCTCCAAAGAGCGCTGAACAAAAAACGCATTACACAATTGAGAAGGCAGCGAAACAATAAGAAGCGAGCGAGTGACATATACAACCATATTCATGAGTTCTGCTACTTCGCAAACAAAGCACGATGTAAACCTAAACTTTAAATTAAGTTCATAGACAGGCTGCCGCTGGCGTTTGTAATTTAGTGCCTGTCCATATAAGGCCGTCCATCAGCGGCAATCCAATAGCAAACTGCCACTAAATATTCACGGGTGAAGGACTGTGCTTATGCAGAGGAAGATGAGATGGTCAGGGTGGTGTTTGGCACAAACTCAGCGAAACTGCGAGAGAAAGTTTTAAGTGCCAGGACTTCGGTAACATTAAATACAGCCATGGACATCGCACGAGATGGCACCAGCACAGCTGGGAACCTTCGATGCATGTACACCGAGCGGCTCACGTGAACTGACGCAGTGCACAGACAAAAAGCAACAGTTCCAAAGAGCGCTGAACAAAAACCGAATTACACAATTGAAAAGGCAGCAAAAAAATATGAAGCGTCTGATACATACAAGCGTATTCATAAATGCAGCTACTGCGGAAACAAAGCACACGGTGGAAAAAGTCAATGTCCCGCTAAAGGAAGACAGTGTAAAAAAAAA
>JANRMT010062790.1:9749012-9762744 GCA_026402145.1 Polypterus bichir lapradei | reverse complement strand
TGCATCTCCTCCTCATGGACTGGACCAGATTTGTCAGTTCTTGCTGTGAGATGTTACCCCACTCTTCCACCAATGCACCTGCAAGTTCCTGGACATTTCTGGGGGGAATGGCCCTAGCCCTCACCCTGCGATCCAACAGGTCCCAGACGTGCTCAATGGGATTGAGATCTGGGCTCTTCGCTGGCCATGGCAGAACACTGACATTGCTGTCATGCAGAAACTCACGCACTTTTTGCCACTACTGTCTGGTCCAGCGAAGGTGGGTTTGTGCCCATAGGCGGCGTTGTTGCTGGTGATGTCTGGTAAGGACCTGCCTTACAACAGGCCTGCAAGCCCTCAGTCCAGCCTCTCTCAGCCTATTGTGGACAGTCTGAGCACTGATGGAGGGATTGTGTGTTCCTGGTGTGACTCGGGCAGTTGTTGTGGCCATCCTGTACCTGTCACGCAGGTGTGATATTCGGATGTACCGATCCTGTGCAGGTGTTGTTACACGTGGTCTTCCACTGCGAGGATGATCAGCTGTCCTTCCTGTCTCCCTGTAGCGCTGTCTTAGGCGTCTCACAGTGTGGACATGGCAATTTATTGCCCTAGCCACATCAGCAGTCCTCATGCCTCCCTGCAGCATGCCTAATGCACGTTCACACAGATGAGCAGGGACCCTGGGCATCTTTCTTTGGGTGTTTTTCACAGTCGGTAGACAAGTCTCTTTAGTGTCCTGCGTTTTTAGAACTGTGACCTTAAATGCCTACTTTCTGTAAGCTGTTAAGGTCTTAACGACCATTCCACAGGTGCATGTTAATTAATTGATTATGGTTAATTGAACATTCATGGAAAACATTGTTTAAACAATTTACAATGAAGATCTGTAAAGTTATTTGGATTTTTAAAACATTATTGTTAAAAAAAAACAGTCCTGAAAAAGGGACGTTTCTTTTTTTGCTGAGTATATATATATAGAGAGAGAGATAGAGAGAGAGAGAGATATGACAACAACACTCATATCAATGACAAAACAATTACATTAACAATCATGTTACGTTATTTTTAAAATATTTCCTTTTCTTTTTCATAACTTCTTTAACACACTACTTCTCCGCTGCGAAGCGCGGGTATTCTGCTAGTATATGTATATGTGTATATGTATATATGTTTATATGTCTGTGTGTGTGTCTGTATATATATATATATATATATATATATATATATATATATATGACAGCAACACTCATAACAGTGACAAAACAATTACATTGTCAATCATGTTACGTTATTTTTAAAATGTTTCCTTTTCTTTTTCATTACTTATTTAACACACTACTTCTCGGCTGCAAAGCGCAGGTATTTTGCTATTAAACAATAAAGCATTAAAAGACACTCACAAGGCGAGTGATTTCCACGGTTGGATCAAGACAAAGAGAAGCTTGTAGACAGAGGTTCAAATTGCTGCGTACCACAACTAACCAGTCTCAGCCCAGATAGCAACCGCAAGTGGGCCACATCTGGTTTACAGCTGGCACCTCTGATTCACTTCTGGAAGCGGCATGATGGATATGGGCCACATGTGGCGCACAGTTGATGAATCCGCCAAATCAGCTTCCAGTATGTTATATGTGGGCCAATACTGGGCCCTTAGCATAGGTCTGCAATTGGATGCATGACACAGAACAGGGTAGTGCAGGCTCATGGTGAGGTGTCTTTAAAATAAAATGCAATATTTACAGTTGGAATATGTCAATTTATGGGGGTCTTTTCATCTCAAAATCGAATATGGTGTGGTTAAGAGCTGCCTACAAACATGCGTGTAAATATCAGACTGACCACAGAGTTTTTTTACTTATTTATTTGAGAAGTCTTGTTTCTTTGAGACAAGTACAAACAAAAACACATCTCAAGGATGAAATATCGTGAACTTTCCAACCTTTCTCCAAATTGTAAACATTTTACCCTATAAACGGCCAGCTGAATTTTCAACAAGTATCCAGCATCTGCCGTGACGGCTTTCAGCCTTAGTTTCTGTGGATTCGAATTTTCTCAAACTGTGCTTAAAAAAGGTAATCTCTTTGATTGACATTGGGGCCAGCCATTGAGATAACTATCGGACTGCCTTCTGACGTTCACGTTAACCAATGAGGACACACCTTGAGTGACGAACAGTTGCCCGTTCAGACAGAGATTAAAGTTTGTAGTTGGCTGATGACGAAGCGGTAAGTTAATATTTGATTATATAAAATATTATGTGTTAGTTATTATCGTTCATGTTAAAATGTTTAAATTATGAAAAGCGTAACCAGTTAATTGCATAGTATGCACGGTGCTGTAATGTGCTTAAACTGTTATATCAGCCATTTTTAAATTATTCTGCGGGCTTTTTTTACTTAAATACTTATGATATCCAGATATTAAATATAATAAGCGGTGACGAAGGCCAGCAAGCAACGTTAAAATTCGGCATTTATTTTAGCACGCGACATTAACTTTTTAACTGCTTAGAAACATCGAGAGTTTTCGCTGTTAGTGCGTTTAATTAACATGAGCGGAAGTGCAAACGTAAAAACCCGCGAATGTGAGTTTATTTTTATAGAGTGAAAGCCGCGCAATGGTGGAGGTGGCATCAAATTTTAACTGTGTTAAGGTGTATCTTGACAAATAATAAGTGCTCAATTGGAGCTTTTTACAATGTTACAATCAGAAAAGAGGCAATGTTTATTTGTGTATCTCGTAATGTAGTTAGTCTCAGTATAAGCCTTGAATCGTAGCACAGTGTATTATATAAATAATATTTTCTTGTCCCTTTTTTTTTTTTTTGCAGCATTGAACAGTAGTTGGGCATTGACAGGTATATTTTGTTATTTCATTGTAATATGGACAGGGCAAAATGGAATGTAAAAACATTAATCTGAGAAAAAGGGCTATAAAGAGGGTGAATAAGCTGTTAGATTCATTGGAGAATGAAAGGCAGGTTAGTCGTGGGATTGAGATCACTCACAATGAAATCCATGTGGATGAGATCCAAACTTCTCAATTTGATTGTTCTTGTGATGATTTGGAATCCAGTCAGTCAGAGAGTGACAATGATGATAACTTTGAATGTGGGCAGAATGATTACCAGAGGCCCTCCAGGCAAGTTTGAGAAATTAGACTGTTCAGTATCCCTTTAATTGCCTTATCTGCATTACTAACTATACTCAGAATTAATCATGCTTTTTTGCCAAAAGATGCAAGGTTCTTACTGAAAACTAAGACTGTTTACACAGTTGAAATGCTTGATGGTGGTTCATTTCATTACTTTGGCATTAATCATTCTTTGAGAGCTTTCTTTGAAAATGTATTGTCAACTGTTCCAACTGGACATACTTTTAATTTGCAACTTAATTTTGATGGGCTTCCTATTTTTAAGAGTTCTTCACTTCAGTTTTGGCCAGTTCTTGGAATTGTTAAGAATTATATCAAGATTCCAGTTTTGATTGCATTGTTCTGTGGATGTTCAAAACCAAACTCACTTTCCAAATACTTGAGTGCTCTAGTTAATGAGTTAAAACAATTGGGAAAGGATTTCCTGTGAAAGAAAAAAACATTTTTCATCACTTTATCTTCAGTTGTTTGCGATGCACCTGCTGGAGCCTTTATTAAAGGTATAAAATCATACACTGGATATCACAGTTGTGATAAGTGTGTCCAAAAAGGAGTATATGTAAACCACCGTATGACATTTCCAGAAACCACTGCAAGTCTTCGAACAGATGAATCATTTAAAACATTAGATGATGATGCACACCATGTAGAATCTTCACCTCTCTCAGAAATCGTAGATATGATTAAGGGATTCCCGCATGATTACATGCACCTTGTATGCTTAGGAGTAATGAGACGTCTCTTGGATTTGTGGATAGGAAGCAATGGCCCACTACAGTGCTGTGTTTCAGCCAGTCAAGTCTCATTAATTTTTGATAAGTTGGTAGCGTTACGTGGTTTCATTTCCAAACGAGTGTGCAAGGAAGCCCCGTTCACTTTTTGAAAGACTACGGTGGAAAGTAACTGAGTTGAGACCATTCTTATTGTACACTGGTCCAGTTGTTTTGAGAGAGATATTGCGCTCTGAGGTGTATCAAAATTTCATGCTGCTCTCTGTGGGTATATACATTTTAGCAAGTCCTGAGTATTGTTCAACTATGAATGATTTTGCAAACTCTCTGCTAGTGGCATTTGTCAAGCATTTTAGTGAGTTATATGGTCCTGAGTTTGTCAGCTATAATGTACATGGGCTAACTCATTTAAGTCAAGATGTTAAAGTCCATGGTAGTTTGGATGTTATATCAGGTTTTCCATTTGAAAATTATCTAAGAAAGATAAAGAAAATGGTTAGACAACCTCCCTGTCCTTTAACACAGGTTATATGTAGGATTTCAGAGCTTGACTCCTTGCATTTAAATACTGATTTTTAGCATACACCCTTAAAAGAGGTTTAAAATGCAACATTCAGATGGTCTAGTTCCACTACACTTTGAGGTAGTACTCCAGTTTCAAGAGGTGGAGTTTAATGGATTTGTCATCAAAGTTTCTGCAGGGGATTCCTGTATTAAAATTGACAATAAAATTGTCATAGTTCAAAATATAATTGTGCGTGAAGACAGGGAATATGTTGTCTGTCAGGAATACCAACTCAAGGCCATATTTTTTGAATATCCAATTGATTCTTCATGCCTGGAGATGTTGGTTGTGTCCAAGCTTTCCTCACATCTTCAGTGTTTACCTATTGGTTCTCGCATGTGGAAATATGTCCGTTTGCCTCTAGATGACAAATATCTTGTAATCCCCCTACTTCTTATAAATGCAGATTAATTGGTACAGTATTTTTTGTTTGTTTGTTTGTTTCTTCCTGTTGTGTTAAAGAGTTCATAAGTGCTTTTTCTAATTAGTTTTTTAAACTCTCATCACCCCACCACTTGCATTCTTTATATTCTAGACTGATTTATGGTGGTGTGTGAAGTTGCTAGGTAAACAAATTTGATTATTTCAACTGTACAAATGAAATCATGTTTAACTAATATAATTTACTGTATATATTAATCATATGTATTATTATTGTTACTTATTTGATTAGTAATTGTAAGCATGCATGCATGCATGTTGTAAGTGCATTTATCAAGGACTTTTGTAAATGTAATGTTTTAAAAAAATCTTTGTTTTTAGTCATTTTTGTAGGCTATGTATCACACTGTGAATTTTTCGGAATGCAATGAAGTTGAGTTGGTACCATCCAATTGGGTATCCAATGGAGTGTGTGCTTGGTCACCATATAAAGCTGGAGATATCCATAAGGGTATAATAAATAAAGAGCAGTCCAAAGAAAACTGGAAATCATTTAAGGTTGAAGTTATGTACACAGCAGGTTTGTATTTATAATATTTGGTATAATTGTCATGTCATATCATGTCATCTTCCAACCCACTATATCCAGAACAGCGTCACGGGGGTCTGCTGGAGCCCATCCCAGCTACCATAGGGTAAAAGGCAGGAACAAACCCTAGACAGGGCACCGGTCCATTGCAGGCCGCACACGCATACACATACTAAGGCCAATTTAAGATCTCCAAATCACCTAACCTGCATGTCTTTGGGAGGAAACCAGAGCACCTGGAGGAAACCCATGCAGACACAGGGAGGACCTGGGACAGGAACCCAGGTCTCCTTACCACCCTGGTATAATTGTATTCCTGAGTATATCCATATTATAGAGTAAATGCTCTTACATCTGGAATTTAACAGATAATTACAGAACTGCAAGACTGAAGCTTCCAGTTGCCGAAAGACACTCAGATTTGCAGACAGCAGAAGATGAAGAAGATGATGAAATTCCAAAAAGGACAAAAAGAAGGAAAATGTAAGCCTGAAATAGTTTATATGCTTGAACTGTAGCTTCACCTGCCGACTGTTGCTTGCGTTAATACAGTGCATTTTCAAGCTGAAACACTAAGTTTAATGATGTAATTTAATTTAGTATAACTACCACAAGGCTAATTCATGAAAAGTTGTCTAAATTGATAAAGCTTTTTTTCTCATAATTGCACAGTTGTATGAGGCACTTCCTCATACTTGTATAACTGTGTATTTTGTCAATCATTTCTTAATCTTTTCCCAAAGAGCAAACACAAGATTTGATAGTGATAGTGACAGTGATGTCTGTAGCAAACCCAAAAGCCATCTACCTCCACCACCCAAGATAACCCCTCCTCAAAAATTTTCAAAATCAACCACCAAGATGTCTGCTGACCATGGAGAACTTGGACGAAATGCAAAATCAATGTACAGGATGCATCAACCTGACAGTGTTCAGCTACATTCTGAATGTAGTTCCACTGAATGTGGAAGATGCACTCAAGAAAGGAAAAGCCTGAGAAATGATTACATTAATCAAAGTGCATCTACTGTGGAAGAGCACCTAACCCCAGATTGTGTGGAAATTGCAGATACTGCGTTTAGACACTGGTCTACCTCACAACAAAATGATGGACCAAATCAAGACATTTATGGCTGTAAGTGTTTTATCTCAGTTTCTTTTTAATATAGCTGCCTGCGTGTTTGTCACTTTAAATAAAGCCCTGATAACCAGACGCAGCTGTGAAGCACAAAAATAATTACCCTAAATGTTTTACATTTTGAGTAAAAGAATTCTGAATCTGTGCAACTTTGTGTGTGTGTGTGTATTTAATGTTGCTCACAGGACCCACTTTTCATTATCTTTATTCATTAATACAGCTAAATTGATCTTACCTTTTCTTTTCATCTGTTTCCTTTATTTTTCCACTTTTCATTATACTTGCCAATTTATAGTTTACATTTCACACTTCAAAGGTGTTCATCCCCTTTGGTAAATGTCTCTGACAATTATGATCTTATTATGCTTGATATTAATTTTGTGGTGTTTGTACACTGTTTTAGCCATTCTTTGAAACATTCTGGTTAAGCAGGAGATGATGGAGCAAGTCAAAGTGATTTTAAAAACCGTACAAGACCTACATGAGAAATGTTGTAGTGACAGTGGTTCAGATCCAGTGCTGGAAAAAGACATTTTTCCACTACAAGATCTCACATCCCTGCAACAGCTTGAAAGTGACCTAGCGGTTGGTGTAGATGTAAAAAAAAAAAAACTAGTAAGGAAAAACTTTTTTAATAACAACTGAAAAATATACCTTCAAACAATGACAGACTTCAAGATGTATTGTCTTAAATGCCCAAACGGTGCTCATTAGATATGCACAAGCTGTGATGTGTAGTCAAAATTGTAGGCATAGTTAAAAAAATATATATAATTTTAATTATTTAAGTCAAACATGCTTTTAATAGTCTACAACATCAAATTTTTAAAAGGACTGAAAAAATTCCTACCCAAGCATGGTTGTCAGTTTTTGGGAGTACTGTATTGAGGACTGCTAGGACTGCTACTGTAGTCAAATCTTTGTTGAAAATTAAATGAAGTGTTCATAACTTGACATGTCTGGCCACAGATTTTATTTATATTCATTTATTTTATTTCTAGGGTGGCATGGTGGCGCAGTGGTAGTGCTGCTGCCTTGCAGTTTGGAGTCCTGGGTTCGCTTCCCGGGTCATCCCTGCGTGGAGTTTGCATGTTATCCCCGTGTCTGCGTGGGTTTCCTCCCACAGTCCAAAGACATGCAGGTTAGGTACATTGGCGATTCTAAATTGTCCATAGTGTGTGCTTGGTGTGTGTGTGTGTGTGTGTGTGTGTGTGTGCCCTGGGTTTGTTTCCTGCTGTGCGCCCTGTGTTGGCTGGGATTGGCTCCAACAGACCCCCGTGACCCTGTAGTTAGGATATAGCAGGTTGGAGAATGGATGGATGGATTTTATTTCTATTTATGTTTTTTATGTTAATTATATGTTTTTTCTTCTTTTATTGTAAAGCACTTTGGCCACAGCATTCCTATGTTGTTTTAAATGTGTTATATAAATAAATTGACATTGACATTTGCAGGTAATATGAATAACATGCACATTTCTTAATGAACGTGATGGACTAAGAACAATCTCTCACATATTTAAAGCATTTAGTTTGATTTTTATTTTCATGAGAGTTTTCAATCAGAGTTTATAGTAAATTGCTTTTTTCTGTGAACCGCATAGCAAATTGGCAGTTGTGTTTTCACAAAAGGCTGACTTTAAAATTCATATAAAGGCCACACAATGGAAACATAGGATGTTGCAAATGCATTGCATTAAAAAATGGGTTAACAAGAAGATTGACTCCCAGACCACTTGGGGAGAAGTTGGTGTTCCTTACATTCACATTCCATCCTTCATCCACCTCTGCAATACAACAAAGTCAAAGTCAAACAAAGACAGGTCATGGGAGAGATACGGGCTTAGCTGTCTCAACAGTAAACAAACTCAAGTGATAAGCCTGATCAGTGTTTGTACTATTAGAATTGTTAATGTTTACTTTGATGACACACATTCTGAAAGTTGGTCTTTTTTCTGTTATGCAGGTGGAAGTTTTTATGGAACATGCGTTTGAACATGTGTTTAAAGGAAAAATTGACCTCAAATGTCACCAGATTTCAGGAGCACATGCAATGCACTCTTTCAGGGATTATGTTCAATCTCCACAATTTAAACTTTCAAGTTTTTGTACTTTGGAAAATTCTATATTAGGAATTTACTTAGTTGAATATTCCTTTAAAAAAAGCTATTTTGAAAATAAAAGACTTTATTTGATGAAAGTGTGTGGAATGAAAACATAATAAAAAAAGCACTTAAAGAAGACATGAAAGCTGACAGGCGCTACTTCATGGATAAAAAAAAAAAAAAAACATATATTTAGATGGAGAGGTGAAATTGTTCGGGGGGACAGACGATAAAAATGAACACTGCATAGAACAATGGTAGGTTCCTGATAAAAACAAGTGCTGGATGCATATAGTGACAACATGCGAAAAATATGAAACAAACAAATATGATGCTCTTACATTTTATTTCATTACAAAGCATGACTGGGAAAATGGACCCAAGAAATTTATACAATGCGATACAGTCACTGGTTGTGCCAACTTTTAAAGAATATTTCATAATTGTCATGTTAAATGTTATAAAGATTATTTTGTGTACTGAATATTACTTAAAATTTGTGCATTTGACTTAATGTGTGGTGTAGGAGGCATGCACAAGGGAGTAGTGGAGAAGTGATTATGAATTTTTTCTTGTTTTAAAATATGTATCTACTTATCAAGATAAAGTATTTATGTACCACCAGCTAACTAACAACTTAGAAATGTTGAGCGAAATGTGGGGGACAGGACAGATACTGTGTGCTGTCAAGGGGGGAGAACTGGTGCTAAACTGGTAATTAAGAGAAAGCATTGGTGGGCATTAGCCACATGTTCTTATTAATGTGCAGTCGGAGGAGTGTAATGGGGAGTAGTGGTTGACTGATGTATGCCTCTTTTGTTTATTCTGTAATTTGTTTTTTGTCATTGACTGTTTATATTGATATGTTGATTTTTTTTTTCTCTTTTATTGTTCACAATAAAGGTTATTTTTAAAAGTAAATAATAAATATATATATATCATACAGTGCCTTTCATAATTATCCATCTCTCTATCTACACTATATTGTCAAATGTCTTGGGACGCCTGCCTTTACACAGACATGAACTTTAATGAAATCCCATTCTTAATACATAGGCTTTAATATGGAATTGGCTCACCCTTTGCAGCTATAACAGCTTCCATTTTTCTGGGAAGGCTTTCCACAAGGTTTAGCAGTGTGTTTTTGGGAATTTTTGGCCATTCTTTCACGAGAGCATTTGTGAGGTCAGTCACTGATGTTGGATGAGAAGGCCTGGCTCGCAGTCTGTTTAGAGCATCAGAACAATCTAGACGAGAACAGGCCATTCATCCCAACTAAGTTCACCGGTCCTATCCACTTATTTCTTCCAAAAAAACATCAAGTCGAGTTTTGAAAGTACCTAAAGTCTTACTCTCTACCACACTACTTGGTAGCTTAGTTCAAGTGTCTGTCGTTCTTTGTGTAAAGAAAAACTTCCTAACATTTGTGCAAAATTTATTCTTAACAAGTTTCCAACTGTGTCCCAATGTTCTCAATGAACTCATTTTAAAATAATAGACTCGATCCACTGAACTAATTCCCTTCATACTTTTTAAACTTCTATCATGTCCCCTCCTAATCTTTTGTTTAAACTGTAAAGGTTCAGCTCTTTTAATCTTTCCTCCTAATTCTTCCCCTGTAGCCCTGGAATCAGCCTAGTTGCTCTTCTCTGGACTTTTTCTAGTGCTGCTATGTCCTTTTTGTAGCCTGGAAACCAAAACTGCACAGAGTAGTCCAGATGGGGCCTCACTGGTGCATTATAAAGTTGAGTATAACCCCCTTGGACCTGTACTCCACACATCGTGCTATATAACTTAACATTCTGTTTGCCTTCTTAATGGCTTCTGAACACTGTCTGGAAGTCGATAGCGTAGAGTCCACTATGACTCCTAAATCCTTCTCATAAGGTGTACTCTCGATTTTCAAACCACCCATTGTGTATTCAAACCTAACATTTTTACTTCCTATGTGTAACACTTTACATTTACTGACATTAAACTTCATCTGCCACAAATCTCCCTAAGCCTGTATGCTGTCCAAGTCCTTCTGTGATGATATAACGCAAGAGTTCCCAAACTTTTTTCGGCCGCCGACCCCTTTACCAAAAACTTTTAAAACCGTCGACCTCCTAGTCATTTACTTTACTTACTCAAATTAATACATTTGTACAGTACTCAATATTAAATATTTCACTAGATATCAGATTTTAATCACTTGTAATTATGATTTAAAAAGATAAAATGTCTACGGAATATGGCATTATCTTGTGCAACATTTAATATCGAAACCTGCACTAATGAAAATTTAAGCAAAAAAATACGAGCAGAGTTTTTTTTTTTTTTTTTTTTTTTTACATTTTTGACATTTATGAAATAAATATGTAAATTCAAAATAAGTACAAATAGTCCAAGCTGTACTGTCTGCATTTCTTTTTTGGTTCAGTCATATTATTATCTGAAGAAATACAAACTTTAATTAACAAACAATTTCGACAGCCCCTGTGATTAAAAAAATAAATAAATAAAATAAAGTATGTACTTACTTGAAACAGAAGATTTTTGTTCTTACTCGAATAAATAAACGGTGTCCTCCAATTTTCTTTTTCGTAGTACTGCTCCTCAATAAATAATTATATTCAAAGTTCAAATCACAAATAAGTACATGTCACATCAAACGAACCAATTTATAGTGTTTTATGAAAGCATGACCGTACAAGACTGATAGATTCTGCTAATATCAAATATCCGTCGTCTCGTCCCACCGCAAGCAAGAGCGGACATGCAACGGCTTTTCATGTCCGCACTTGCTTTGATACGTTCGATAAGACAACGCACAGATACTGTATGTTTGTGTTACATGTATTTTCATGCATTCCTACATGTGACTCTTTTAATGACACATTTTACCTTTTTGTTCGCAAGTTTGGTATGTAATGTGTTTTTATCAAAAAAGTGTTTTTTTGAATTATTTTACTTCTTAATTAGGTACCTAATGGAATCATAGATATTTTGAAGTAACAAACAAATAGCAGTAGTAAGGGGGTCTATTTTTGCTGTCGTTGACCCCCCAATTTTTTTATTGAAACTATTGACCCCTAGAAAGTTCAAATCGACCCCTTTGGGAACCCTTGATATAACGGATTCCAAATTATCTGCTAATCCACCTGTCTTAGTATCATCTGCAAACTTAACCAGCTTGTTACTTATATTCCTATCTAAATCATTTATATATAATAAAAATAGTAGTGGCTAGAACTGAACCCTGTGGAACACAACTCTTAACATCAGCCAGTTCTGATGAGGTTCCTCACACCATCACACTATGCTTCCTGCATCTCAGCCAATTCAGCACCCATATACAAACATCACCCTGAACTCCCACTTCTTTTAGTTTGATGCCCAAGCTCTCATGTGGCACCTTATCAAAGGCTTTCTGAAAGTCAAGATAAATAATATCATCTGCTCCATTCTGATCATATGCTAATTGTTTCCTGTTGTTGCTTCCAGTTGTTGGATTAAACCTTTAACTTTTGGCCACTGAGTCTCTTCATTTTATCCTCTGACAACTTAACATACATTTTACAAATAATTTGTTAACTTTGTTTAAATAATGAATACTGCTAATAGTTACACATATGGGGTGGCACGGTGGCAGAGGGTAGCGCTGCTGTCTCACAGGGAGTCACGTCCCTTGTGATCCCTGCCTGGAGTTTTAATGTTTTCCTGGTGGGTTTCCACCCAAAGTTTTCCATCTAAAGACATGAAGGTTTGGGGATTTGGTGAAGCTGCAATGACACCAGTGTATGTGTGTGCTTGTGTTCACCTTGCGATTGTGGCTGAGTCAGTTTTATTATATTTTATTTTTGTGAACATTCTCAGAACTATGGACTTTTTAATACTGAAATGCTTCTGTTTTGTATATTGTAAATTTTGTTTAATATGAATGCAATTAGTGGATCTTTGTATAATAGTTCCTGTCTGCCCATTGTGTGTGGGGGGGGTGGCTTTAATTAATGAAACACCCATAGGGCGCACATGTAGCTTAACAGCAGACTCCCGGCAAAAGCTGGATGACGCTGTTGCAAGAGACTGAGAGAGAGCCTGTCGCTGCGTGTGTTGACTGTGCCCCTTACTGCTTGTCTTATAGAATAAATGGCAGAATCTGGATATTGGTGAGTCTGTCCTCCTTCAAATCATCAGCAACCATTTTAAAGCTGCTGCATGATGAGCTGATGCCCCATCCAGAGATTTTGTTTCTGTCTTGCGCCGATGCTACAGGAATGGGCGCATCCCCGGATTGATGGATGTAATCATTAAACATTCTTTTCAGAGATGTTGTGGCAAGGTGTCCTCGGAATTTAATGGATGTTTCGGGCACACGCGTCACATAGCATGAAGTATAAACCTGGCCTTAGGCGCCTTACTTTTCAGCTGATGATCTTGACTAGGGCTTATTTTTCAGGTAAGGATTATATGACAGAGCAGCCTGAAAATTATGCTAGGGCTTATTTTCGGGGAAACTTGGGTTCTTCAAACCAAGCTCGAAGAATAATGATTCGAAGCACTGAGCAGACATGCGCTCTGATTAATGAATCGTTGCATGCGGTTCGAAGCACCAAGCTGACTTGTGTACTGGGATTGAATTGTGAGGCACACTTTGATGCACCAAGCAGACATGCGGTTTGAAATGTGAAGCGCGGATCGAAGCACTGAACAGACATGCGCACTGGTTAATGAAATATCAAGGTGTTCAAAGCGTTGAGCAGACATCAGCAGTTAAAGGAGGCTTTGTGAAGCCTCAACACAGTTGAAGGCATTAAGCTCTATATTTTTGAGAGTCTAACTGATACTCGACTCTCCAGTTATATTTTGTAATTTTTATTGACACTACACACCAGTTGATATAGTTAAGTGACTGCCTGAAACTCAGGTAGTTGCTGACAATTCATTATTGTTACTGTTGATTGCTGTGATTTCCTTTGTGTGATACATAGTGTCAAAGATATATTGTCATATATCAACTTTATATATATAAGATTAGATAAGTCGTGCAACCTTTTTATGCGATGCTTAATTTTCTTTGAAGCCGTCCATACGTCATATTTATATTATA
>JANRMT010062790.1:9707398-9742819 GCA_026402145.1 Polypterus bichir lapradei | reverse complement strand
TTATTATTATTATTATTATTATTATTATTATTATTATTATTATTATTGAATACGTATGTGTGTCTTATTATATGTTTATGAAAGGAAGGACGGTAAAGCCTTGAATGAAACTGAGTGTTGATGCATTGGGTAACGAGACAGGTAAGGGGCAAAAAGTGTCAGTGACTGCAGGGGATTGTGTAACTGGAGGATGGTTTAAAAATACAGAAACAACAAAAGATTAATCTTTCAATAATTCTGTTTACATCAATGACTTACTCTGTTGTGCTGTAGTTTGGAAGACTACTTATTTACCTCCCACTGCAGCCACAAGATGCATTCACTATGGTCGGGTGTTGCTGACAACGTCATGTGGTTTTTTAAAGTTTGACTCCATATGTGCTTATCCATCTGTTCCTTCTCGTTAGTAATTGAGTGATCTTTATGTCCACCTCTGGATGAATGCGCAAAGTTCCTTTACAACGTTTTTGTCTCTTTAACGCAGAAATCCCAAGGCTTTCCTTAAATTACAAAAGGGTGCATTAATACGTGGAAATACAAACAGTGCGAGTGGAGAGCTTTTAAGTTAGGAATAAGAGGAGCGCAAGGTTAAGAGAAGAGACAGAGAAAAGTAACGTTAAGCTCATAGAAGGACAAACAGCAGGCAGCTGAGAGGGAGAACAGTACAGGAGCTTAACTGGACAGAATGTGTAAAATAACTGTAGTAGTTCTTAGTGTTATCATTTAATTTAAATCATTTAATTTTAAGAAAAAAAAGCTAAGGCAGTTTTACTATTCCTAAATCAAATTTTAATAAAGTGGTCAGTGCAATGCAAGTCCTGTGGGATGTTGGACTTTTTAGATGATGGTTTGGAGGAGCCAGTTGTCTATGAGAGCTACATCTGCAAGAGATGCCAGCTGATCCAGCTCCTTAAGCTCAGAGTTGCTGCACTGGAGGAGGAGTTGGCTGGCCTGTGTTGTAGTAGCAAATTGGCAGACCTTGCCCAGGTGTCCTTTAGAGAGATAGTGTGCACCCCCAAGGTGGCACGGGAGGAGATTCCAGATCAGACAGGTGATAGGTGGGTCACGGTCACAAGGCGTAAGGTAAAGGGTGCAAAGTGTCCAGGGACATCAACCCCAGAATTAGAAGTGTCAAGTGTCAAACCGTTATCAGGTCCTTGATGATTCTGAGGTGGTAGGCAGGTATGAGGAGCCCCAATGGGTCACCTCAAAACCACTTTCCAGAAAAAGAGAGGTAGGATAGTTGGGGACCCAGTAATTAGGGGAATTGAAGCACAGGTGTGCTCCAGAGACAGAGAGTCTCGCACAGTATGTTGCCTTCCAAGTGCACAGGTGGCGGTCCTATCTGGAAGGGTGGATAAACTCTTGACCAGAGCGGGGGTGGATCCAGTTGTCAATGTCCATGTTGGACAAATGACATACATAAGGGTAGTCTGTCAGTTCTGCGATCCAAATTCAAAGAGTTAAGTACCAAGCTGAGGAGCAGAACAGACAAGGTAGTCTTCTCCGAAAATCTGCCTTTTCCACATGCCAGTCCAGGTAAGATTAAGGAGATCAGAAGGCTTAATGTATGGCTCAAATCTTGGTTGCCAGGTAGAAGGGTATAGGTTTATGATTCATTTGGTCTCCTTTTGTGACAGATGGGACCTGTTCCGATGTGACGAGTTACATCTAAACCAGAGGGTCACCAATGTATTGGGGAGGCGTATGGGTAGGCAGGTCGAGGATTGTTTAAACTAGGGAATGGGGGGTTGCAGGGTGTTTAGGACAGGCCAGGTTTAGATCTATACATGGAGGAACAAACAACGTTGTAGAAATAAAAAGTACACTGTAAAAAATATCCGTGAAATTAACAGTGAATTGCTGTAAAATCATTACATCAAAAAAGTGTAAATAGAAAAACAATGCAGCAGTGTTTGATTTACAGTAATACTATAGTAAAATACCTAACCAAAGACAACTGTTAATTTCAAATTAGTAATATGTTAAAAGAATCATATTTCTTTGTAGAATTTACAGATTACTGTATTTTAAACATAGAAAAACTGTGATACAAAAAGCAGTATAATATAGTTAATATCACAAGATAACAGTGTTAAAATGATGGGGTTTTTTTGTCAGCTACTTTTTTTTAGAAACCATATTACATTTTACAAATTCATATGTTATACTTTACAGATAAGAATATGCACAAGTACAGTAAAATTATTTTAATATGAGTGGCTTAAAAAGCAGGTGATGTGTCTGTTTAGAACTGAGTATTTAACAATCTATCAGTAAACTGCATTACGCTTGAACTATTTTTATATCCTCCCTAATAAAAGAGCTCATGATTAAGTAGAGCTTATAGATTTTAAAACATTTGAGTGTTATTGAAACGTTCCTTAAAACCTGCACTTTCCTATTTATCTTCACTGTACAAAATAAAATGTGCTCAGCATAACTAAGCGCATGAGACTGCAGTGAACATGGAGCATGTTGTTAATATTATACTGTATATAATATTATTATGTATAATACATATTTACAGTTAGTTTCATAAATATTAGGACATTGACAAAAATGTTATTTTGCCTGCCCGTCACAGATTACGGGTATTAAAAGAAAAATAATTATTATGATTTCCTAATGTGTAGATTTTAAAGTTTTAATTTTAATTTGAGAGCATTTACACATAAGGTGCCCGGTGAATGAGTTGCAGAAATTTTTATATTTGTCTTCTAAATGGTCAGTTAGCTGCTCATCTGTTCCATAGCTGTTCATCAGTTATTTATTTTTGAATTATATTCATTGTTAATCAGTTGTAAATGATAAAATGAAACGTTTTTGCTTTTCATTACAGAATGACATTTGGTAATATTTATACTGTAGTACCTTAAGGCAATTTTAAATATAGCAGTAAATGATTTGCAATGCACATTTTACATTCCCGCGAAAATAAACAGCTGTGTTTGAATCTGAAACTCGTGAGCGCTGCCTCGTCCACTCACAGAGCAGCAGAATGTGTTTCTGTTCTCTCATTGGACTAAATTATTGCTGGAGCCGCCATCTTGCCGAAGTTCGCGGCTTGCGGCTGAGTGCGCGTCCAATTTAGTAGCGTCTATCTGGAAAATGACGCTGAATACCACTGGTAAGCTAACTCTTCATTTCCTTCAAAATTGAAATACATGACCGTTTGTTGTCACAAGGATACTGCTTTTGTTTGTGGCCGAGGGTATATTTTACAGTCATAACGCCGACTAAGCGGGTGTTAATTAGTCTGGTAGGTTTCATGCTTAATGTTGAACTCATTCGGATGGTTTGTTTTCAGTTAGCTTTTTATATGGCCATGCTGTTGTGGGACGGTGGTTTTGGAAGCGTTATCCGCGAAGGGTAAAAAGTTTAAAAAAATGAAGTTTTTATTAGTTTTCTAAAAATGATTACCTGTCGATTTGCAGCAAAACATTAGCTTCGTTGAGGAGTTACGTGCTGCATAGTAGAGTTCACAGGAACGAACCCCATTGCTCTTTCAAATGTGTTTGTGCTGACTGCAAGCGGACATTTTGTACTTACGCAGCTTTTAAAGCTCATTTCTATCGGGTTCACAAGGCGCCTGCACACTCTGTTACTGCTAGAGCCGTTGTTACAGATTTTCAGTGCGCCATTTCGCTATGTGAGCGCCAGTTTCACACCGTAAAAGAACTCGTATATCCCGCTTAAAGAGCATATAGTGGAGGGGCGACCTGTGGCATGTCCAGTAACTGGTTGTAAAAATACGTTTACTGTGAAGTCCTCATTCACTGCCCACATATCCAGGAAACATAGGGCTTGTTCAGTGGATAGCATAAGTGACATACGGGGTAACGTCTCTCCGCATTCGGCTCTCATTGCATGTGAAGATTCTTCTCTGAGCTCAAATGAAAGCGTTGGATTGCCTCAGAATTTCAGTGAGACCTTTCTTAGGAATGTATGCTTATTCTACCTAAAACCGCAAGGGCAGCTCCTTCTTCCAACTTCAACAATACAGACAGTTGTTGAAGAGCTGCAAAATGTGCATGAGTTGGGACATGATTACACTTTAAGTAAACTACGTTCACTTTTGAAAAAGGACATGTGTCTAACAAATGATGCTATTATTAAAATCTGTGATTGTATGAGGGATTCAGATCTGTTCTCTGTCATCCGGGGACACTAAGAACAACCTATTCAAGAGCTCAGGTGTTTAAAAAGATGTTGAAATACACAGAACCTAAAAAATGTAACATTAGGAAATGATGAAAATATGACACAAAGGTTTGCTTACTACATACTTGTGATGCAAACATTAAGTAGCTTATTAGAATCAGAATTATGGAAAAATTCAGTGTCATAACAGTATTGTGAAACAGACTCCGATTATTTTGGTGACATAAATGATGGACAAAACTTTTGGTCCAACCAGTTCTTCATTGAAAATCCGGGGTGCCTGAAGCTAATTCTGTACCAGGATGCTTTTGAAATTGTCAATCCCCTTGGCTCTGCTAGGAAAAAACGCAAAGTTGTTGCAGTCTATCTTTCTGTGGCAAATTTACCTGCTTTATGTGCAATGCTGATCACATGTCCCTTGTCTTACTATGTAGAGAGCATGACCTCAAACAATTTGAAAGTGCCAGGGTTTTCTCAGAGATGTTACTGGATTTAAAAGATTTGGAGGAAAATTGAATCACTATACATACAGGTGAAAAGGTGGAAGGGGCGCTGTATTTTATTGCAGGGGACAATTTGGGTTCACACAGCATTGGTGGGTTTGCTGAACACTTTAGTTATTCTCGGTACTTTTACAGGTTACTGTGAAATCACGCAAAGTGAGCTTCATAGTGATGATCCAAATGTATGTGGTCCAAAGCGCACCCCTGAAAGTTATGATTCTGCTGTTGGTAATCTACAAGCTGAAGACAGTCAAGACGTCAAAGGTATAAAGATAAACTCTGTTTTCAATGCTTTGAAATCTTTTCATGTTTGCCAGCCTGGTCTACCACCTTGTTTAGGCCATGATGTATTTAAGGGGAACCTTTTCCTATGATGTTGCACTGTACTTGAAGCATTTCATTAAGAAAAAGAAATGGGTTACATATTCACTTTTGAACCGACGCATCAAGCAGGTCAGGTACAAAGGATCTGATGCTCTCACAAAGTCATGTGCTGTCAACTCTGAGGTGTCCAAGCTTTCGGGTCAGTCCATTCAGAATTGGAATTTCTTAAGGTTGCTGCCTGTATTAATTGGTGACAAAGTGCAAAATCCAGAAGATGATGTGTGACAGTTAACTCTACAGCTTAAAGATATTGTTGATTTGTGCACAAAAGATTTTTGTCACAGGTAGCCTATCTTGACATTATAATCCAAGAATATCTGGACTGAAGAAAATGTTTATTTCCTGAGAGTCCACTAAAACCAAAACACCATTTCTTGTGGCACTATTCAGCACTAATTTTGAAATTTGGCCCCTTGATCAGATTATGCACAATGTGTTTTGAAAGTAAACACAGCTGCTTCAAGAGATGTGCCAGACATTTGAAAAACTTTAAAAACATCTGCTTAACTTTATCTGAAAGACATCAGATGTTTCAGGTGTATCTTTCAGCCGGGTCAGGGTGCAGTGAGCTGCTGCAAGTCCAAAACAGTTGTACTTTTTATTTAACCTTTACAGTGACACAAACATGCAGTGAGTGACTTTGGCATTTCAGAAAACAATATTTGTGTCTCCACAGACATACTGTATAAAGGTACATCGTATAAAAAATGCAATTTCCTTTTGTCATAAAATGATGAGCCAATGGAGTTTGGGGGAACTTCTCATTAGTTTAATTCAAAATGATGCAAGTGTGTATTTTGTGATGGATATACATAATGCTGACTGACATTCTGAATACCACCAGTGACAAAACAGAGCACAAGACAGTTATGTTAGAACATTAATGACTTGGTAGATATGTATCCGTTACCATTATATGTTCTTAACAGGCACCAAGTAATTCCTCTGAAACACAGTGTGTTGTCGAAATAAACAAGATCTTGACCAGTGTGGTGGTGAAACAAAATGCATATGTATGCTTAGTATAAATAAAGTACTATTTGAAAAATATGAAAGTGACAGCAGTTTTTACTTTTAGTTGTACCGAAATAAAAACTGCAAATCCTCGCCCACGTGTTATACTCAAAGAAGAGGTTCCTCTTATTGGTATTTATGTACAGTGTTACTTGAGTGAATGTCTAATTACGCCTGTCTTTTATTTGTAATCTTGAAAACTGGTGTCATTCTTCCTGAATTCCAGAAATGACTGACTTGGAGCAAATATTTCTATGCACCACTATCGCTGATCTCTTGCCTGAGCTTCCGGAGGCCACAAAAGATATTATAGAAGAGAACTTGCGGTCCTTTGGGGTGGAGACATGATGATTTTCGGTGTATTGAGGAAGCCAATTTGCTGTCAGTGTTAAGGCCAGTTTAAGCCAGGAAAGTCCTTGCTGCTTGGAAGCTGAGATGTAAGTCAAGTATTGCAGTACCGGATGCAACCAGTACCCAAAGTAGCCTGCATAAAAGATCAATCGTAAATATAGAAACATAGTGTTCCTTGTAATTCATTTTACGCGTGTGTGTGTGTGTTTTGCAGGCCAGACTCCTGAAAACAGTAGCTCATCTGTTGGTGCCTCACCAGGACCTCCCGCATCCTTAGTCTCCTTCACCCAGTTCATCCTCTGTTACTGTAAGCACTTAAGGTTAGTCAAAGTGGCCTAAACTAAATCTGCACATACACTGATTTCTGTACTGATAGTAAGCAATTTTAAATGGCCTTGAAAAACTAAAAACAAATACTCCGATTGCTTTGTGAAATGTTTTAGGAATACAAGACTTGTTTTAATTTTGTTTGAATTTTTTTTCTATTTAGGATGATCCTGCTATTTTTCAAGACGGTTCATGCTGAGTGTAGATCGAAACATTGTAAGCAACAACATACCCTCCTCCATTTCTGCCCTGTGCATGATGTTTGGGAGCTATTATTGCTTCAACATCCATTACCCATCGGAACTGGCATCAACGCTGGAGTTTCTGCAGAGGTGTCATTTTGACTTGGCTTTACCCAATTTTTACATAAAAATCTAAAGTAACTGCTGCATTTAACTTCGAGGTTAACCCGTCATTGCACCTTCTTACTATTATAAGAGGCTTTAAAATAATCTGCTTATTGTTAATGAAGTGGGTTCATTATTAATATGGTCATCTGTGTTTCTTCTATTTTCTAAGGTGTTTTTTTTTTTTTCTCAGTTAACCCAGAGAAGGGCACTAAAGTGCAGAAGACTAACATATCCCATCTTCATGTTAACCCCAGAGTAGTTCCTTTGATTCAAGAACTTTCGGATCATGAGTGATGTGATGTCTGACAATGGACAGTACTATTTATGGCATTTATTGATGTGCCTCACTTATAGTTTTGAATTTTTGTTTCAGTTCATTATCTGCTCAGCTGTAAAAGTTCAAGAAGCAAGTAAAAATTTCAGGAAAAGTTTCAGACAAAATTTTTACAAAAGTTTGTAAGCAATATTACTGAGTTTTATTGGTCTTGTATTTCCTCATTTCCATGCCTGTACCTCAATTTGAAGAGCTTGTATGAAAATATTTGTACGTGTTCTATGTATTCTAGTAAGGAAATGCAGTAATCCTTAAAGGGTGTTAAAAACTTATATTTGTTTTATAAAAAATAACCCCTTAATTGTCCTTAAGACATGTTTAGAATTAAAGTCCTTTCCTTCCTTCTTGCCCTTTCTCTATTTTTCTTTTTCACTCTTTCTCTGCATCTTTATTCTTTCAGTTCCAATAAGATAACCATTAATCTGTTTTGTAATGTTTGTAAAGTTCGTAATTGGAATATGTGTGTTGAACAAAAACATCTCATTTTTCACCACTTTGAGGTTAACAAATTATTGGAAAAGCAACTTACTATCTTTTCTTTAAAACTGCAGAAGACACTAAAACAAAATTTTAGTAAATTTAGTTTTCAGTTAAATGACAGTCTTATGAGATTTTTACAGTTAAACAATTTTGTTTGGTACACTGTAAAAAAAATAATCTGTTGTTTTTACGAAAACAAACTGGCAGCTGTGGTTGCCAGAATAATTCTGTAAAAATACAGTGAAAATGTGAACAACTTTACAGAACAACCTGTAAATTTTGCACTTTAAAACTGTTGTTAAAATAAAAAAAAAAACAGTTTAAACTGGTAAATCCAACTTCTATTTTCTGCTGAATTAGCATGATCACAGTAAAATTGAATGGGGTTCATTGTAAAATAAACAACAACTGCATGTAAATTTTACCTAAAAAATCAGTTTAATAGCAGTGTGGTCATGTTAATTTAGCAGAAAAGGACTTTTGAATTTACCAGTTTAAATTGTGTGTTTTTTTTAATAAAAGTTTTAAAGTGTGAAATTTACAGGTGGTTCTGTAAAGCTGTTCACATCTTCACCGTGTTTTTTACAGAATTATTCTGGCAACCACAGCTGCCAGTTTTTTTTTTTTTGTAAAAACGGATTTTTTTTTTTTTTTTTTTACAGTGTAGTAATGTAAATTCTAGCCCAACATTTAAATCTAGGAGTAACACATTAAAAATAGCTTGTCTTAATGCTAGAAGTATCAAAAATAAGGTAAGTGAGTTGGAGCTGCATGTAGCAGAGCATACTTATGATATTATATCAATAGCGGAAACCTAGCTAAATAACAAAGATGGGGATGAGTGTAACATAGAGGGATGCACATTTTTTGGAAAGACAAACTGAACAGAAAAGAAGGTGCAGTTGCTGTTTATGTCAAACAGAATTTAAATGCAAGTCCTTTTTAGTTAGAAGATGCGCCCCTAATCTTAGTGAGGACATGTGGTTGTGCCTGGAAAGCATTAGGGAAAGAGGTCTTACTTTATTTGAGGAGTTTATTATAGACTACCCAATGCAGACAATAATTTTAGCACAGATATTTTTAGTAATGTTAAAAAGGCAAGTTTGTAGGGAAATATTATTATTATAGTCATGGGGGACTTTAATTATCCAAGTATTAACTGGGATAACCTTGCAAATGGAGGAGCACAAGAGCAGGAGCTTTTAGAAGTAATCAGTGACTGTTTTTAACAAAGTATGTTAAAGCACCAACACGGGATGAAGCCTGTCTGGATTTAGTATTTTGTAATAATCAAGATAGAATTGAGGGTGTAGAGATGATTGAACCACTAGAGTCAAGTGACCATAATGTAATATAATTCTCAGTATTTTGTAAGATTGCAAAGGCAGATGCGGCAAAGTCTAAGGAGGGTGAACTAGGAAAAACGTTTGTGTGGAGGCAGTCAAGGAACCGTGGAACAGGTTAAAAATGTTTTACATATAATGCAGGATAGGTGCATACTTAAATTTGGAATTAATAGGAAATAAAAACTCCAGAGCAGATTAATAAAGAGTTTTTTAAAAAAAAAAGCAGCTTTATAAGGCGTGTAAGACTAATCTGCAAAGTGAATCATACGGCCTATGATAACATGATGGGAACCATTAAAAAGGATATTAGGGAGGATAAAAGACAGTTGGAGAGGAATATAGCAGATAAGGCGAAAGAAGACCCCAAGAGATTCTTTCAGTATTTTAATAGTAAAAGAACAGTCAAGGAGGAGGTCAAGTGCATCAGACATAGTAAAGGGGAATTAAGAGATACAGACAGTGAAATAGCGGACGCCCTAAACTTGTATTTTTCTGAGGTCTTCACAAGGAAATTGATAACCTCCCAGCCCTAAACGGGACTACTTAAGAGGTACTGAAGGATTTGGAAATTGTAGAGGGAGAAGTGCGGCTCAGATTAAATAGGCTGAAATCAAACAAAACACCGGGACCAGATAATATTTATCCTTGAGTTCTTAAGGAGGCTAGCGAGTACATATATAATCCCATGGCACATATTTTTAGGAAGTCGCTGTACGCTGGAGAGATTCCAAAGGACTGGAAAATCGAAAATATCCATCCATTATCCAACCTGCCATATCCTAACTACAGGGTCATGGGGGTCTGCTGGAGCCAATCCCAGCCAACACAGGACGCCAGGCAGGAAACAAACCCCAGGCAGGGCACACACACACACCAAGCACACACAAAGGGACAATTTAGAATCGCCAGTGCACCTAACTTGCATGTCTTTGGACTGTGGGAGGAAACCCACGCAGACACGGGGAGAACATGCAAACTCCACACATGGAGGATCCGGGAAGCAAACCCACTGTGCCACCATGCTGCCCTATGGCAAATATCATCCCGTTATATAAAACGGGTAACAGGGCAGATCCAAGCAACTATAGGCCAGTAAGCTTTACATGCATCACAGGAAAATAAATGGAGGGAATTATTAAGGATAAGATTGACACATAGGGTAAGTACAGGAGTTCTTCGGAATAGTCAGCATGGGTTCAGAAGAGGGAGGCCGTGTTTTACTAACATGTTGGAATTCTAGGAGGAAGCAGCAAAAGCATATGATCAGAGTGGAGCAGATGATATTATTTAGCTTGACTTTCAGAAAGCCTTTGATAAGGTGCCACATGAGAGCTTGGGCATCAAACTAAAAGAAGTGGGAGTTCAGGGTGATGTTTGTATATGGGTACTGAATTGGCTCAGACACAGGAAGTATAGGGTGATGGTGTGAGGAACCTCATCAGAATTGGCTGATGTTAAGAGTTGTGTTCCACAGGGTTCAGTTCTAGCCACTACTATTTTTATTATATATAAATGATTTAGATAGGAATATAAGTAACAAGCTGGTTAAGTTTGCAGATGATACCAAGACAGGTGGATTAGCAGATAATTTGGAATCCGTTATATCATCACAGAAGGACTTGGACAGCATACAGGCTTGGGGAGATTTGTGGCAGATGACGTTTAATGTCAGTAAATGTAAAGTGTTACACATAGGAAGTAAAAATGTTAGGTTTGAATACACAATGAGTGGTTTGAAAATCGAGAGTACACCTTATGAGAAGGATTTAGGAGTCGCAGTGAACTCTAAGCTATCGACTTCCAGACAGTGTTCAGAAGCCATTAAGAAGGCAAACAATGTTAGGTTATATAGCACGATGTGTGGAGTACAGGTCCAAGGGGGTTATACTCAACTTTATAATGCACCAGTGAGGCCCCATCTGGACTACTGTGTGCAGTTTTGGTTTCCAGACTACAAAAAAGGATATAGCAGCACTAGAAAAAGTCTAGAGAAAAGCAACTAGGCTGATTCCAGGGCTACAGGGGAAGAATTAGGAGGAAACCTTAAAAGAGCGGAACCTTTACAGTTTAAACAAAAGATTAGGAGGGGACATGATAGAAGTTTTTAAAAGTATGAAGGGAATTAGTTCAGTGGATCGAGACTGTTATTTTAAAATGAGAATATTGGGACACAGTTGGAAACTTAAGAATAAATTTTGTACAAATGTTAGGAAGTTTTTCTTTACACAAAGAACGATAGACACTTGAAATAAGCTACCAAGTAGTGTGGTAGAGAGTAAGACTTTAGGTACTTTCAAAACTCGACTTGATGATTTTTTGGAAGAAATAAGTGGATAGGACCGGTGAACTTAGTTGGGATGAATGGCCTGTTCTCGTCTAGATTGTTCTGATGCTCTAAACAGACTGCAAGCCAGGCCTTCTCATCCAACATCAGTGACTGACCTCACAAATGCTCTCCTGAAAGAATGGTCAAAAATCCCCAAAAACACACTGCTAAACCTTGTGGAAAGCCTTCCCAGAAAAATGGAAGCTGTTATAGCTGCAAAGGGTGAGAAAATTCCATATTAAAGCCTATGTATTAAGAATGTGATTTCATTAAAATTCATGTCTGTGTAAAGGCAGGCGTCCCAAGACTTTTGGCAATATAGTGTAGATAGAGAGATAGATATGAAAGGCACTGTATAATAGATATATATTTATTATTTACTTTTAAAAATAACCTTTATTGTGAACAAAAGAGAAAAAAATCAACATATCAATATAAACAGTCAATGACAAAAACTAAATGACAGAATAAACAAGAGGCATACATCAGTCCACCACTACTCCCCATTACACTCCTCCTACTCTGCACATTAATAAGAACATGTACAGTAGCTGATACCCACCAATGCTTTCTTTTAATTACCAGTTTAGCACCAGTTTGCCCCCCTTTGACGGTACCTGTCCTGTCCCCCACATTTTGCTCAACATTTTTAAGTTGTTAGTTAGCTGGTGGTACATAAATACTTTATCTTGATAAGTAGATACATAATTTAAAATAAGAAAAAATTCATAATCAGTTTACTCCTCCACTACCCCCTTGTACATGCCTTCTACACCACACATTGTCAAATGCACAAATTTTAAGTAATATTCAGTACACAAAATAATCTTTATCGCATTGTATAAATTTCTTGGGTCCATTTTCCCAGTCATGCTTTGTAATGAAATAAAATGTAACAGCATCATATTTGTTTGTTTCATATTTTTCGCATGTTGCCACTATATTCATCCAGCACTTGTTTTTATCAGGAACCCAACATTGCTCTATGCAGTGTTCATTTTTATCGTCTGTCCCCCCGAACAATTCCACCTTTCCATCTAAATATACGATTTTTTTTTTTTTTTTTAATCCATGAAGTAGCGCCTGGCAGCTTTCATGTCTTCTCTAAGTGCTTTTTTTATTATGTTAGCATTCCACACACTTTCATCAAATAAAGTATTTTTTTTAAAGGAATATTCAACTAAGTAAATTCCTAATATATAATTTTCCAAAGTACAAAAACTTGAAAGTTTAAATTGTGGAGATGTGCATTGCATGTGCTCCTAAAATCTGGTGACATTTGAGGTCAATTTTTCCTTTAAACACATGTTCAAACGCATGTTCCGTAAAAACTTCCACCTGCATAACAGAAAAAAGACCAACTTTCAGAATGTGTGTCATCAAAGTAAACATTAACGATTCTAATAGTACAAACACTGATCAGGCTTATCACTTGAGTTTTTTTACTGTTGAGACAGCTAAGCCCGTATCTCTCCCATGACCTGTCTTTGTTTGACTTTGATTTTGTTGTAATGCGGAGGTGGATGAAGGATGGAATGTGAATGTAAGGAGCACCAACTTCTCCCCAAGTGGTTTGGGAGTCAATCTTCTTGTTAACCCATTTTTTTAATGCAATACATTTGCGACATCCCATGTTCCCATTGTGTGGCCTTTATGTGAATTTTAAAGTCAGCTTTTTCTGAAAACACAACTGCCAACTTGCTATGCGGTTCACAGAAAAAAGCAATTTACTATAAACTCTGATTGAAAACACATGAAAATAAAAATCAAACTAAATGCTTTAAATATGTGAGAGATTGTTCTTAGTCCATTACGTTAATTTAGAAATGTGCATGTTATTCATATTACCTGGAAATGTCAATTTAACCGTGGAAATCACTCTCCTTGTGAGTGTCTTTTAAAACTTTATTGTTTAATGTATACTGTGTGCTTCTATTGCTTTGTAAATCATTCTTTATTGTCTTTGATTGTACACCTGTATATATCTGTATGTTTCTTTTGTATATATTTCAGTTTACAACGAGGTACGCCCAGTAAAAGCCTTCAAGAAAGCTCACCCCTTGTCGTTTTTATGTGGATGTGCCAAGTTGCTTAAGCTCTATGCGGCCACATTGCACAGACAGCGTGGAGTGAGGCAGAAAACATAGACTTCATGTATATAATCTTAACAAATCCTAGGCAGTCATAGCATGCTCTCGTGGCCATCATTAAACAAATCTGGCCAATTTAGGATTGCCATGTTTACCCAGTGGGGATGATTGTGAGTGTGTGTGTCCTGGCCCCTCATTCAAGTTATGTTCCAGTCTTGCACCTGATGCTGTCACCTCCTGTAAATTCCAAATGTGCCGTAGTGATTGGATTTGAAATTTAATACACAATTGGCTGGATAGTACAGTGTTCTACATTATAAAATTAATGTGCAAGATAATAAACTTAAAAGAAAATTAAAATTACTGCGTAACACGTCTCACTCAAGAGAGGTAGGTTAATTTTAAAGCAACCTTGAATCAAAAATAGTTAATTTTAAAGACCTTTCAATTCAGTAATTGTTCACTGGGGCAGGGGGGAGAAAAAATACATCTACTTAAATTAATGATACATTATATTAATCCATTCCCAGTAACAAGCACATACTGAGTAATTTCCTTATTCTGCCCTGTTATCTCTTACATTTTAGCTCTCTGCTTGAGTCAAACAAGGATACAGTAATATAGAAAAGTATTTCACTTGACTATCTTATGCAGTATGTGACAAGTTCCTGTGTAAGGGAGTTAACTGCTTTCACATGAAGATGGAAACCAAGAGACACTGGATTACTTCTCTACCTGTAACCATCTTAACCAGTGAAAAAACATATATATACAGTAATCCCTCCTCGATCGCGGGGGTTGCGTTCCAGAACCCTCTGCGATAGATGAAAATCAGCGAAGTAAAAACCATATGTTTGCATGGTTATTTTTTATATATTTTAAGCCCTTATAAACTCTCCCACACTGTTAACATTATTAGAGCCCTTTAGACATGAAATAACACCCTTTAGTCAAAAGTTTAAACTGTGCTCCATGACAAGACAGAGATGACAGTTCTTTCTCACAATTAAATGAATGCAAACATCTCTTCAAAGGAGCGCCGTCAGGAGCAAAGAATGTCAGAGAGAGCGAGGTAAAAGCAAACAATCAAAAAATCAATCCGTGCTTTTAAGTATACCGAAGCACCGTGATAAAGCGGCATTTTGTAGATGAGCGTCCGTATCCTCTAGGCAAACAGCCCCTCTGCTCACACCCCCTCAGTCAGGCGCAGAGAATGTCAGAGAGGGTGAGAGAGATAGAGAAAAGCAATCAATCGAGCACCACACGGGAAGCATATCTTATATCATTGAGGAGTTTTAGTTAACATGTAATACATGCTCTGATTGGGTAGCTTCCAAGCCATCTGCCAATAGCGTCCCTTGTATGAAATCAACTGGGCAAACAAACTGAGGAAGCATGTACCATAAATTAAAAGACCCATTGTTCGCAGAAATCCGCGAACCAGCAAAAAACCCGTGATATATATTTAGATATGCTTACATTTAAAATCCGCGATAGAGTGAAGCCGCGAAAGTCGCAGCGCGATATAGCGAGGGATTACTGTATATATATATATATTTATGCATCGAACACTTGTAATAATTCGAGCTGTTTTGTTTTCATTTATATGCTATATAGAAAAGAAGGTTCAAGTTGTTTGAGCATGTCATGAGGATAGAGGTGAACAATGTCAGGAGAATAATCATGGATATGGAAATGAAGATGATAGCCAAAGAGAAAGTAGATGGATATTACTGAAAAAGTTTCATAATGTGACAAGGCTTTTAGCAGTGAAAAAAATGCCTCTGAATTATTCACACAAGTGCTTGCTTCCCATCCCTTGAAGTCTGTGAATCTCTTGTTTTTTACGTTGCTTTTTAGGTTGTGATTGCTATAGGTTTACATAGTGGTGAACTGCTATTTATTCCAAGGTCGCTCTAGGTCTTTTGTGAGTCTATAGTGCGACTTATCAAAGTTCTCCATGCTTTTTATATTTTCTTGTTAATGATGTGCTTGCCTTTGTGAGTATTGTAGTTTGACCTTTGCATCCCAAATAAGTTGTCTCAAAGTGAGGGACAGCATATAGCGATGTACGTAACAGGAGCGTCTGATGGTGAGGGTTTTGTTTTGTCATCTTTGTAAAGTCAAACTAGGCAGTGACCAAAAGCCATAAAATGTGGAGGGATGCATTTTTTTAAACAATACATACCCCCCTGACATAAGCTGATGTTACGTTACGCAACTCCTAGTCATGGGGTATGTCAGAATTGCCGACCACGGTTACTAATCTCATTGCCAGATCATATCAATTTAAACAAGTGAAAATCACAATCCATGTCACATTTACCAACTGACTGCCATTTTCTAGCACAGAGATGCTTGTCCCTTTTTCTGACAGCGAAAAGTGTGCGACTTGATGAAGCCACTGCTGTACGAAGGGTTAACAACTGATCTTCTCTTCTGTTTGTGAGGTCCATAGCTACAGTGTGCTTTATTCTTTATGGCTACATTCTATGCATTGTACTTCCATTCTTTGGTTGTTAGCTCTAAAACACAGAGCCTGACCCTATGACAAAAGACAAAATCACACCAGAGTGAGTTGCAGACTAGCTGGAGTGAATCACTGGGCATTTCACATTAAGTGATGGATTCGTGGAATCATGCTGCTGACTACCTCTGACACGCCAAGGTTATGTAAATGAAGGCTGCAAATGAAAATCACAGGAAAAGTTGTATAATATCACATAGTCTGACTCCCATTAACCATATTATACTTTTTTTTTTATTTTTTGTCTACTAGAAATGTGTGGTCCTAATGTCTGATAAACTACACAAGCCTTTTCCTGTGGTCTGCTAAATCTCAGGATGCACTGCACCCCACTTCACAGAGACTGTTTTTACGTTGGACGTCCTGGTTTCTTTATATTCTTCAGGTGCATATTGCTAGTTTTACTTTTATTTTAGCAAAGTTTCCCTTTCAGCAAATTTCTTCTTTATCTTATTTTCCGTCCTTATTTTGACACAGGGTTGATGTAGATTTTGGATTTGTATGTATAATAATCTTTCCATTTTTCCAATATTTTGCAAACATGGTGCATTATCATTATAAGTGGTTTTAGGGTGATAATTTATGTGTCTGTTATAAATTTTGACAACATCAGGATATAAAATAGTCCAAAGGCTGGATTTGTGCATAATCTTTAAACTAGTTTGCATGCCTTTTACAGCTTTGTCATTTCTTAAATGACAAATAAAATACAATGTACATTGTTCCTGTTTTATATTGTTACAATAACAATAGTAATAATCTATATTAGTACATGAACATGAAAATTTATGAAATTAAAATGATCATACTTTTTGGTATTCTGCGTGTCAAATGAAACTACCATCAAGCAATAAAGTTTGCTTAGAAGTGGGTTTTGAAAATAGAGGGATATATGTTATATTTATATATTATCTCTCTGTTTATAAATTTTGAAAATATATTAAACTTTGTTCTAAAATGCCAAGTTAAATTTACATTCATTTACCTAAAACTTTACTAAATTCCCCATTTCTTTGTCATTAATTTAGCAAGAACAGTGAAATTCATTAAAAAAGAGTCAGTATAAAAGGATACATGAATGTAATTATTAGTTAATGATAATAAGAATATTGTAACGACCTAGGGAGGTTCAAGAGACTGCAGAATGGGTTCAAGCACCATATGCAAGACCACTGGCGTTGCACTAGAAATGACCATTAGTTTCTTCTGCAACACCTGCACCAGACTGCCAGGTCTTCTACTCACCACACATTCCCAACTGCCCCATTCCCTTTGTCCATACTCTTACGCCTGCAGATCCATCTCACTTTGTTCATCCAGGATGAGAGGCAATCCAAGTAACACACTTTCTCCTGGTTTTGTGACCTGACCCAAGATCAGGGACTGCATCCTAAAGCTCACTGGTAGCAGCAGGGAGACAAGAAATAATAAGCTTACTCAATGCACAGGAGCTCCTTTTTATAGCTGGCTTCTCTGGGTGTTCCTGGCCCATCTGGCAGTCAGGTCATCCTCTTTTAGGTTCAGATACAGGGATGCAACACTGCTCTCCTTCAGGACCCTTGTACTTAAAGATTACACACCTCCATCCAGCATGATATCTGTGGGGTGCAATGCAATCCAGTCTGCTTCACCTTTAGTGATCCTGCTTGAGAAGATCAACAATGTAAATGCTAAACAAGTCCTCCATCTCAGGGTCATTAATCCATTGTGTCCTGTTTCTGAAACCAGTGTAATAACCCCGATGGGTTGAGAGGAATGGACTCGGCCACCTTATACCAGACTTCTTGTGTAATGCAAAAAAAGACCTCAAAAAGCCTCACTCCACTCACTCAAGATCAGAGGCAACCCAACTACCAGACTATCCCCTAGTTTCGTGAACCATCTCAAGGCCAGGGTCCACATCCAAGGCTTGCTGGTTGTTGCACACAGAGGCTAATAGGCCTCTGCAGCAGGGAGACATGGGATAAAGTGTTTACTCAAAGTGCTGGATCACCATTCCCTCCATTTTTGCTGGAGCTGCCCAATCTAACAGTCTACATTTTCCTGGAGAGCATGTCCCTGTCAGGTCTGGACCCAGGGATGTTTCACATTCCTTCATCATAGCCATACTGTTCTCTCTATTTGTCCTTTCAGAGGGCTTCAAAGATGTTTTTTAAAGTAAATCAGAAGACAGCTTGTTCTCAGCCTGGGATCACATATTACTGCAAGTCCTAATAGCCAATATCACTTTTGAATATCTCCTTTCATCCTCACCCTCCACCCCCTCACATTTTCTCCTTTCATCCACCTTGGCTTTGTTCTGTTCCTCATTTCTTATGTATTACCTGCTCCTTCCTTGAAGTTGCATACCTGATGAAAGCAATACAGACATGTAACGTCCCTTTAAATTTAATTTGTTTCTTAATGTCCAATGTTAATGTTACATATATATATATATATATATATACAGTACAGGCCAAAAGTTTGGACACACCTCCTCATTCAATGTGTTTTCTTTATTTTCATGACCATTTACATTGGTAGATTCTCACTGAAGGCATCAAAACTATGAATGAACACATGTGGAGTTATGTACTTAACAAAAAAAGGTGAAATAACTGAAAACATGTTTTATATTCTAGTTTCTTCAAAATAGCCACCCTTTGCTCTGATTACTGCTTTGCACACTCTTGGCATTCTCTCGATGAGCTTCAACAGGTAGTCACCTGAAATGGTTTTCACTTCACAGGTGTGCCTTATCAACGTTATTTAGTGGAATTTCTTGCTTTATCAATGTGGTTGGGACCAGCAGTTGTGTTGTGCAGAAGTCAGGTTAGTTGGACGATCATTTATTTTTCAACAGGACAATGACCCCAAACACACCTCCAGGCTGTGTAAGGACTATTTGACCAAGAAGGAGAGTGATGGAGTGCTGTAAATGGTCATGAAAATAAAGAAAACACATTGAATGAGGAGGTGTGTCCAAACTTTTGGCCTGTACTGTGTGTATATATATATATATATATATATATATATATATATATATATATATACACACACACACACACACAGAGTGGCACAGTGGTGGCGCTGCTGCCTCGCAGTTAGGAGACCTGGGATCTCTTCCCGGGTCCTCCCTACGTAGAGTTTGCATGTTCTCCCCGTGTCTGCGTGGGTTTCCTCTGGGTGCTCCGGTTTCCTCCCGCAGTCCATAGACATGCAGGTTAGGCGCATTGGCGATCCTAAATTGTTCCTAGTGTGTGCTTGGTGTGTGTGTGTGTGTGTGTGTGTGCCCTGCGGTGGGCTAGCGCTCTGCCCGGGGTTTGTTTCCTGCCTTGCGCCCTGTGTTGGCTGGGATTGGCTCCAGCAGAACCCTGTGATCCTGTAGTTAAGATATAGCAGGTTGGATAATGGATGTGTGTATATATATATATATATATATATATATATATATATATATACACACACACACACACACTGTATATACACATACATATGTACTGTATATAGTTTGACTATAAACACACACACACAACTGGTTTGTATTTTCCAAAAAAAATTGCTAATATAAAAAATAAATAAAAAAATACAATGTACACTTTTATTATACAATAACTATATACACAAACCATTCAATAAATGTACATAACAGTTCACTAAGCCAACATTTTCATCCCATGTGTCTAACAAATGTTTGTTTTTTTCTTTCTTCTCTCTCTCTCTCTCAATGTCAGTCCAGTTAATTAAAAAAAACACACCAGGGTCAAAATAAAATTTGCCTTTAGTATTTTATTTCTCTATCCCAGTTTACACCATTATAACATTTCCACTTATCTGGGACCCCGAATCAACAAAAACAAAAAATGTCTTCTAAAATCAGTCCCGTTTGTCCACATTTCGTCTACTAGTTTCTTCCTCTCGACTGGTTACTCGTGAATTGGCAGGTTAAAACAAACAGCCTGATTACACAGCAAGTAAAGCTGTCTTTTTTAGAAATTAGAATTACAGTAAGACATAGTTTATGTCAGCTATCAAACCATGCACGGGCATTCGTTTTAAACGTTTTTTTTTTTTGGCCTTGCCCTTAACTTTTTGTCCCATAGCACGCATACTCAGCCTCACTTTACTCAGCGATGCGACATTTATTCGTTTAAGTGTTACTTTATTTATAAGTGCTTAACTTTCTTTTTTAGTAACGTCACACTCACCAGACCTCAGTTTCTATCTTCTGTTTATTCACTTTCTATCCTCTTTTATCTTACTTTCTTTTAAAGAACCCTTACAGCAAGTCTGATCAGTTTAAATCCTGCTTATCGAAGGCGGCGTTGTCGCGTGTCTCTTTTTTTTTTTTTTTTTTTTTTTTGATTGCGCGCCTTTTTCTCTCTCGGTCTCTCGATCTCTGACTCTTTCTGTGCGCCTGCGCAGAGGTATTCACAGCTCCTCTGCCTCATGGGGCTTATAAGGAAGAACTAGTACTGCTTTAAATTGTGTACATTTAACCAAGAGTTTAGCAAAAGGGTTTGGGTAAATGTACATGCAGGCAGAGGACAAGGAATGCTGAAAAACAGGTGACTGAGCTCAATGATGGCACCATACTATCAAAGTCAGTTTGGTGGAGCAGATTCAGGTGAATGAAAACAAGCGTTTAAGAGACTAGTGAGAAAGGTAAGAGTTTCAAAGACATCCATGTGGGCATGTATAAGATACAGTAACATCAGAAAACTGATCGACTAGATCTGTTATTATTTTGAACCAAAATGAAGCGACTAAAACCCTGACGAGAGGCAAAAATCACATTCAATAATCAGGCAATAAGTCGAAATCCAGGCAAGACACAAAAATAATCACAAGGGAATTTATAAAGGGCCTGAAGGTTTTATCAACGGATTGGATAAGGCTCAGTGCAAAAGGCTAACATTTTTTCCCATCTGCTGATCATTTTGAGGTCACGACCTGGAGACCACACCCCTAGAAACGCAGGACGTTACCCTGACAATGGTACACAACAGGGCTTCTATACCAGGAAAAGGCTATACATTCTCAAAATTCAGCCCTAATCACGACATTCTTCATGTGCACTTTGGATGTTTGCACACCTGCCAACCTGAGGGCAACTTGTTACAATTTTGTCTCCTGCATGTGAATCGTCTGGGACCTGACTCTTACATCCAAAAGCAGTCTACTACCTGCAGTCATTCTTAACTTCCTCTAGCTGCATGGCTGCTCCTTCATCCAAATTGGTGGTCTTCCTCTTGCAGGCTGCTGCTTGCGCTCACCTCCTTCCTCTGGAAACACCAATCTGCCAGGAAATCATGCTGATTCTTTTTAAAGTACCCAGACTGTCATGCGCCTGGGATGTGTTCCCGAGAAAGCTATGGATTTTGATTTTAATCAGGTATCTGACTTCAACTGGTTAAAAAGCGCAGTCTCCAAAAAGTGCTACTGTCTACTGACACTACCGTATGCATAATCTGCTCAAAAGAAGCTATCACATCATCATAAGGCCCAAAACCTAAAGGCTAATACAATTTATACATTATGTTATAGTTGAAATTGCATAATATCGTTAATCTGCAGTTAACATGGATTTGTGTATGAAATTTCTCCACTCATTATGTTTATTTATTTTTTCTCATATTTTGTTCATAGCACTATAAAATACGCAGAACAGTCACACTTGGCTAGCTGGGTGCATTTGTTGTTCTGTGCATTTTGTCACAGTGTGCTCCAGTGATTGGTTGCAGTTGTGTTCCGCAGCGACTCTGTGATGTTGGTCTGCAACCTGACCTGACCAAGTTTGATTTTGCATGAAGTTGTTGTAGTTGCTTGTGTGTGCAAGAGAGTTCAGGTGGAAATACAACACACAGATCAGTGATTCCCAACCTTTTCTTTGCCCCACACCCTTGGAAAATGTTTGATTTCTTTCCGCACCCAATACAGAAGTATTATCACATTTGAAGGTGAAGAAGTCAAATCTCTATTTTTTTTAAACCAGAAATTGAACCAAATACAGTATTGTGGGGGAACAAACTGAACTCAAAAATGAGCTTTTAACTCACTGCATAAAATTTCAAAATAAATTGAACACTTTAGCTTTATAAATTTCAATAATCTTGGTAAAAGTGTTCCCTGTGACACTTAGACACTCGATTGATGATCCAGGGTTTGGGGTATCCTGCATATCACCAAGAGCCATGAGAAAATGACACAGGGAGAACATGCAAACTCCACGCAGGGAGGACCCAGGAAGTGAACCCAGGTCTCCTAACTGCAAGGCAGCAGCACTACCACTGCGCCACTCCATTTAAATCATTGTACTATAATTTACTTGCAAATGGGAACATGATCGTACTCTCTCTAAACTGAATCCATCATGAGGCTCAGCCGTCACACCCAACGTAATTCATCCTCTTAGGAAGATCAAATTATAAGTGCTAGATTTTCTCCTGCCCTCATTAACAAATACACAGGCTACAAACAAAGCAATAATGCATAACAACTAGAGAGTACTTCTGAGTAAATTAGCATTCTGAGAATCGATTATGAAACCAATGTGACACGACTAGTATATTATCTTACAAATGCATATGATTCATTAGTGTAAGTGGAATAACCTTGGAGGTCAATCATCACCCTGAAAGCGGATAGCAGACGTTGCGTAGTATATGTGTACCAAATTTCAGGTCAATAGTTGTGAGCTACAGGCAATTTAAAATCCTAGACAAATGGAGAGTCACGGTAACGTATTATATAAGAAGAATACTTTAAAATGACCTCAGACTAGGCAGATAAAATAATATTTTTTATATGTTATTTACCCCATGCAATTGGTGGCCATGGCTGAGTAAAAAAAAAATAGTCATAATGTTTTTATGCAGAACAGAAGTAACAAAGTTTATGATATAGGAGGATATAGTGATCAATGCTGGACAACAGCAAACAATATGAACACATCTATGAAAAAAATCTCACTTTCCAAACACATGTATTTTTAGAAAAATATTGTAAAATCCAAGTCAAGATAAATGGGGGGAGTGTTGGCTTCAAGAAAGGTATCAGGCACTAAAAATCATGCCAAGACTTGAAGAAGTCTAGGCAAAAAGAAGTAGTGACCCCCATATAAAAATGGGAATAGCTATGGTAAAAGAAGAAGAAGATTTTTAAATAAACCACTTCCAGAAAATGTTCTTGTGAATGCTTAGATGCAAACAGGCATTTGAATTGTAGACCCACCTGTTACATTTGTATTCAAAGTGGTCAACCACAACTGGAGTACCTCGGGAAACAGCAGGAGTAAATCAACCTTCTGCTTGTTCAAGATACAACTCGCCTACAGTTCCTTGTTTGGTGTCATTTTTGTTCTTTGTTGAACCATTTATTTATGTTAGTGTTAAATTTAAATCCAGACGGTCTCCCGCAGTTCCTGGCAGCTCATTGTGAATGCTCTTTGGAGCTGGTGAATTTTGTGTGTGTGTGTTTACTGTTATTTTGTGATTTATTGGATTTCTGGATTTTCAACCTTCTGCTTTGTTTTTTATCTCTTATCTGGATTCTGTATTGGAATGGTATTTGCTTTGGATTGCCTTACTGTTTCAGGCAACTCCTTTATGCCTTTTGCGCTCTTCAGAGCTTCACACTACTACAGAGAATTTATTGTGAAAAAAAATATATTTTTTTACTTTATAAAGATTCTGTGTTTGCCACTATATTTTGGCAGATTTTGACAGGATATCCCCCTTGGGCATTTTTGGAAGTTCTTTTAGGATTTATGTGTTCATGACAGTTTACGTATCTCAAATATGCACAAGTATAAATCATTTTCTCTTCCTGTAAATGTTTTCATACAATTTTCCTTATTTTAAATAGGGGGCTCTGCCCCCGGTCGCTTAGCTTGCCCACCCCCGAGTTTGGTTTACCGGATATACAATTTAAAGAGATTGTTATTTTCATGGGAATTGTTACATATGCATTATTTTCACTTTTACTTTAAAACTTTTGTAAAAACAATATTTGGAATTAACTTTTCTTCAAGATCGCATTGAATTTTGATTCTGTGTTTGGACTTACATTGTGACAATGCAACGTATAACTGCCTGTGAGTGAATATCGTTTCTTTCTCTATAATAAATAAAATGACTTTCTCGAATGTTTGTCCATGCTCTTTCTTCTTCACTTTGTCGTTCACGTGTCATCTAGAACGTGTAAAATTATTGTCCTGATAACATTTATACGAGCTGAGAGCTCAGGAAGTGTGTCTGACAAAAGCATTGACACGACTGAGTTTAGATGACCGTGGTCTTGTTTGAAAATAGTTGTAAGTAGGGCATGACTTTAAAGAATCTCATGTTAAAAGTCTCCGTCTTACAGGACTTCATACCGCAGCAACGTTTTTGGAATCTTTTAATTCTTGCTGGCAACACAAAATAGATGATCTACAAGTCTCTGACTTAAAGTTTAAATCCGAACAATCTATTCAATCTCTTTCCGCTGTTCATGTTATTTCACCGAGTAATAATTTGTTTGTTTGCGCTGATGTGATCTTTCCTATCCTTTTTTTGAGACTTTGTAATTTTCGTACTTCCATAATCTCTAACCTGCTGTGCATGTGTACCATGCCAACATTTTTGAATTCTTTACAACATTCTACTTTGTCATCTACTCTTTGTCTTTTATTTCCATCCCCGGGTCAGGTTAAATCTCTTTCTCGCTGGCTGTATAACGCTGCTTCCGTTGTGGGGTGGGAGCTGAACACACACTAAGGAGATGCGGTGGGATCAGCTGCTGTCTTGCTGCTGCTGCTGGTGAGCTGCGTGTTCTGCTTGTCACGCTGCGCATTGATCATTTAAAAGCCTGTTCAGCAGCTGTCCTTTTGTCTCATTGCCTTGTCTCGTGGGACGTCAAAGTGTCTTCTGAGAAGATCACGTCTCGTCTCCCTCCCAAGATTTTTTTTTTATAATAGAGAGACATGTTTCTCAGTACACAGATATATTGTGAAGCACAATGAAAGCCAGCGATGAAGCTGTTACTGGGCTGGACTCCTGACTAATAAATGAGTCCGGGGGGCAGGTCTTCAACCATTCGGGTGTGTCTGAACACATTCCATTTATTGTGCATGTCAGCTTTTCCTGGAAGTGGTTTATTTAACAACATTTTAGCGAAACGTGTTTGGAAAATTATGAGTTTATGATTGGATGACTTGACAGGTGGATTATGTGAGTAATGCAAGATTTTTTCGTGAATGCTTTTATATTGTTTGGTGTTGTGCAGCATTTGTCACTATTCCGATAATTAAGGTATGTTAGAAACGTTATCTCCATTCTTCATGAAAACATGAGATAAAAAATATTTGTGGTCATCACTACAAACTACATGAGGTAAGTAAAATTACATTTTTAGATGGAATTCCTTTAATGTCCAAGATCCTGACAAAAAACTGCTGTAAGTGCAGAAATAAAACAAATCGGCATGATACACCATTTTACTTAGATGGAGCTTTATGAATTCAATCCTCATCAGAAGCTGGTTCAGTAATGAAAATCGTCTTCCGATGAGTTCTAGGTTTAAATAGTGGTGACACTGGAGGGCAGGAGTTTTGTGTTATGGAGGTGGAAGTCATGTCAAACTTACTCCTGTGGCATCTCGTGTATTCTAAGTTGAAAAATAGAAATGTGATTAGAGTCTGTGCAACACCTAAAATTGTTCCTGTTGTTTTCCATTAGTAGAAGCTGTGAAACACTCCCAATGCTCATGATTGACAATACACATCTAAACTTTTCTTGAATTTAAATTAAAGCAGAACAGAATTAATTAGTCCAAATGTCCATTTTCAATATGCTTCTTACTATATTCACAGAGCATCACAACTGAACTACCCAGGATATGTACAAGGGTCCAAACCTGGCATGGAGAGATAGAAGCCACTGTCTTAGCCAGTCAAGTCAAAGGAAATCACCAGCTCAGTTGACCAGTGGGACTTTTGACTGAGAAGGCATTTCTTCTCATAAAGAGCTCCTTCAATATGAGCCTCACTGCACACTTTCCTTTCAAAGAATGCGGCCCTCTGCAGCATGGTGTTTCTCACACTGCTTCTCCTTGGTGAACCTGGGAAATTGAATCAATGTCACCAAGTTCTGTTCACTCATGCAAAATTACCTTATACAGTGCGACCCTCTTGACCTTCTAGAATGCAACCCCATGCAGGTTGTGGGAAAAAGAAAAACATCTTAGGGAATTGATTGAGAATTCCATCAGCTTAAAACTTGACTTATTGGGCTTCTGACTGCAGGAGTAGACTGTCTCCTCTTCATGGTGGAACATATAGTACTCTTCCTCACTCTGAATTCTCACATCACACTTCCATGGCAAATCATTGGTTTCAGCATTAATGTGACAGTTTCTCTTCGGACAGATGACACTTACTTCACAGGGTCTTCTTAGTGGGCTACCAGGACTTGTGTAGAGTCTGGAAATGAACTGTCTCAGTGAGTTAAGCCAAAGGAGAACTCTGTTGTTGTCTTAAGTGGCTAATTGAGTTTCTGACTGCTACACAATGTGCTCCTTGCCTTTGGTTCTTCAATGTGCTTGTAACTCGCTGTTTCTTTTCTTTGTGTGTTGGTTCTTCACAATTTAGAAGAAGATGTCAAGACGATTCAGAAAGAAAATAATTGCTTAAGGTTAATGAGACTCAGACTTTAGAATCACTCAAGGGATTGGGTTTGAAATTGCCATAAGCACACTATTATGAATTTGCATTTAATACCCAATGTGGTGGTTTTAAAATTCATGGATACGGCTGAAATCAAAGGAACAATGATCTAATGGCAGGTCTGTTTGCAAATTGTCTGTGGGGAACCTCCAAATGTCTTTTAAAAGATTTATGTTTGCATAGGTAATATTCCCTCATTTGTAGCTTTGTTTCTGAGACAAAAGTATTTTGCAGAAGAAGAGATGGAAGATCTGCACATAACAGATGGTCATAATGTCTTCCAGCGTCCACAAGAGGGCAAGAATGTCTGAAGAGCAAAGGCAAGAAGAACCACAAAGAAAGACGGATGTCAGTTCTAGCATATCAGGTGAACAGAGGTTCCTAAATGCAAGACGTAATTAAAACAGAGGGACTTACGTCGTACCATTGTGCCCGTTTTAATAGACAGACGCTTCTCTGTGCTAGTCATCTGTAACATAGGAATGTACCAACCAGAGTGGCCCTCTTTTTATCTGAACTCTTCCAGTTATTGCTTAAACCCTCTGAATATTAGCATCTTAAAAATCCTTTGGAAATTTGATGAAACCGAAAATGGCAACGCATGATTATCAGGTGAATAAAGATTCTGTGTTTGCTCCTATATTTAGCCAGGGCTTGAGAAGGAAATCCCCCTCTAGTGGGCATTTATGGTGGTTTATTTTGAGATTTATGTGTTTAATGAGAGTTGAAGTATCTTGGATATGCACAGATATACGAATCATATTCTCTTCTTGAAAATGTTTTCATGCTCTTTTCATTACCTTTTTTCCTTTAGTTTTACTAAAGCACCTACTTGGTGTGGTGTCTGAATTAAATATGATAGTGAAAAATGCTTATGTTTGTCTGTGTGTGAATACATTTATTTAACAATCACTGTTTATTTAAGCTATGAAAATGAGTCAAGTGAAGTTTTTCTTCACTTTTTTTGATATTCTTATAATCATTTATGTGTAATTTAAAGGTCAGCAAAATTTAAAGCATATCTAATAATATTTGTTATTTTAATAAAGGTTTTAGCTTTATATTTAATTTATAGAACTTGCCATTGCATTATTTTTGTTCTTGTTTTGTTTATGAAAACAGTTTGTTTTCATTTATCATTTACTTACATATTTTCAAATAAATATGTTAACAATTCTGTGAATAAAGCTTAAAAGTACAACAATCCTCTGTCACATTTCACAAAGTGACTCGTCGAACAATTTTAATTTTGTCATTTAGAACATCAACAAAAAGTCTGTAATATTTCAAATTCCACACAGAATTTACTTTAAATTTGTAGACGGAAAATTAAACTCCACAGGAAAAATATTCTTACCAGCTTCGACTCAACCTCATCTTAACTCTCCTTCCTGGCTCAGAAACATCCACACGTGACATGTGATCTATCTGCATACCCCTCCATGTTTTATTAACCCGTCAATGGAAATATTCTTACCAGCTTCGATTTAACCTCCTGTCCTTCCTACTCAGAAACATCCATACATGTTACGTCAAATAGATATGCACCCCCTTCATGTTTTACCAAACCATCAGTATTCAGTGCCTTCAGAAAGTATTCAGATCCTTTACCTTTGTCACATTCCGTTGTGTTGTAGCCTCGTGCCAGAATCATTAAAATTATTTTTTGCCCTCATCAAAACAGCACTCAATACCTAAGAATGACAAATACAGGAGCTCTGAAATATCTGCAATTTTGTTAAAAACAAAAAGTGAAATATCACCTTGACAAAATTACTAAGACCCTTTGCCATGAAATTTAGAACGTGGCTGAGGCGTGTCACATTCTGTTGATCATTATTGAGATATTTGGAGTCCAACTGTGGTCAAGTCAAGAAGAAGCAGCACGATTAAGAAAAGCCACACACCTGTCTGTAGAAGATTCCACATTTGACAATATGCACCAAAGCAACGCCCAGGCCAGGTGGTCTGTAGAACTTGGAGATAGGATTCTCTCAGGCAGAGATGTGAAGGAAGATCTACAAAAAATCTTGCAGCATCCTAATAGCAGAGTTGCCTTCATTATTCTTAAATGGAAGAGGTCTGGAAACAACTAGGACTCTTCCTAGAACTGGCCACCAAGCCAAACCGAGCATTTATGGTAGAAGGGTCATAGTTAGAGAGTTGACCCTAATGCCCTAATCTGGCTGAGCTCCAGAGAATCTGTATGAAGAGAGAAATTTCCAGAAGGACAGACTTTATGATGGAATGGCCAGACAGAAGCCTCACTTTAGTAAAAGTCACATGGAAGCCTGCTTGGAGTTTGCAAAAAGGCACATAAAGAACACCAAGCTTGTAAGAAACAAGATTCTCTGGTCTGGTGAAACCAAGATTAGTGTCCAGTCTGGAGGAAACCAGACAGCACTCACCACATGTGCTGCCAAGATGGAACTGTGAAGCATGGCATTGGCAGCATCATGTTGTGTGGTTGTTTTTCTGCGTTAGATAAAACTTTCTTAAAACTTTCTACAGAGAATCACTCTCCTTGGAACATCCCACATAGTTCGTAAAGTCCTGACCATTGGACATTAAGATTCCAGGAGTGCCCTTAACTAATTGTGTCACTGAATTAAAAGAGTGAATGGCGTAGGACAATTTGTCTCTGAATACGTAAAAAAATAAATGGTTTTAATTGTGGACAATGCTGAAGACTATTCTAGGTTCAAAGTTAGTTTTACTGACTTAGCAGACATCCTAGGTATTTATCTTTGACACCAGTATGCCTTACAAAACACTTGTTACAAAACTACCCAAAACCTATTGTTTCCAGAGGAAATATATTAAAAAATTAAGAAAACTCCTAAATAATGAGGGCACTGAGAAATTAATTGCTGTACTTTTTTCTAGTACAGTTTTCACAGGCTGTTCTTTATGAAACCTTCAGTTAACGCAAAATGCTGCTGCAAGAATCATTACAAGAACTAGAAAGAACAACCACATATATAACTCCAGTTCTCAGGTCATTACGATGGCTTCCAGTTAAGGTCAGAGCTGATTTCAAATGTTCCTTCTTACATAAAAAGTTTTAAATTGTTCGATAATAAAATACACCATATATAATAAAGGTTTGGGGCAGCCACCCATATAATATGTCCTGGCTGCAAAAGATAAGAGTTTTCAAACAGAGTTGTTCACACGACTGAGTCCAAAACAGAACTGATTAACTGAAGGCAAGATGGCAACATTAAAGGCCTGTAGAGGAAGTTGCATCATCTTGGGGGTCAGAACCAGAAGTGATGTAGTAGGGTCTGGAAGTGACGTCATCATAGGGTCCCGGAAGTGACGTCAATCAATGTGCCAGATCCTGAAGTGACAACATCTGGACCGGAAAGTGATGTCATCAAAGGCACGGGAACCTAGTGGGATTTCCCAGGAAGGGTCTGCAAGGAACTGAGAAAGACAGTCAGTGCACCCCGCCGCCCCCTGGTCTGATGTGGTATTACAATTACTTGAGCCTTTTAGTAGCCCCTACTCACACGTGTCTGATAATAGCTAAGGCACTGCTTAACCTCTCTGAACATAATGTATCATTACTTATACATCTCACGTATTAAAGAATCAAAGGAATGAGAAAAATAGGAAATTGAGCCTTTAGTTAGTTACATGATCCTGAAGCTGTGGAATGATCAGCCTTATATAAAATATGTCCCTTCAGCCTCAGCTTTTAAATCCCGAGTAAAGACTCTCATTAATTTAGTATGGCATACACTGACTAGCTGTATCTGCATCTCCACTTGTTAGTCATTTGTAGAAAAATATAAGTAATACCAAGTAATACTGACTCTTCTTTGTCCTGTTTCTCTTCTTTGTGTCCTGCACTGCTCTGCTTCTAAGCTTTGTTCTTACCTATTGGAGAGACGCCTGGGATACTTGGAATTAACAGATGGATATTTGTCATATTAAGTTGTTTACAACAGGTTTTAGTGTAGAATTCCAAGAAGAGGGTGGTTGGCCAGTTAGTCGTGGTCTCCTGGACTGTGTATTCATTTGTCTTTGTCTGCTATGACTGATCGTGAACCTCCAGAGGTTTACTTTCTTCACGGATGCTGCTGACGGGAGTCTTGTTTTCCTCTCCTCCACTGACAATTCGACATCGTTCAATGATAAAGTTAATGGGCAAATATTTTCTAATCATTTTGGATTTTTTTTACTGTCTGTTTAAACAATGTGTGTCTTTAAGTGCATGCATTATGTAATTAATAATTTAAGAAGTAGTAATTACATTTTACTGTGAGCTTGTTACAGTGCTCTGAGCCTGCACTCAGTGAAGATCACTGCACAAAAATAAAATGAATTGAAGTAATGAATTGTACAAATACGCAAAACAATAATAAAACCTGTCTGTGTTCCTGCCTCGCACCTGTTACTGATGGAATTGGTTTCAGTAACTGGGATCACAAAATGGGTTAAGCAGTATAAAGAAATTGATTTTATGATATAATAATTATAAGGTACAGCTCTGGGACCTTGAAATAAGCTATTTCGATTACAGAGATATGGTTTGTCATAGAAGGCAAGTTTAGACTGGCACCCTGGGCCATGGATGGATGGTGGTTCCTTACCCAGCCAGGTGGCCTTTATAACAGAAGGACAGTGGAACATGGCCTCCCAGAGATATGTGTTCCCCCTGTACACTGGGTGGCAGCATCCCTCCCATTTGTGCACCTGCACAGCAGCATGGATGGTCCTGTTGTGGTACTTGGGAGCCACCAGGGAGAAATGCCAGAAGGACGCTCCTGTGTTCCCGGGAAGTTCGTCCTGATCCTGACGTGCTTCTTGGTGCCACGGTTTTTGCTCCAGAAGTGTTCCTGGGTCCATGTTGAACAGAAGCTGAGATGAAGAGTCAGAGTCAGACAAAGCTCAACTGGGAGAAACGGATTAGAAAGAAAAAGAGAAGAACTAAATTCTACTGTGTTGTATTGTGGAGAAAGAAAAAAGAAACCTGTTTTAAGGTATTGCTTAAAATAAAAATATTTATTTCAATCTGGGACTTATGTTGGATGACGTGTCTGGGGTTTGGAGTTCTGCTACATTCCCTACAGGTCACAAGATGAAGCAATAATAATAAAATAATAATACTCAGTAGTTAATCTTTACTTAGGACGTTAGAAAACTGTCGACAAGTACAGGCCATTCAGCCCAACAAAGCTCATCAGTCCAATGCACTTACTGTACGGTCTTCTCTATGACTTTGATGTACTTCTCACATCAGGAGCTTCATTCTCCTTACTCTTAAAAGGCAGTTCTCAAATCAGTAACGCATTTCCCAACCACATTAGCATTTCTCATTGTGTTTGTTCAAACTGCTATTGTTTCCACATTTCATTGTCTTTGTGATGATGCATTTCTCATTTGACTCTGACAACTCATCAAAACAGATTGTACTTTTGACAGTCAGAGCTACAGACCTCTCACTCATCTTAATAGTGTCCAGCATTGCATTAGTGTTTTCAATCAAATCACAGAAACTTTTTTCAAATATGTAAGAAAGAGCAAGGCCAGTTACACACTGCCAGTGTTACTAGTAAATTGCACTTCAATTGAAAGCAAATAAAAACACATTGTTGTGGTTTGCAAAATCTGTAGATTTTGGTCTATATTTTCATTATATTTTGCTCAGAACAAAAGAACAGATGACTTTAAATACAGTTTACTTGCATGGACAGTTAACATCAAAAACAATCTGTTTTCCTGAATTGTACCAATATTAGTACTATCTGTTTGAACTGAGCAGGAATTCAGGAGATGCCTCAAGCTGTATTGATGATTTTATCACCTGTGAAGGGAAGGGCACCAGGACTAAACTGATTTACAGCTTGGGAAAGGAAGACATGGTTCAAGCGGTATCTGATTACTTTACAACCTGTGAACAGAAGGAGATGTCATGGGAGTGGAAATTACAGCTTGAGATGGGAGATTGTTAAAACATTAGAAACTTTATTGCTTGGAAAAATGGATGTACTCAAATAGATTAAAGAGTATGAGCAAATTCATCCATCATGTTGATAGCCAGTCGATCAGAATATCTAACACTTGCATGTTGCCTAACCCCTGCATAGAAATTTATAATAAATATGCCTCATCTGAGAGTGATGTCAGAAGAGAACAGAGCAATGTCAGAGGAGAGTGAGAGCAACATTAGGAGGGGGCACCTGCGACCGCTTTCATCTGATCGTCAGCAAAGCATCTCATGAACAACTCAGAGTGTCAGATCAATGCCGTCCTGGGACATTCATCATTGACATCTTTAACTTTTTGTAATCTTTTTCTAAAGACCACATAAATCCTGACTTCACTATCAATCTTATTTTCTATTTTTCCTTGTTCTATTTGGTATTATTATTCATGTAATAAAAATTACTCTGCTTTAAACTTTCTATGCTTTGTCTTCATGACTGGAGTGATTGAAGTTACAAAGTAGATATATTTAAGAGCACTTGGAGGGGTCGTAAGATTGCCATACGCTCCATGCTGCAAGGCTTATTAAGGGCTAAGGGTGAGAGCTCCACCCAATAGTAGGGAACAGTACATAAAGTAAGACATCTTTGGTTGAATAAATGGCCTATAATCAAGGATGTTGAATCTTTGTATGTTTAAATATATTCCTACAGACCATTAGTAATATCCATCCATCCATTATCCAACCCGCTATATCCTAACTGTATATCCTAACTGTCACGGGGGTCTGCTGGAGCCAATCCCGGCCAACACAGGGCACAAGGCTGGAAACAAACCCCGGGCAGGGCGCCAGCCCAGCGCAGCCAATAGTAATAGTGAAATATATTTAAGACATCGTATGTCGTTCGTGCCGACAGTAAGTAAGTGTCTTGAAATACGAGGGAAAGCGGACTGTGCATGTGTTATTCATATGGTTCTTGCATGGGTTAAAGTGTTAGGGAATAACGTGTATGTGTATAAGTCTTTCATACAGTACTTTTGAGGTCATGGTCTGTGTTTATGCGTATCTCTATGTGTGTTCATCTTAAGGTGCGACAGTAGACCAACCCGGTAATGAACTTGATGAGTACACTTATCACTAAAGAAACCAGGTAAAGGGTAAGTAGAGGGAAATAGCACAGTAACACACACATGTTGTCAGAAGAGGTTTAGTTGAAATAAACAAGCACCTGCTCTCAGTCTTGTATCACAGTCACATGTCCTGGCACTGCAGTAATTACACACAAGCATATATGATGCTCATGTTTCACCCAGTGAATAGTGCTGAAAATGGAGCGGGAAGAAGGTGTCATGCTGGTATAAGAACCAGGTGATATGGTATGGCAAGAGGGAGAGGAGCACACAAAGGATAAGTAAGAGTCAAGAGCAGGGGTAGAGGGAGAGGAGTGAATTGGTTCCATGGGGTATCTAATGAAATAAGGGCCTCAACTGTGGACCATGTCATCACCCGTGGCCTCAGTTTGGCTGAAACTGGTTCATGGGTGCATCCTCAGGTGACATGGTCTACAGCTTCCTTCTGTAATACGGACAATCAGGAATGAGAACAGGTATCTGATCTCACATTTACTATTTTTCTGGATCAGATACAACATCACATTTCTGCAGTTTAGTGTAAATAGTGTAATCTGTGACCTCTGTATAACAATTGATAAATTGATGACCTTTGCCTTGTCAGAATAGTACCACCACCTCATTCTGGCGAGAGAGGGACACTTTTGACACAAGAGCAGCAGATGGCAATTGTGGACATTATGGGAGAAAACAATGCCATTAGGCTAAAAGGGATCCACCGAGCTGTTGTAGAGGACAAAGGAATATTTCAAAATATTCCCTCTGTAAGTGTCTCCAACTTAGACAGGGTCCTGAAAAGACATGCTGTTTCTACAAAGTAGCTGTACAAGGTTCCATTTGAGAGGAATGGTGAGAGAGTAAAAGAGCTTAGACACCTGTATGTGCACATAAGGATATAGCGATGTTTTCTCTTTTTTCTAAGCTTCACTATTTCAAATGTTTCTAATATGAACACTCTATTTGGATTTTACAGAAAATACTTGAGATGGAGGCCAGTGAGACGCCACACAATTTTTTGTATGTGGATGAGGTAGGATTTGACCTGAATAAAGTAAGGAGCATCATAGGTCAGAGGGCCACAATGTGAGCTGCTATTCGTAAACATTGGGGTAATTCACCATGCTGCAGCCATTGGGTCCTGCAACACAGACTGGCTTCTTCCCTTCTTAGATGAGCTCTACAATGCCCTCATTCTCAAAAATGAAAGGATGACTTTGAAGGCCAACATGCCATTCCATGTGGTAATTTGGGACAATGTAAGTTTCACCACTCCAACCATGTGAGAGAATGGTTTGAAACCCACCAACAAATGATAATGGTGTCCCTACCACCGTATTCACCGTGGTCGCCAGCAGAAAAACCGGGAAAAGAAACAGAAGAGAGAGTTGGGGTTAGTACAGATTCTAGAGCCACCATGAATAGTTATGATAGATAGATAGATAGATAGATAGATAGATAGATAGATAGATAGAT
>JANRMT010062790.1:9636821-9706041 GCA_026402145.1 Polypterus bichir lapradei | reverse complement strand
ATAGATAGATAGATAGATAGATAGATAGATAGATAGATAGATAGATATTTGTCTCAAAAAAGGAATATTTAGCTTTTCTACATAAGTTAAATAAATGAATAAAATGTGCTGTTCATTTTCTTTTTTATGATAATTTCTGGGTCCTTCTCTAATTGCTGTTAACATACTGAGAGGTTGTGAACGATCCTAAAAATGAAGGGGGTGTTTTCTGAGATAAAACATCTTCAAAAGGAACAAGGGGTTATGAAAGAACAGATAAAGAATTTCACTAGTTTGATGCAACAGTTGATAGGTGAAGTTAATAAAACGATTGCAAGAGTTAAAGAAAATTTTCTCACAACTAGAACATCTCCAACTGAAAGGTCTATAAAATGAGCCATACCCTACAACATCTAGAACATGAATCAAATCAATTTCACTTTTTAATATTGGTGCAAATGTTTATATTCGTTACGCAGATTGAAGATCTCATTTGATATTTTCCTCTTTATTGATAGGCTGATGTCTGTTCCAGCAGCCTTTTTTGCAAACAAGCACATACTGTACAGCTTTGTAGCATTTGTTGAAGAATCTGCTTGAAATTAGTATCAGCCTACCAGCAGGTGAGTAGCTCATATGTAAACAACTGTATTACTACTTGAAAAACTCTCACAGATTTGGCTTGGAAAGACTCCACATTACTTAGTATATTTCAAAGAGGTCTGCCTAAAGATTGTAAACATGAGGCAACAAAGTATAATCAGAGCATTAATTACATGATGTAACAGACATAGCACAAACATTTAGAGTAGTGGTGTCATTGGTGGGATGGACTTCAGAGGCCTAAGTCACTATGAGATCCAGCCCTGATCTTCGAGAGCTTACATACATGTATGACGCATGTGATACCCCAAGAGGGCACTCCTCTGCACTTTGCTTTGACACACATATGCACCTCACACATAACCCCAAGAGGGATACCCCATCCCATCATGCAGGCTCTTTGATCTCACATCTAGAGGTTGGCTAAACCCATGATATCTGCTAATGATAACGATGTGCCTGATAAGGAGTCCTTAAGAGGAGTGAAAGTTAGAAAAGTGCAAAACCAGTTTCTTTCCATAAGTTTAAGAAATCCCCACTGCTCAAGGGAATGAAAAGCTGGTTGTTATGGAAATAGGCAAAACTGGAATTAGCTTGTAAGAGAGACAACCGGGAGTTGTGTCTGGCTCATGTGTTTATTGTACACAATACAGACATTTAACAGCTACCGCTAAACTGAAAGCTCTGCTGAATGCAAGCATTTGTAGTCAAACTCTTATGAACAACAATTTTTTGCATAGGCAGCAATTTTTAAATGGATATCTTTGAATTCATTGAATCTGGCTCTGCAGAAAACTTTATAAGTTTACAAAAGATCTGACAGTGTAAGATACCAATAAACCTTTGTTGGATTGCAAACTTGTAACAGCAGAATAAAAATAGTCTCCTAACTGAAGAAATGTATTAACTCTTACAGGGCTAATGTCAACTTTTGTCAAAAGGAGGAGTTGACAATGGTATTCATCTGTAAACTGTGACAAAACCAACCATTACACTGGACTCTCATTGCTCGAAGGAAAGTTAGATTCATTGGTTTGACCGAGATTCCCTGCGCTCATGTGAGTAGCAAGGCGCACACAACGACAAAAATGGCAGTGACATCTGGCTAGAAATCAAAGCAAATGCGAAAATGGACGACATCTTGCCTATTATCTCTGAACAGGACTATGACTTGTCGGACTCAGATTTTGATACAAGTGATCGAAATCGAATGTGCGGTTCCAGCTTCAGCTGATTAGTCCCCAGCTAGTTGTAATACTGACAATGTTCGCCAGGCAGGACTGCCACTTAACAATCAGAATGTAATGCACTGCGATCGTGACTGCCGCTGCTGCTGCCCCAGCCATGCAAAGACAGCCTGGCAACAAGCCTGCCGCTCATTCTTGGCAAACTGGCAGCCACAGCATTAAGCAACAGACGTTTTATGTTGATTTCTGTGTGAAACCATCAATTTTTTGGAAAAAAATATTCAGCCCTCAAGGAGTTAAATAGTAAAACATTACCACAGAGTGAAAAACATAAGATTTGCTCAGAATGCCCAATCCCTCTTGAAATGAAAGTTGAATATTCTCTCACTAGGGTATGGGTTTTTCTCTGCAGGTACTCTAATATTTCGCACATAATGTATTTCAAACTCATGCAGGGCAGATTACCTGAAGACACTAAATTAGCCTTGAATGATGGAGTTTATGTACAAGGCAATGGTCTGGTGTTCTAACCAGAGTTGACCCCTGGCTATTTAGAAGTGTTTCTTTTTTTAACATATTGTAGTTATGAAACAATAAATACACAAACACAATGCAAACTGAAAGTATTTTAAATACATGCACAAACAGAACTATTTACAACTTCTATATACACACACACATTATTATATCATCTGGCACTGTTCGTTTAGGCAGGAGAGTCCAGGGTGGAGAATTTATGACATCCAGAGACGCTGGCCTGCTCTTCCTGGCTTTTTCCAAAACCTGTCAAAAAAGATTCAATAAGTGGGAGAAGGAAAAGTTCAGTCCATAAATTACAAAGTGATCATGTTTTTTCACTTACAGTTTTATGGAGTTCATCTCCATACAAAAACCTAACTAGTATGAGCTGAATGTGCCAAATATGATCTATTCACTTGCCCCAATATATGTGGTTCAATTTAATCACATAATGTTTGGAAATGTTTATAGTTTCTTAGAATTTAATTAGTGAAAAGTACAACTTTTAGATTAATCAAAAGTATATATTTCCTTTCATGACACTATAGTTACCTATTACTTGAAATTGGGTATGCTCTTTTACTATCGCAAAAATAAACATTAGCATAATCAGAATTGGCAGGTCTAAATGCAGAGTGTTAATAACACTAAAGAAAATGCATATTTATCAAAGCCAGTGTTTCACCTGGAACTTACTTGTGTTTGAAGTTACATTACTCATCTTGGAAACAGCCATATTTCTCATTATCCTTTCCAAGATCATCTACGTTTTTCTCTTCACTGCCTGAAGTGAATTCAAACAAAATCACAACAATAATATATTACCATATCCTGTTAAATAAATATTTTCTTTAAAAACACCTGTAAAAAGGTAGTATCAGATAAAGCGTTTTCTGAAAAATCGGCACCACATTCTTTCATATTACTATTATATTGTGATTTTAATTAAAATTAATTTTACGTAGCACACCTGTTTGTCAAGTTCACAGCAATGTTCATCATCTCCAGTATAAATAAAATTAAATATGTTGATTACCCTTCATTAAAACCACAAAACAGTATAAATACAATATAAATACATACTCATTTTATAACTGCACACTCACATCGAAACTACATTTTATATATTATATATGTGTATGTGTCTTCAATCTGATTTTTGTCTCTCATATGATAAATGTATCGCGGATGCTACAGCATAATGGTGATAACCGATGAAGGGTTTTGATATAGTGTGAAACTTTCAGACAGCACAAGATGGTGTTTTGCATGCATAATAGCATTGATGTCACCATAAGTTCTATTACAGTCAAGTCTGTAAGTATTTGGACAGTGAAACCATTTTCATAATTTTGGCTCTATACGCAACCATAATGGAGTTGAAATAAAGCAATCACTATGTGAGTGTCATTTTGCTTGACTTCTCACTACATCCATAATGGCTAACACGGTATAACACCCTTGTACTACAGCATTAATTACCAAAAATACTGTATGAGCCATTTAAGAATGACAGCTATTTTTCAGCATAGTCCCCCACCCCTTTTCCAGGGGCTCAAAAATATAGGGACATGTGACTGACATGCTGTTCCATAGCCAAGTACAAGAAGGTCCCTCATTATTTCATTAACTATTAAGCAGGTAAAATGTCTGGAGTTGATTCCAAGTGTGGAATTTGGAAGCTGTCACTGTAAACTCTCAACGTGAGGTCCAAAGAGCTGTCCATGCAGGTCAAAATAGGCCATCATTAGGCTGGGGAAACAAAACAAACCCTTTAGAGAGATAGCAGAAACATGAGGAGTGGTAAAATCAATAATTTGGTATATTCTTAAAAAAAACACTAAATGCACTGGTGAGCTCAGCTGCACCAGAAGGTCTGGAAAACCACAGAAGACAACTGTGCTGGATGGTTGCAGACTTCTATCCTTGGTGAAGAAGATCCCCTTTCACAACATTTAGCCAAACCAAGAAAATTCTCCGGGAGGTAGGCCTATCATTATCAAAGTCAACAATCAAGAGATGACTTCATGAAAGTAAAGACAGAGGGTTTACCACAAGGTGCAAACCACTGGTAAGCTTCAAGCATAGGAACGACAGATTAGACTTTGCCAAAAACATTTCCTAAAAGCCTATTCAGTTCCAGAACAATTTTCTTTAGACAAAGGAAACTAAGATCAATATATACTAGAATGTTGGAAAGAGAGGAGTATGAAGAAAAGCAGAAACAGCTCGTGATCTGATGAATACCACATCATCTGTGAAACATGGTGGAGTGTCATGGCATGGGCAGTTATTGACAATATGACTGCTGGCAGAAGTAGCAGGATGAATTCTGAAGTGTCCGGGGATACACTGTCTGCTCAGATTCAGACAAATGCTGCAAGTGTACGAGTTAAATTTGAACCCTGCTCTATGTGTGCACCTGGCATGTGTCTGAGTCTTGTATGCTTCTGAGCTTCTGCTTAAAAGCTGGCACTGTTATTTCATTATTTACTATGAGAAATGTTTTTCTTGTTAATTATATAACCCCTTAACAGAAAATGTTATATTTATGGCATAGCCATTCTTCTATAGTACTAAGTTTCCTGTTTATTGTACCAAGCTGGATCATAAACTTAATTAGGCCATTGTTTTTTTGTGTTTTTTTTTTGTTAAACAAGATGTATGTGCCAAAGTTCACACATTTCCTAAAATAAAAATAAGAACGAAAAATATAAATTCAAAAAGTCACGTACATCCTAAACAAACATCACTATCAATCAAATTGTGGTCATCTAAGGTATCAACATCTGCCATGTCCCATTAGCAACTAGGTATAACCAGTCATGATAAAAGTTTTCTGATAATGTAATGAATTCCTTTTAAAGAATAGTGACCTAATCAATGGACTGTATAAATACAGTATAGCGCAGAGGACACTCTTTCTTTGCAAAAACATATATGATATGATACTTTTTGCCTCTTCGGAGATTTAGATAAAGAATAATGATTGACACTTTCTCCTGCCTGTGTTTTATTGCTTAAATTGGGGCATTCCAGTGGGGGGGTGTCTGCATACATAATTTTCTTCCACACATGACTGATAGGATGATGCTTTACTGTGCGGATGGACAATGAGACAAGATATACTGTGAAAACGCAAAGAAGTTGGAATATTCTTCAATGGCCAAGTCAATTAACTGACCTCAGAAAGCTCAACAAACAAGCAGCAACTGAAGGCAGCTGTAGTAAAGGCCTGGCAAAGCATCAGTAGAGCAGAAACCCAGCACTTGGAGATGGCCATGGGTTCAGACATCACGCAGTTAACGACTGTAAAGGATTTTCAACCAAATATTGAAAATGATCATATTTATTTATATATTATATATTTATTTATATATTTGTATATTATATTTATGATTATGTTAGTTTGTCCAAATACTTTTGAGCCCCTGAAAATGGGGGGACCATGCATAAAAATGTCTTTTCTAAACAGCTTATACAATATTTTTGTTAAACCCCTTGAACTAAAGCTGAAAGTCTGCACTTTAATCACATCCTGATCGCTTTGTTTCAAATCCAATATGGTGGTGTACAGAGACAAAATTATGAAAATTGTGTCACTGCCCAAATACTTATGGGCCTGACTGTATACTGCCCACTCGAATCGCATTTAATACTTGGTACACTGACAAAAAACATTTTTTGTTCTAGCTTATTTAACTCATATAAATGAGTTTATTTGTAGAATTATGAATTTATTTTAATATTTTACCCTACAAAATACATAGACTTTCAACTTAACTTAATCATTACATTACCTCTTCTGAGTTTTTTGTTAAAATCCAATATACGGCCTGGGGTGGGGGAGAGATACGGGGTTGGGGATTTCTTTTGCGCATGTCCACTAACCAGCTTTGGATTCATACACAGAGACCATTTTACAGGTACGCTCACTGAACAGCTTCTGATTTGTGCACATTAATCATCTGATTTATATTCCATGGCGCTGGTGGGTCTTTAGTAACAGAAGAGATTTTTCTTTTCTTTCTTTTTTCTTGAGATTGGTAAGACATTTGTGACAAATGTTTTAGGAACATTTGCATCACACAGGAGTAGAAAACATAACCCACACAGTAGTAATGATTTCAAGAATGAAATTATTACAAGGCAACATGAGTGCACAAACACTGTAGAACAGGGTCTGGGACTGCATTATGCTGAAAGTGATATTGATGGGGAAAGCATTTCAGGTGGTGAAACAGGAGCAGAAGATTTACTAAGCGTGTTTGAAAAGAAGATAAGGTTTTTTTTTTGTTGAAACTGGAAGTCAAATATAATGTTTCCCAAAAATGCATAGACAAACTGGTTGAGGAACTGAATTTCATATCCTGTTCTGCCTCACTTCCTGTTATAAAAAATATTATTAATCACAATTTGAAAAAGTGTGTTGTTGATGAGGCTGTGATCTCGAGCTTAGCAAAAGACTTGTTTTTGTCTAGTCCTTACATATACAAAAAAAGATGCCCCATTTTCAATAGTGTATAGAAGAGAATACTTTAAACGGAATTTTAATGTAGTTGAACCAATTAAATATAACATTGATGACAAGAGTATGAAATGTATTCAGTATGTACCTCTGCTTCCATTTTTATCACAAGTGTTGAGTAAAGAAGACATATTTAAGATAAAGAAAGACACATTCAAAGATGTACTTTACAATACAGATCATTCAGTGATGGTTCACATTTCAAGGAGAACATTTTTTTTCTCATCAGATGAACAGCGCATCCCTATTATCCTTTATGTTGATGATTTTGAGGTATGGAATCCTCTAGGTACGTCTAAAGGAAAGCACAAAGTGACTGCCATGTATTGGGTGCTTACTGATATACCAGCAGAATTACTGTCTGAACTAACATCAATTTATTTAGCCCTTCTTTGCAGAGTACTTGATGTTAAGAAATATGGCTACAGAAAAGTCCTAGAACCACTTTTGAGTGATCTAGCTATTTGGGAACAAGAAGGTGTCTTTATATCCCAATTTGGTAGAAACATAAAAGGAACTGTTCTGTGTGTTTTATTGCTGACAATCTTGGTGCACATTCTATAGGTGGCCTAGTAGAAAGCTTTTTAGGAGCATATGCAGGTTCTGTCTGGGACACCATTCTGATTTCCAGTTCAAAGAGGTCAGAACATGTTCATTTCAGTTAAGATATAAGACAGAACATTATCTGCATGTAAAAGCTGTTCTGGAAAGATCTAGCTTAACTCATTGCTATGGAGTGACAGATCTGTGTCCACGGACTGAAAAATTTTATTTCTTTCATTTTGTATCAGGTTACCCCCCGATGTTCTGCACTACATATTTGAAGGCATTGTGCCTCATGACTTAGCATTGTGCTTGAACCATCTTATAAAGAACAAATACTTTACACTTGATGAACTAAATAATTCTATTAGTTTCCTTTGAAGTGGATGGATAAAACTGACAGTCCATCACTTGTGCCACTCAACTTTACTGACTGCAAAAGTATTGGAGGAAATGCACATGCAAATTGGACATTTCTGCATTTATTGCCATTTTTGGTAGGGCATAAAGTATCTTTTGGTGATTTATTGTGGCAGTTATTAATGGTCTTTAAAGCTTGTTGTATCACCAGTCCACACTCAAGAAACAATTGAATATCTTGATTGGAAAATATCTGAGCACCAGCATAGATTCTTGGCAGTTTTTCCCCATGAGAGAATGTTGCCTAAACACCATTTTCTTGAGCATTGTCCTCAAATGATAAGAGCATTTGGGTCACTTGTAGCATTGCGGACTATACGATTTGAAGCAAAACACTGTTTCTTCAAGTGTGTTGCTAGGTACACTAACAGTTTTAAAAATATCTTACATTCCCATTCTAGTAAGCACCTGCTGTTGATAGCTTACCAACATAATTCAGCTGCTGTAAGACCAACTTTCATAGAGTTACAAAACAATCAACAGTTTCCTTGGAGGTACTGAACAATGATACTGCTTTGGCTGTTAGAAACAAATGTCCAGATGAAAACGTTTTACATCTAACTAATTTTGTGTGTTGTCATGGAACCCAGTATAGAGTCAGTATGATAGTGCCTTACAGTGAAACTGGAGGATTGCCCGATTTTGTTGAAATACTGCAAATGTGTATTCTTAATGACAAATTATATTTCATTGTAAAGAAACTTAATGCTTGGTATATTGAGCAACTACGATCCTTTGCACTAGAGTCAACAAGCCATGCTACTTGTAATTGAACAATGGGAACTTCTAGATGTATGTCCATTAGCTGATTATATAGTTGGAGGACAATGTTTAGTTACGTTGAAGTGGCACATTACTTTTTCTTCCTAGAGAGATGTTTCTGAATCTTGATGTTCATACTTTTAAACAGATTTAAGGATGCTTAATGATTTACTTTTTAGTGATGAAGAATACATTAATGTTTAATAACAGTTTAACTGTAAATATCTTATATGAAGCCCTTCAAGTATACTACAGATGTTGAAAGACAAACTAATGTTTCTTTCTTTTTTATAGTTTTGATTTGTTAGGGTGCCATGTCTCTTTCCACAAAATTAAGAGCCATACTACTGGATGACAACATCCAGAAAATGGTTTTGAGTTCTGGCATATCAGGCAATTAACATCCATGGTACAAGATGCTTTTGACCTTCAGGAAGATTTCAACCTGCAGTACCAAGACAGTAAGTTTGACAATCAGTTCTTCACTTTAATGTCAACATAAAGTATAAAAGTAGTATGCTCTTTGACACTTTCCCATGAAACTGTCTCTTATTCATTGAATCAGACAGAAGGTAATCAACAGCCACTTGATGACAGTTGTTCTTTTCATCTTCAGATACTGATGTGTTGCCTACCCCAAAAAGTGACTTGCAGCGGTCACAGCCTTCGCCAGAAAATTTTACAATTCCATTCTTAAAATATGACACAGAGCTAGCTCTTCAACATGGTAATGAAACCTACAGAAAGGAAGGTACTCTTTTAGATAGTCCAACTATCAAGTCTGATATTCTAGAAAAATTAGCGGAATCCATTTTCCAGAATGTAGCATACCCCTCAAATGCCCAGATTTGTGCAGTTGCAGAAGGTTTGATTGCAAAGCACCCATGTTTGAAGGAGCCAGGCTCTTACTCTGGTTATTATGGCTGGCAGACCACCTTAAAATACAAAATGGCCAATGACAAGACAGAATTAAGGTTCCTTGAATGCCTTGAGCTGATGGTGAATTCATTAAAGAAGAAACAGTTGAAGGGAAAGTCTTCAGCAAGAAATATTAAGAAACCTAAGAAGGCAGAAGTTATGGAAAATAAGAAATTAGTATATTCATGTATTAGGAGAAATAGATATGAAAACCTATTAGCATTAACCTTAGTGCAAGTATTAATACAAGTCAGGCACACCAAGCAAATGGGTAAATAAAGGTGCATGCTATATTTTTTTTTTATTAAAGCTTAGCTGTAGCCACCAATATCTTCTCCACTTGAGGGACAGGGAAGGGGGAGAATTATAGACAGAGACAGCCCAAGAGCAGAAGAGGGGGAACACCTGCAAGCTCAAGGCCGACCTAAAAATATGTGAAGCAAAAGGTGAAGGCGAATAACAAAATATGAGAGATATTATTGCTTCCCATGAAAACTTGGGAAGCCAGCGGCAGAAGGGAGTCAGTAGCAGCAGCAAATGAGCTGTCTTGAGTGAGGTCAGCATGATAAGAAATGATTATATAAACTGTGATTTTTTGGCTTGTTCGGGGCTCAGCTCAGTTTGGCTTAATTGGGTTGAGTCCGTGTTATTGTTTATTGCAATAAATGTAATTATTCTGTTTGACTATCCTTCAACTCCTAGAGCCTTCATTTAAAGTGAGAATCTTCAGTGCATTTTTTGCTTCCACAGAGTGAATTTATCTTCCACCTTATCCAGCTAGGGAAACAAAATTTAGTCTTGAAAAAGAAAGAGATGAGCTTTTGAGCGAGGTGAAGAAGAAAGATAATCACAGTGTTATTAGCCAAAAAATGGCCAAAACATTTTCTCTCCGAAGGCAGGAAATTGTGAAGGAGTTTCCAAGGACTGAAGATTTCAAAGCACAATGGCCAGCTCTCTTCAATGCCACTCAGGTACTAAAAAAAAATATTAAAGTAATTTACCTTACCTACAGTTTTTTTTTCTGTGCAATATGGTGTAGTTTTAGAGCTTGTAAAAAAACACATGTTTGTGATCATTTCAAAACTGTTTGTAATTACTTCCACTTTATGGTTTGTGTTCTGTATGTGAAGATCAGTGAAGAATTCTTGAGAATCACAACAATCCATCTGGTTGCAAAGTTTATGTCTTCCCTAGATATAATCAAACCAAGGCTGATAAGCATTTTCCAGAATAAGGGAAGTGCTGCCCGAACAGAAATCCAGATGATGTTAGATGTCTTACTTGGGGTAAGAGAAATAAATAAATTCATGCAGAGATATATATTAAATGATGTGGTTTGATTGCTTTTTCACAATGCCTCTTAATACTGTTTTAAACAGGAAAATACTATCCACAAGTGAAGAGAGCTTGATCTCCGCTGTTTGATAAAGTATCTTGCAAGGTTATAATGGTTAACAAAAACTAAAATCAAAACTGAAACTATTAAAAAAACAATTTCGTAAACTGAAATAAAATAATTAACAAAACCGAAACGACAAACTAAAACTAAACGAAACTATTAAAGTAGCTGGAAAGACTAACTGAAATAAAATAATTTACTAAAATATTTTTAGTTTTCGTTTTTGAATGAATATTCTTGCCATTAATCTTTAACCCTTGTAAGTTTTAACTCTAAAACAGAAAGTCATCCACCACAAGCCGCCTGCACATAATTCATCCAGTGAACAGTGGCTGGTGACGGAGGGCAGGTGTTCACACAGCATTTGCGGTGACAGAGCGAGCTGAATGCAGGTGCGTAAAGCGTGTGAAATAGAAAGCGCCTTTCTTTGTGCTTGTTGTATATCAAGATGTAATTCAAACGGCTGAAATCAGAATGCGCTAGTCAACAAAATGTTTACCATATGGACAGAAAAATCACGAGTGAGGAACGTTTCAGTTTATTTCTCAGGTGAATGCTTTTTGTTGGCAGCAATTCACCTGCCACTTTGCACAGGAGAAATCATTTTTACTTTTTCATATACGAAGTATAGAGAAAGTATAGTAATCATGAAAAAACTCAACCTCAATATTTTGATGAATCTTGAAATTATAGACCTTCCAGAGTCCAAAAATACAGTTTTTTGGAATTGCGTGTGTGCGCTTATGTGTGCATGTCTGTGTGTGTGTAAACACAATAACTCAAAAACGCAACTAGATAGATGGATGAAATTAGGAATGTGGTTGTTACACCAAAACTGTAGGTCTGTATTAACTTTTGGGCCAAATCCATCACCCGGAAGTGGTACTTTACCAGAAAACATACTCAATTTTTTTTTTTTTCTTTACCTGAACACATACTCGATTTTTTAATTTTTTTTTTTATTCATGCATTCATTTTATTCCCAGCCACAGGGGATGCACAAAGCAGTGTGTTTCTTTGTGCCAGTCCCAAGCCCGGATAAATGGGGAGGGTTACGTCAGGAAGGGCATCCGGTGTAAACTTTTGCCAAATCAATATGCGGACAACAATACAAATTTCCAAACCGGATCGGTCGAGCCCTGGGCTAACAACGACCGCCACCAGTATTGTTAGCCAACAGGGTGCTGGCGGAAATTGGGCTACTATTAGCCGAAGAAGAAGGAGAAGAAGAGGGGGGAGATGTGTCCGGAGGCAGGAGGACAGGAGGAAAGTAAAGAGAGTGGAACTGAGGGTAGGAACTTTGAATGTTGGCAGTATGACTGGTAAGGGGACAGAGTTAGTAGATATGATGGAGAGAAGGAAGGTTGATATATTGTGCGTGCAAGAGACTAAATGGAAGGGGAATAAGGCCAGGTGGTTTGGAGGTGGATTCAGATTGTTCTATCATGGTGTGGATGGGACAAGAAATGAGGTAGGAATTATTCTGAAGGAACAGTATGTCAAGAGTGGTTTGGAAGTGAAAAGAGTGTCAGGCAGAGTACTGATTATGAAGCTGGAAATTGGAGGTGTGATGATGAATGTTGTTAGTAGATATGCACCGCGAGTTGGGTGTGCAATGGGTGAGAAAGAAGATTTTTGGAGTGAGTTGGAAGAAGTGATGAACAGTGTACGCAAGGGACAGAAAGTAGTGATTGGAGCAGATTTCAATGGGCATGTTGTTGAAGGGAACAGTGGAGACGAGGATGTGACGGGTAGGTATGGTGTCAAGGAGAGGAATGAAAAAGGTCAGAGGATAGAGGATTTTGCCAAAAGGATGGACATGGAGGAATATAGGGTTATGTGCAAGAGTGGAGGAAGATACATACAGGAAGATTACATCCTATGCAGAAGAGTTGATCTGAAGGAGATGGAAGACTGCAAAATGGTGGCAGGGGAAAGTGTAGTTAAGCAGCATAGGATGGTGGTCTGTATGATGACGTTGGAGATCAAGAAGAGGAAGAGAGTGAGGGCAGAGCCAAGGATCAAATGGTGGAAGATGAAAAAGTAAGACTGCAAGGTTGAGTTTTGGGAGGACGTGAGACAGGCACTGGGTGGCAGTGAAGAGTTACCAGACAGCTGGGAAACTACAGCAGATATAGTAAGGGTGACAGCAAGAAGGGTGCTTGGCGTGACATCTGGAAAGAAGAAGGAGGAAAAGGAAACCTAGTGGTGGAATGAGGAAATAGAGGAGATTATACAGAAGAAGAGGATGGCAAAGAAGAAGTGGGATAGTCAGAGAGATGCAGAAAGTAGACAAGAGTACAAGGAGATAAGGCACAAGGTGATGAGAGAGGTGGCGAAGGCTGAAGAAAAGGCGTATGATGAGCTGTATGAGAGGTTGGACACTAAGGAGGGAGAAAAGGACCAGTACCGATTGGCTAGACAGAGGGACCGAGCTGGTAAAGATGTGCAGCAGGTTTGGATGATAAAAGGATAAAGATGGAAACGTATTCACAAGCGAGGAGCGTGTGTTGAGCAGATGGAAAGAGTACTTTGAGAGGCTGATGAATGAAGGGAACAAGAGAGAGAAGAGGTTGGATGATGTGGAGACAGTGAATCAGGAAGTGCAACAGATTAGCAAGAAGGAAGTAAGGACAGCAATGAAGAGGATGAAAAATGGAAAGGCCATTGGTCCAGATGGCATACCTGTGCAAGCATGGAGGTGTTTAGGAGAGATGGCAGTGGAGTTTTTAACCAGATTGTTTAATGGAATTTTGGAAAGTGAGAGGATGCCTGAGGACTGGAGAAGAAGTGTACTGGTGCTGATATTTATGAATAAGGGGGATGTGCAGGACTGCAATAACTACAGGGGAATAAAATTGATGAGCCACAGCATGAAGTTATGGGAGAGATTAGTGGAAGCTCAGTTAAGAAGTGAGGTGATGATTATTGAGCAGCAGTATGGTTTCATATCAAGAAAGAGCACCACAGATGCAATGTTTGCTCAGAGGATGATGATGGAGAAGTTTAGAGAAGGCCAGAAGGAGTTGCATTGCTTCTTTGTTTACCTGGAGAAAGCAAATGACAGGGTGCCTCGAGAGGAGCTGTGGTATTGTATGAGGAAGTCGGGAGTGGCAGAGAAGTATGTTAAGAGTTGTACAGGATATGTACGAGGGTAGTGTGACAGTGGTGAGGTCTGCGGTAGGAGCGACGGATGTATTCAACATGGAGGTGGGATTACATCAGGGATCGGCTCTGAGCTCTTTCTTATTTGCAATGGTGATGGACAGGTTGACAGACGAGATTAGATGGGAGTCCTCGTGGACTATGATGTTTGCTGATGAAATTGTGATCTGTAGCGTTAGTAGGGAGCAGGTTGAGGAGACCCTGGAGAGGTGGAGATATGCTCTAGAGAGGAGAGGAATGAAGGTCAGTAGGAACAAGACAGAATACATGTGTGTAAATGAGAGGGAGGTCAGTGGAATGGTGAGGATGCAAGGAGTAGAGCTGGCGAAGGTGGATGAGTTTAAATACTTGGGATCAACAGTACAGAGTAATGGGGATTGTAGAAGAGGTTAAAAAGAGAGTGCAGGCAGGGTGGAATTGGTGGAGAAGGGTGTCAGATGTAATTTGTGACCGACGGGTATCAAAAGGTCTACAAGACAGTAGTGAGACCAGCGAAGTTATATGGGTTGGAAACGGTGGCACTGACCAGAAAGCAGAAGACAGAGCTGGAGGTAGCACAGTTAAAGATGCTAAGATTTGCACTGGGTGTGACGAGGATGGATAGGATTAGAAATGAGTACATTAGAGGGTCAACTCAAGTTGGACAGTTGGGAGACAAAGTCAGAGAGGCGAGATTGTGTTGGTTTGGACATGTGCAGAGGAGAGATGCTGGGTATATTGGGAGAAGCATGCTAAGGATAGTGCTGCCAGGGAAGAGGAAAAGAGGAAGGCCTAAGCGAAGGTTTATGGATGTGGTGAGAGAGGACATGCAGGTGATGGGTGTAACAGAGCAAAATGACGAGGACAGAAAGATATGGAGGAAGATGATCCGCTGTGGCAACCCCTAATGGGAGCAGCCAAAAGAAGAAGAAGAAGTTGCAACTGCAGAGTCCGATTTATTCAACTTTACTTTTATAATTATTACTCAATATATTATTAATTGATTTGATTTGTTGTTGATGGTTCATTAATGTACATATTATAAAAATATAATCATTGTCTTGCAGTTTACTCCTCAAATATCCATCCGCATATCTGAGTATACAAGAAAGTCGAGGGGAGAACACTCCCGGTTTTTGAAAATAAAAAGGCACTGATTGAGAGACTGACTGGGTCATCATACAAGATCAGCATATTGTTGCTGACCAATCACTTTTGCTTTATAAACATCGTTTAACAATGAAGTGATACAAACAAAGGAAAGTAGGCAAAGAGAGTCTGCCAAGTGATGAAAACCTAAACATACTAATGTGTTTTTGTATTTATTCTATATTTATTCATTTATCTTTTTCAGTTCTTATTCACAACTCAAAATACCTGATACTGCCCCTAACCGTGACACTACATGCTTGTTTTTCTTTGTTTCCCTCAATACAGCTAAGTGGGATCTGCACACTGATTCAAATCTAAGAACCCTGTTCTTCCTAAGCCCCGTGATTTTCATAAGAAACTATTTTAAAAATGATAAAATTGTGTAAAATTGTTCACATTCAATATCTAGTTTTGATTATTCCTGTTTTTATCAGACAAAGACAAAACCAGATTTTAAACCATGTAGTGTAGTAAGCTTCCACTAACATTAAACTCGTATCTGTTAAGTGTACAGTTCTGTCTGATTGTGACACAAAACTAAACTCCGTAGGAGCTCCATGCCATAATTATTAAAACTAAAACTGAAACTAATAGATATAAAAATAAAATCGAAATGTCTTTCTGAAAAAAAAAACTAAACTAAAACTAAAAATACACAATGATGGAAAATTAAAACTAAACTGAATTTCCAAGTAAGGTCAGAAAAAATATGGAAATAAAAACAAATATAAAAGGCAAAACTATAATAACCTTAGTACCTTGATGAAAATGTGGAGGATTTTCTCAAAGAGTATTGTTCTTGCCTTGCGCCCTATGCTGGCTGGAATTGGCTCCAGCAGACCCACGTGACCCAGTGTTAGGAGGTTGGGTAATGACTGATCGATTGATTCTTGCCTGTAGAAGGGGCCCAAGTTGCCTCGAAAGCTTGCATATTGTAATTTTTTTAGTTAGCCAAAAAAGGTGTCATTTTGCTTGGCTTTTCTCTACATTCACAATGGCTAAAACGGTACAACACCCTAGTACTACCTTTATAAGCATGATATACACTTTAATATGTCTTCTATGTTAAAGACAAATTAAAGTATGTACCACACGTACTGTATGAAGAGATTAGTAACAGCCAGTCTTCCAAAATGTAACCAAAAAAGTACAGTATACTAAAATTGGAGATAAGAATTCCCCACCTATGTTATTAACTTTGATGCTAGGATTTTTCTAAAATTATTGTGATATATTAAACCCACCTTTTTTAAAACTGAAATTACAAGAGGCAGAGCTTAGCAGATGTAATTAAACAGATTTGTGCATGGCAAATATAAACAAAAACAGTAAGGAAGTTTAAATAAATAACTACGCTACCTTTGCCTATTAGAGATTTTAAGTACAAAAGAAATGGATGCAGGTCAACAGTGCTGGTTATCACGCCATCGACAGCGTAAAAAATAATTTTGTTCTCTTCCTCCTCAACGGCGAAACCACTGTCATAACCGTACTGCAGGTCTTCTCGCTGTTCAATAGCTGAAATAATTTTCTCAGCGGATACCTTCGTAAACTCTTGGAAAAATCTTTCAATTGGATAGGGAATTTTAACCCAGTCTTCCTTGAAATCGGACTGGCCATCCTTCCAAACAAACTCAAAACCCTTAAGTTCGTTTATATCAAACTTGTTCATTACTACCAAAGCTAAAACACCCCATCAAACACCCCGAAAAGCAGAGTATACACGTCGAGAATGTGCGTGTGACCTTTCTACTGCCACCGATCATTACTTCTGCATTTCCACTGAGTCATCGCGCTGCCCGCCTTATCTGGGGCCTCATGTATAAACGGTGCGTTCGCACAGAAATGTTGCGTAAGAACGTTTCCACGTTCAAATCGCGATGTATAGAACCTACACTTGGCGTAAAGCCACGAACTTTTCCACAGTACAGTACCTCAAACCTTATCATACGCAAGTTCTCCGCTGGGTTTTGCAGACTGGCGGCACCCAGCGTCAAAGCAGTGCTACTGTTCCTGTGTGGTTACCCTTTATTAAGAACCACATTCCTGACGCGGCTTTATAAACACACTGGAACTAACCGCATGTTGTTTATTAGTGTAATGCATCTGATTGTAATTAACCTGTAACAATATAATGGCCCAGGGAATAGCCATAGTATTACAAATACCATAACTGCTTTAGCGTTGTAACTCTCACAGCACCTTTTTTTTCTTTCTTTCAGCTGCTCCCGTTAAGGGTTGCCACAACGGATCATCTTTTTCCATATTACTCTCACTGCACCACTCGGAGTATTTATATCACTGTATCAGAGTGGGGAATCACAGCAGTAACTGATCGGAAAGAGAATTATCGGTATACAGTATCAAGCACACGCTGTCTCAGCCACGGCAAAACGTTTCAAAGCCTTTCCTGTACGGACCTCGCGGTTCAAAAACAGTTTCATCCCAAGAACTATAAACGCACTCAATCAATTGCTCCTTGTAGAACTGTTTGTACTTGTAAGTACAACCACCCCACTGTCAACGTGCACTACAGTTATAATATTGCACAACCTGCTCCACCTTATAAAGCACGTATTTACATATGATGACGATATCATTTTTAAGATGAAATGCAGCAAAATATGTTGATTATATTATACAGATACAACTTTAACTTCATTTAAATAATCTGTATTGTTAATATTTAAACATGTGAGGGCACTGTGCCGCAGCGCTAGCAAGTTCATGTATTGTTCCTGCCTCGCACTGTATATTTGCTAAGGATGGCGCCACACTGGAAGGATAGACGGATAGAATAATTAAACACGTACTATGAATATATTTAAATGTTCCTTAAAAGTTTTGAAGAATCGTCGTTGTAAGCTTACAGATGGCTTAACGTCTATTACAGAGCTGATTGTGTGGCGATTGGGTATTTGGAGAAAGAAAAGCAAGGACAGGAATTGGAGGATAGTACGTTTGAAAGAGACAGTACTGCTACAGTAATTTCATCGAAGGTCGCGCACAATCACGCGCAGTGTTCCCCTGTTTAATAACGTGCTTTAACTCATATCATCATGAAAAAGATTTCACGTATACATCTCAGTATTGTAATTATTCAGAGAGCTGTAATATCACAAATGTAATGGATTCAGTGTCCTGTCGGAGAAAGAGACAGAACGGAAGCACGTAGTGATTCACACACATTGAGCACATTGAAGATCAAATACAAAACAAAGCATTTAACGTGCTACTTTAGTTACGATGGGATTTGAGAAACTAGTAAATTAAACGATTTTAAGATGAAGTTTATGTTCTACTTTAATGACAAAATAAACTACGTGATTAAAGTGAATATTTCGAGATTGAAGTTAACATTTCGTGCTTTTTTTTCCTACTCTGTGCCTTTTTTTCTCACTGTACCCTAATAAGCTTCCATATGACACTCGGACGGTGGGCTACGTCTCGCCTTTTCTTGGCGACTTTGATATGTGACAACTACTTTTTTTTATGTCGGGCACTGTGAGACTTTGTGAACTTGAGCTTGTTTCTCCAACACACTATGTCACTCGATCAACTTCCTTTTGTTTATTATACCACTGTATAAACCAACAAATAGTACGTTTTTCTTTGCCTCCACTTGGTATTCGCTGCAATTCTTATATTTTACCTCTTGCTTTTGCCATTGCCTTTTCACAGAACGCTGAGCTTAAGGTCTATTTATATTGATTTGCATATTCAAAGAAGCGTAATTCTGGGAGGAGACGGGGCGGGACAGAAAGCGCGTGCACATGCGTTAGTTTTCACGCTGATTGGGATTTATGGAGCGGAAGAACGCGGAAGTTGGAGTACGCACAGATTTCTGCATCTGGAATTTTCTGTGCTTAAGCACATTTCGTTTTTTGTGCTTACGTCATGTTATAGTGCGAATTCTACGCACGGCGTTATACATGAGGCCCCTGATGGTCCTCCCAGAATTACGCCCCTTTGAATATGCAAATCAATATAAATCGAACCAATTTAACGTGCATATGTCAAACAACATAAATTGTCTACATCAGCCATAGTAAGAACAGTAGTAGTTGTTTGGTTATGCGGAGCTCATTAAATTATCCCGATTAGGTGGCTCAATGGTATTGCAAATGTCTCTCAGTAAAAACACCAGGGGTTCGCGTCGTTGATCCTTCCCTTGTGACAGTTTATTTTTTCAATTCCTCCATTTAACAAAAATTTCGAACTTGGACGGATAGCGAACGAATCGAGCTATCGGAGGGAAGGTTGGGCAGCCGTAGTCGGCCAGGGGGCACACGTCCCTAATTATATTGTGTATGTAAACAGTTTCACTGTAAAACGTAATCAGATTCATATTTGTGTGTTTGGAGACCCTGGTGTCGTACTGAATTTGTATTGTAGAAAAACAGACTACTGTCCAGCATGCCTAAATGTGTCTTTTCGTTTCTGATCGCTATACGGCACTTCTAACTTCGGACAATTCGCTATAAACAGTTTCAGACAATCAGCGCCTTCTAAACATGCAGAATGACAGCGTGAACCTTTATTGTAGCGGCGCAGCATCTTCGTTTCAGTCAGTCATTGTCCTGTTAGACTATTTACTGTTAAATGCTGCTTGAGCTATAGCGTTTATAGTACAACAGATGGTCTACCTAGTTCATAAATCGATATTGAAATGCACACACAAGCCTCCTAAATTATTTATTGAAATGCTTACATTTACAGTGTCAGTTTTAGGAAGTCGTAGTTTTTACTTGTTCTCGTTAGTAGTAATTATAATTTCTCAGTGTCACATACTATTCGTTACTACTCGCGAGTCCCGCATCATTGAGATTCTGTTTTATATTCTGTATATGCAAACTTTTTAAAAGGAGCGCTAATTGAACCGACTATAGCAGACTTGTCATTTTCTTAAAATGACTTTATTGATTTGATATTGATAATTAATCATAAGGTCAAAAGTCAAGGAGGATATGAGTTTGCATGGACTGTGGTGTTTCTTTTTCGCGTCAGTAGAGAGTGTGTCACGTTAACAATGCGTTCTGTCCTAAATGACAGCGCACACACTTTTTTATATTTCCTAAAGGCCAATGTGTCTCAATTTGCTCATTAATATATTTTGACAGTGTATTTTAATGAGAATGATTATAAACATATTACCCATGTTCATTTCCCATGTAGATATGTAACGTTTGGTGAGAATAAATAAAAAGTAACAACACATATAATAGTTATGTTGCATTGTTTATGATTAACAAAATTCACCATTTATCTGAAATGTTCAATTTATACAGTCGATTTATTCCACTTCTGAAGGAGTACATTGTCGGTATTCTCCATTGCATTTGCCTCCAGCGTAACGTGTGCCAGTACAACTGAGGGGTGGCAGACGAGCTCACGTAATGGGTGGCAAGACACATCCTCACCTTGATGCCCAGGCTCTTCTCATGAATATTCCCATCTTGTGCTTTTTCTCGTTCCTGCCAGTTTACTATATTATTGGACACGTATGTAGAGGAAATGTGTGTCGTATTTTATGTCTTTGAAAGGAAGTACGGTAAAGCCTTGAATGAAACTCAGTGTTGATGCTTTAGATAACAAGACAGGTTAAGGAGCAGGGAACGTTAAATGTGACAGTGACTGAGGGGCGTTGTGTAACTGGAAGATGGTTTAAGAATACAGAAACGACAAAAGCTTAGTCTTTCAATAATTCTATTTACATCAATGGTTTACTCTGTTGTCGTGCAGTTCGGAAGATTGCTTATTTACCCCCCACCGCCGCCTTTGATAAGATGCATTCACAAGGAAAGGATATTGCTGACAGTCAGGTGCTTTTTTAAAAAGTCTGGCTCCTGATGTGCTTATCCAGCTGCTCCTTCTTGTCAGTACTTGAGTGATCTTTATGTACACCTCTGGATGAATTCGCAAAGTTTCTTTACATCTTTTTTTGTCTCATTAACGCAGAAATCCCGAGGCTTTCCTTAAATTGCAGAATACACTGTTGATGTTGCTGAAAAACAGTTGTGATTAGTTATGTAGCACACGCTTTTACTCGCATTGCTTTTTGGAAGTCAATAATATAAATCAGCTACAGATCTGGGAATCACTATAGTAAAAACGTTATATACTGGTGTAATGACCACGTCGGCTTTAGTGAAGCGTTTCTTAGCCTCTCTGATATGATCGACATGAGATAGAATAGATTCTGGATTGTTATAATACTTGCTACCTTACGCAAAACATGCTCATCAATTTGTTACAGATTCTAGGTGGACACGATTCCACACCAAGGAAAAAGGTGCCCCATGTAAACCGTTCATAATGTCTTCAAAATATATTTGTTAACTTACAGACAAGTACTACATAACTGTTTTATACAAAGTCCTTATTTGAACAAACGCGAGCCCCAATTAGGATTAGAACTCGCGTCATCACCCTTTACCGCTATTGCGATGACAACGGCTTTTACGCTTTGAGCCAAATCAGTTTAGCGGGCGAGTTGGTGACCAACTCGACTGCTGACTACGCTGATATCAAAATCACGTGACAGACGCATTTGAAACAAGCCTCGAAGTGGCGCTTCGAAAGCCCGACACAGTGTCGAAACCTCAGTATCGAGCGGCCCATCACTATGCACGGCACACAGGAGCAGTTTCTGCAGGTGTCCGGTAGAGCGAGATTGTGAATTACATCTCTTCACGTTTGATCATTTTAGTTATTTAGGTAATGTTTCATTCATCAATTTTAAATGAATCACATGTAGTCTCTTATTTAACATTTTTCTTATTGAGTGTGTGGTATATATAGTTTTTCGAGTTAAAGCCTTCCAATCTGCTCCTCGATGTTTTCTACCCTTATGGGAATATTACTGTTGAAATATTTGTATTTCCTTTATTCTGCTTTTTAATATTTAAATGTATTATTTTAGTATTATCTATTTAAATGTTTTTATAATATTGTTTGTAAAACTTTATATACCAGATTGTGAGAAAAACTTGGGTGTATGGAATTTGAAAACCAAAACAACTTGCGGTACTCCACCTTCACATCTTTGAGAGAGGACAGTAGTTGGCGTTGCAGCAAAATTAAATTCAATCCGCTTGTAATTTAGAGGCAGCGCTTAAGGTTTACTCTGACCCTCGCTGGTGTTCCTTTTATGTGCGTGTTCTTCGTTCTTCCTACGTTTCCTCAGAAAGTGCAACACGTCTGCTACGTTAACTGACAGTAATATACCAAGGGTATTCAGGTTGAGATAGGTTGGAGAAACCGGTTTCCCAGGAACGGATGAATGGTACACGCCATCCTTTTAAACAGAGTTCAACGACTAAAAAGAACGTGGCGCAGAAACCACAGTCGCACCGATTCGAAGGTTATACTGTAAGTGCAGTGTGTGATGCATGTACAGTATATTCCTGTACTAAGAACACATTTAAAACGTTTAGACGCAATAAATGTATTGAAGTTAGGATTAAAAACGGGAAAAATATTTTAAAAGTCTAGCCTAATCTAAAGAAGACTAGTCTAAAAATGTACATTAACAGATGGTATTGCAGTTGAGGAAGCTTAACCGTACTAAACCATTATGAAAAACGTGTGAACCGTTTCAGCATTGTGAAAGTCTCCAGCCCACGGGGTCTCAAGTTCAATTCTCGCTTACTACTGTGGCTGTGAGTTTTCATAAAAGCCAGTTCTACAAATAAATGTAAACAAATTTCATAAATGAACTTTTTTTAATATCTTTAAATGTTTTGTTTACTGTATTATTTTTAATTCACCTTTACCTGTCAAGTTTACTCCTTTAATGGTATCGAAATGATGATGATTAGTGATGAGCAGTTCAGACACAGGTGTAAATGACACTAAAGGGAAGCTGCTACTTCAGTATAAAATGTTTCTTGTGAGCTAATTAATAAAAATGGCTTAAGTGTCCAAAAACATAAAAAATGGAAAAAATCTTAAAAAGCAAGGAAAAGATCGATTAATGTCTAAAAAATTAGCAAACCCATTTAAGTTCTGCATTGATACAAAAAGGCACAAACTGGAAAATAACAGCTTGTTTAATAAAGGCCACATGTCTAGTTAAAAGCAGTAGATGGTTAGAATGAACACGAGTGCATAAGGTGGTCCAGCACAGAACTGAAGTTTAGGACCACTTAGTTAATTCAGCCTTTTATTACTAGATTTAGGTTTTATTTGTCACATGTATACACATGGGGGTATACAATGAAATGCAGCTCAGTGAGCAGCCTATACTGTGCAATAAAATTAAAACCTATACACTAAAAAAAAACTAAATATTAAAAGGTGCAGATTAAAAATACTCAAGTGATTTTGTAACACACATATACAGTAGTGGTATAATAATTGTTAAATAATTATTAAACAACTAGACATTAAGCCCGTTACAATAACGGGCGCTAGAACAGTAGTGCATAAACATTAGTAGGAACAGTCTATATTAAATGGCAAGGGACCTTGTATGTAGCTGTAATATGCGTCACTGTATTGTGTGCCTTTAATTTTCTCTCTCAGTAATACTGGTTTGTATTTCCGTAAAATGCCTGTAATTTTGTATGACAGTAATACAGTGGAACCTCGGCTCACGACCATAATTCGTTCCAAAACTCTGGTTGTAACCCGATTTGGTTGTGAACGGAAGTAATTTCCCCCCATAGGATTGTATGTAAATACAATTAATCCATTCCAGACCTTATGAACTGTATGTAAATATATATTTTTTTACGTTTTTAAGCACAAATATAGTTAATTATACCACTGAATGCACAGCGTAATAGTAAACTAAATGTAAAAACATTGAATAACACTAAGAAAACCTTGAACAACAGAGAAAACTAAGACTGGAAGAGTTCGCGCTATAGCCTTACGACCCGCTCGCTAAAAACACCTTTTTTAATGAGTTTTAAGCACAGGGGAAAAAAATGAACAGTTGAAAAATTAATAAACAACCAAGAAAAGTAACACTGCAACAATGCACGCGCACACCTGTGTGTGTCCCGCGCGCGCCTGTGTGTGTGTGTGTGTGTGTGCGTCCCGCGCGCGCCTGCGTGTGTGTGCGTGCGTGTGTCTGTCGCGTGGGCGCCTGTGTGTGTGCGTGTGTCTATCGTGCACGCGCCTGTGTGTGCGTGTCTGTCTTTCATGCGCCTCTGTGTGTGTCTGCACAGGGAATGCACAGGAAGAGACTAAACACGTGCCGTGTGACCCCGCGCATGCGCACTTCACCAGAAGACACACACGGGCACTGGACGCACACATGGCTTTTATTAAAGAGGATGAAAATAAATGTTAATAGATTTTACTATTTTTACAACTGAGGTATGTCTGACTAGATGGCTATTTATTATTTTTATCGTCTTAAGAAATTAAGCTCTCTCGCAGTCTTTCTGGTCTTGATTTGAGGCAATGAAGGTGCCATATACAGTATCTCACAAAAGTGAGTACACCCCTCACATTATTGTAAATATTTTATTATATCTTTTCATGGGACAACACTGAAGATATGATACTTTGAAGCAATGTAAAATAGTTAGTGTACAGCTTGTATAACAGTGTAAATTTGCTGTCCCCTCAAAATAACTCAACACACAGCCATTAATGTCTAAACCGCTGGCAACAAAAGCAAATACACCCCTAAGTGAAAAATGTCCAAATTATGCACAAAGTGTCAATATTTTGTGTGTCCACCATTATTTTCCAGCACTGCCTTAACTCCCTTGGGAATGGAGTTCACTAGAGAGCTTCACAGGTTGCCACTGGAATCCCCTTCCACTCCTTCATGATGACATCACGGAGCTGGTGGATGTTAGGGAGCTTGTGCTCCTCCACCTTCCATTTGAGGATGCCATACAGATGCTCAATAGGGTTTAGGTGTGGAGCAATGTTTCTCAACGTCGGTCTTGGGGGCCCCCTGTCGCTGCAGTTTAATTGAACTCCTGGGCTAATTAAGTGAACTGATATTTCCCAAGTTCTGTGTTTAGAGAACAATATATTAATTAGAAAACTAAGTTTGCTAAAAAAAAAAAAATTAAAATGTACCAAGCAGTTATATAGGAATAATGTATTTTTTTTTCTTTTTAACAATATTTTCATCTTGATTTTACTTGATCTACTTTTCTAGGTGCTGTAATTGTTTAATTAATCCATTATTTACTAATTAGGGGGCGGCACGGTGGTGCAGTGGGTAGCGCTGCTGCCTCGCAGTTAGGAGACCCTTCGTTCCCCGGGTTCTCCCTGCGTGGAGTTTGCATGTTCTCCCCGTGTCTGCGTGGGTTTCCTCCCACAGTCCAAAGACATGCAGGTTAGGTGGATTGGCGATTCTAAATTGGCCCTACTGTGTGCTTGGTGTGTGGGTGTGTTTGTGTGTGTCCTGTGGTGGGTTGGCACCCTGCCCAGGATTAGTTCCTGCCTTGTGCCCTGTGTTGGCTGGGATTGGCTCCAGCAGACCCCCGTGACCCTGTGTTCAGATTCAGCGGGTTGGAAAATGGATGGATGGATGGATTTACTAATTAGTGGGTCTGATGCTAAAGTAGTTGCAGCCTTTGATTATTCAGTGTTGTTTGCTAGCGTGTCTGCTCTGCTTATTTTAAATTATCATTATTAAGCTACAGTACAATGAATGGGGAAAAACTGCACAGAGAAAGGGTAAAATAGAATGAAATCAACAAAAGAAAGTTAAGCATTTAAATCTATAGCAAAAGCAGAAATATTTATAAATGTCTTATAAATGTAAAAATCATACTGCTATGCTTTTCTGAATGTCGAGTAAAAGAAAAAAAAAATACCAGCTAATTAAATGAGCTCAGTGTTATCAGGTGTTGTCACTGATTAGGAATGTGGTTAGAACAAAAACCTGCAGCCACAGGGGGTCCCCTGGACCAAGTTTGAGAAACCCTGGTCTGCAGACATGCTTGGCCAGTCCAGCACCTTTACCCTCAGTTTCTTTAGCAAGGCAGGGGTCATCTTGGAGGTGTGTTTGGGGTCATTATCATGTTGGAATAATGCCCTGCGGCCCAGTTTCCGGAGGAAGGGGATCATGCTCTGCTTCAGTATGTCACAGTACATGTTGGCATTCATGTTTCCCTCAATGAAATGTAACTCCCCAGTGCCAGCAGCACTCATGCAGCCCCAAACCATGACACTCCCACCACCATGTTTGACTGTAGGCAAGACACAATTGTCTTTGTACTCCTCACCTGGTTGCCACCACACATGCTTGACACCATCTGAACCAAATAAGTTTATCTTGGTCTCATCAGACCACGGGACATGGTTCCAGTAATCCAGATCCTTAGTCTGCTTGTCTTCAGCAAACTGTCTGCGGGCTTTCTTGTGCATCATCTTTAGAAGAGGCTTCCTTCTGGGACGACAGCCATGCAGCCCAATTTAATGCTGCGTGCGGCGTATGGTCTGAGCACTGAGAGGCTGACCCCCCCACCCCCCACAGCAATGCTGGCAGCACTCATACAACTATTTTCAAAAGACAACCTCTGGATATGACGCGGAGTACGTGCACTCAACTTCTTTGGTCGACTATGGCGAGGCCTGTTCTGAGTGGAACCTGTCCTGTTAAACCGCTGTATGGTCTTGGCCACCGTGCTGCAGCTCAGTTTCAGGGTGTTGGCAATCTTCTTATAGCCTAGGCCATCTTTATGTAGAGCAACAATTCTTTCTTTTCAGATCCTCAGAGAGTTCTTTGCCATGAGGCGCCATGTTGAACTTCCAGTGACCAGTATGAGAGAGTGTGAGAGCGATAACACCAAATTTAACACACCTGCTCCCCATTCACACCTGAGACCTTGTAACACTAACGAGTCACATGACACCGGGGAGGGAAAATGGCTAATTGGGCACAATTTGGACATTTTTCACGTAGGGATGTGCTCACTTTTGTTGCCAGCGGTTCAGACATTAATGGCTGTGTGTTGAGTTATTTTGAGGGGGCAGCAAATTTACACTGTTATACAAGCTGTACACTGACTACAGTGTTGTCCCATGAAAAGATATAAAATATTTACAAAAATGTGAGGGGTGTACTCACTTTTGTGAGATACTGTAGATCTAAATCATTTAAGTTGACTCTAGAAAATGTAAGAAGAGTCCTCCATGGTTGTGGCTGCTCTGCTAATGCACCTTTTGGTATATAGGTCCTGTAGGATTTATAGAGAGAGATCCCCATGGGGTGCTCATCCAAGTGCACAACTCACTGCTGCAAGGTATGGTCCTTTTCTGTGCCATTTCATTATAAGGCAGAGATGCACCCTGCCATTATGCTTTCAATTTTTACTAATTAGCATTCAAATGAATGTGGCATTGAAGAAGTGGCTGTGCCTTAAAATTCAGTTTCTTTTTGTACCTGTGTCTGACTCTGCACTGCTCATCATTAATTGTCTGAATCTGGATACAATTTTAGGAGCAAACTCCACAAAAATAAGTTGAATTGAAAAACAACTGGTAAAAGAAATGTAGATGTTTAAAATAATATAAAAATAAATAATGGCAAAGAAAACACATTTCTGAATTTCTGCTAAATGCAAACATACTAGAGAATTTTTCTGACTGCAAAGTAAGAAAAGAAAGAAACCAGTTAAATTGATCAGATATAATAGTGAACCACTGATTTGTGAGACTGTTTGGTATGAACGCCTGCAGCCACAGTAGTACCCCAGGACTGAACTTGGGAGCCCCTGCTCTAGCCAATTCTGAACACATTGTGCACAGGGCAAGAAGTCCTGCACATAACATGCATAAAAAATGTCACACACAGGCAAAGACAGTCAGTAGTAGAAGTTAAGAAAAGTGCACTTATGATTTAAACAAGAGTGATTCCTCAAAGAAGGTTCTACAGAAACTTCAAGAAAATACCACTTGGTCTAAAGACTTCTTTTTTTTAAACACCTAGATAAAATAATTAAACAACTTACTTTGATAGATTAAAAGACTCTTCTCATTTGTAAAATTGTTGGTTATGTTCTAATTACTGGTACTTTGTTTTACACATCATTAACACTCATCTGCATTTTCTCAGTCATCACAAGCTTTCTCTCTATGGACTGCCAATTTTTAGCTATAACACAATATTGCAGGGTGCTGGAGTTGTATCCTAGTAGTATTACATTCAAGGCAGACACCAGCCCTGGATTGGGTCCTGTTACACTGCAGAATACACATATACACATTCTCAAACAGGGCTAATGCAAAGTCACCAATTGGCCTAACTCTCACATCTTTAGTGTGCGAGGGGGAAATCGCAGTACCCAGAGACCAGAATGAATGCTCAAACCCAGGATGTTTGTTCCTAATCCTAGTTAATTAAACATAAATAATAGAAATTGTTTGAAACAAAATATTTTATACACTTCTAGTGTCCTGTGATGGCTTGGTGCCACATCCAGGGTTGGTACATTGGATTGAGTATTTTATAAAGCTGAGCTGTAAAGCTCTGCATTGGTCATCTCATCCAAAATAGTTCCCTTACATAGGGACACCAATATTGATTGTGGAGACCATTATAGCAACTAATTTCTTAACAGCCTCCCTTTAATCAACCTTGTCTGAATTATCAATTTAAGAAATTTATCACAAATACAAGTGGTTATTTAGACACGGAGTCGGAGAAAATGTTTAAGATTTTATCTTTGTGTAAGTATTTTAAAAGAAAACCAGTGGGATGGTGCAGCAGGTTGCACTGTACTCCATTTGATTCTATGCTGGAGTGTACTTCCAATGTTCTTGGGTTTCCTTGATTCTGGGTTCTTCTTAATAACCAAAGAACCACCTTTAGTTCAAGTAGTGATTCTCAAGTGGAATAGAGAAGGTGTTTGTGCACTCTACAGGAATGGAAGCTACCAAGAGAGGCGTCCACTCCGGAAGAAGAAATTCAGGACAAGCACATTGAAGGTGTTAGTCCCAGCATCTGTTCACTGGGGCAATGAATGAGGAAAATCTTAAGAAGGAGCACAGTTTGAGTGATGATGAAACCTAAATGAGGTAAGAAAGAGGAATTAGGTCCTGTGCATTATAGTTTATGATGGATATACTCATTTTTGTATTGTATGAATAAATTCTACACAGTATTCTTACCAATGAGGCATATGACATACATTTTTTTCCATTTAAAAGAGAGGAAATGACCCTTCAGAAAAGGGTAAACATGAAACCTGAAAGATGTGGCACTGTGGTCAGCATTTCTGGCTTAGGACTCCAGTTCATCTTCTGCAATGCATTTTTTGTTATATCCTCTTTAATAAAACCCCTGTGTGCGTCCAGGTGTCCCTGTGTGTGTGTGTCTTCTGGTGAAGTGTGCATGTGCGGGGCCGCACCGCGCATCACACCGTGCCCTGCCCATGTGCATCGCACCGTAGACGCAGACACACTGGAAGCTGGGCACACAGTGAATGGCCTGGCCACGGCCGCGCATGATAAGAAATAAAGGACATCATTGGTGGGGTGAGTGCTGATTGGGTAGTCCCGGCCGCGCATATAAAATCCGTTGCTGGGGAGACGCCACACATACAATAATCAGCTGCACACCACCACAGATTAAAATACTTGCTGGGGAGACGCCACAGGCACGATTATCAGCTACACGCCACACATTACATCAGTTGCTGGGGACACTCTGCTGATTGCCCACTGTTGTGACAGAAAATTAAAGTCATATTACGGACATCAAAGCCAGTATTACTGTCGGAGAAAATTACAGGCATTTTACGGAAATACAAACCAGTATTACTGCGAGAGAAAATTGAAGGCACACAATACAGTGACGCATATTACAGCCACATACAAGCTAGTATTACTGTAAGAGAAAATATTACGGACGTATCTACTAACAACATGCCACCCAAAAAAAATAACAAGTCAAGTAGGACAAAAGACACAGACAATCAAATCCTATATAAGCAACATCTCCTGGAAGAACGGTCAGCTCAACAAGTAAACATCAATAAAAGAAAAGCTGAAAGACAAAGAAAAATACGACCAAATAGATCGATTGAAGAAAAAGAAAATGAGCGTCAGAAAAACGCTAAAAGACAAAGACTCAGAAGAGCAAACCTCAGAAAAAGTTGGCATTTACTTGCCAGAACCAGTATTCATCCACGGTCAGTTATATGTTGCATTATTAAGAGTTAGAAGTTTTCCAGATGTTGTTGTCAAGGTTGGAGATGGTCCTGAACAAGACAAACTGTTGCCAAACTCAGACAGAATATTTACAAGAAATGTTGTCTATAATGAAATTCTATAGAAAAATTTCATGAGGTAAAAAAATAAGTTTTACACTAAGGCAATATTAATTATACTTACTGTATTGTCATATACGTTTCTATTTTATTTTTATTATTTTACTTTAGGCAAAAATATTTTTGACAAAAAAAAATTAAGACAAGAAACAGAATGAGGTCAAGGTCCCTTGCCATTTATAGACTGTTCCTACTAATGTTTATGCACTACTGTTCTAGCGCCCGTTATTGTAACGGGCTTAATGTCTAGTATTACTATAAACGGTCTCCATAACACAAAGAGGAACACATTAGGTTGACTTGTGCCTCTGATGTGGTCCAGTAGTAGTATAATGCTAGTGAGTTTGCTGAACAGTAGCATCCCTTCCTGGTTTGGTTCCTGCTCTTCTTGCAATGTTGCAGGGATAGGCTCACAAGCTTATAATGGAATGAGTTTGTGCAGAATTTGTATGATTAAATGATTGAAAAAACTAATGGCTGAGACTCCCCCATCAGGACCAAGAGTAGGAAGCCCTGCTCCATACATAATTGTTTTCCTCTACCAGACCACCAGAAGGAGGCAGTGTAAATAGGCACTGTCATAGACTGAACTGGAGCTGCTCAATAAACCTGTTTATTGCTTACCAATTTTGGACTTTATATTGTGCTAGTGACTCGGCAACCAAACATGTACAATTCATTGAATGTCCCCGAATTTAAGAGCAGAATTTTACGGATGATGACCACACTGTTATGAAGATCAGCCTCATCATTATGGAAATTTGTTTGCCATTGGCCTGCTTTTGTGCTTCAAATAGTGTTTCAAGGAGGATGGAATAGGCAAACAGTCAACATAAGCCAGACTGCCAGCCAATCTTAAAGCATTTCGAATGGTCAGACGACACCAAGACATCAGGCGTTTTGGATGTACTGAAAAACAAAGAAAGAAACAAAGCCCAACTTGTAATTAAGCAATTAACATGTTTCAGGTTTGGACATAGTAAAAAATAGTAATTTCATCAGTTTTTTTTTTTTAACATTTACATCCCTACCTCTTTCTCTTAGAAGCAGCTCCAAAGCTTCTTTTTGCTTAGTGGTCTTCTCTGCATTGAGTGTTGGGAGATAGACGTTTGCTCCAAAATCTATCAGGAGCTGCACATACTCGGCTTCACAGCCATGTCTAATGCACATCTCCAGGATCGTCTTGGGTTGCTTGATCTTAACAAGAAGTTTCTCCTCAGTGCAGTTAAAGTCTGGATTGGCTCCATAAATCAGCAGCAGTTTAAAGCAGTCCAGGTGCCCATAGACCGCAGAGAGATACAAAGGTCCACTACATACTGGTGAATGGGAAGGCCACAGGCTACTTTTTGACCTTGTGTTCACTTCTGCTCCATGTTCCAAAAGCTCACTCAGGATCTCTACATCCCCTTCCCTAGATGCTGTGAGTACCGGGGAGCAGTTATTGTAGATGCTGCCGTTGGGGTCCGCTCCTGCGCTTAGTAAAGCTTGGACACATTCCAAGTGCTTCCCACTAACCGCAGTGAACAATGGTGTTTGGGCCTTCACATCTAAGCTGTCAACTTCAGCACCATGAGCTAGGAGAAGTTCCACACAGCTCAGGTAACCATGGGAGGCAGCCACACGCAGTGGGGTCCCAGGAATACCCCAGCCACTCCTGCTGTTGATGAACTTTCTGTACCGCTCCTGTGACAACAGTTCCAGAAGCAGACAGTGGTTATTGTTGAAGACCGCTTCATGAAGTTCTTGTTTTTCCACAGCATCTGAAGTCTTGTCCTCCTCTTCTGCAAGATGTAGCATGAAATACAGCTTGGAAAAAAATCAAGCAGAGGATAAAAAACTTTCATAAATTTACAGTGAAGAAGACAGATAAAAAAACTAAACACATTTCATTCGCTGAACCACTGTATTTGGTTTTGAGGATCTAGCCACTTAATGAACAATCTGTTCTACAGTAGTTTTAGAGTTGTAGGGAGCCAGAGTTTATTCCAAAGATACCAGTCCAACACAGGGTACACTCACTCATACCAGAATAATTATATATATGTACCAGAATAATTATATATATGTATATACAGTGAATCTAGCATTCTTACTTTTTGAAGAGGGGTTGCAAGGGTGATTTATGGTGCTTAACATGACATGCAAACTCTGTAAACAGGGACAATGCTAGAATTCAAATCCAAGTCTCTGTGACCATGTTGCCCTCACACATGTTGTCTATCCAAATTCTCAACCTACATATTCAGATTTTTGGTCAGCATAGATGACGCTTACTTTAATGTATCGGGCACAAGAATTCGACCAACATAAACAGGATGGTTGTCCATCACAAGATATGCTGACTCAAGCAGGGCCAACTTAGAGTCTTCAATTAACATAAAACACATCTTTAAGTTGTTCCGGGCATTCACTTAAGCACAGGGAAAGCATACCACCTCCACAGAGACGGAGATTAAGTTTGGATTTGAACTGCACTGAGCCGTAAGGCAGAAGCACTTACTGTTGTACCATCATGCTGCCACCTATGATGTGCACGTACTTTGGAAAAGGTATCTTATATTAGTGGAATTGTACTGAAGCAGTAAGCATAATTTTAACTGACACATAACCAGCTTTCCTTAGCAGCGGCTTTCACAAATGCTGCAGAATGCTGGCTAGGTAAACCATATTTAGAGTTTGAAATGACCTGTGCAAGGGTCAATATGACAAAGTTCCTCAGTTCTTTAGAAAATAAAAAGTTTTCTAAGTGGAATATCATGTTTGATATCCATTTATTAAGAAGAAAAATTAAGTTCTGACAGTCTGTCAAAATGGTGCATTTTACTTGATATATCTTCATGTAGTTTCCTAAAAGCTCATTCTGATTGACAATGAAATGCATTACACAGCCTAGCAATCTCAGTCTGTATTTGCAATATTTTTTTTTTTTTTTAATTTGACCCAAAGATATGTTGTGAGTTTCTGTGTGGCATTTATTTACTGTTTATTTGTGTGCTGTGTGACCAGCTTGGTCACTAAAGCTGACCCTGTTGACACAAATTTGAGAATCACTACTTTCAGGCACCACACTACCATCCAACCATAAAGCAAACAGAGACACCTCATGTTACTGAGAGACTGGTAAGAAGCAATTAAGTTTGAGGCAAAAGCCAAAATGCACAGGTTCAGTCATGCATGTGGTGTAAAAGTTATGCAAATGAGCAAACATTTAAATATAATAAGTTCCCAAAGGAATATTAAAAGCAAATATAGAAGGTCACTGGTTGAGGCAAGGGTAGAAAAAATGGAGGCCACTGAGTCCCCAAAGTCCGGTAAAGCTTCTGAAAGTAAAAGGAAAAATGTGGCACGAAATATGAAAATATGTGGATTAGGGCATTCTTTCTGAGGATGGGAGGACCAAGAAGCCTTTGGCAAGTCTAAAAGGACTAGTGGGAGAAATTCTGACTATGAGATTTGTAAAATGAAGGTTATGGTTTGACAATAATATCTGACATGAAAATTTAGGTACATACAGTGGGTACGGAAAGTATTCAGACCCCCTTCAATTTTTCACTCTTTGTTATATTGCAGCCGTTTGCTAAAATCATTTAAATAAATTTTTTCCCTCATTAATGTACACACAACACCCCATATTGATGTGCAAAAAAAAGAATTTTTGAAATTGTTGCAGATTTATTAAAAAAGAAAAACTGAAATATCACATGGTCCTAAGTATTCAGACCCTTTGCTCAGTATTTAGTAGAAGCACCCTTTTGAGCTAATACAGCCATAAGTCTTCTTGGGAAAGATGCAACAAGTTTTTCACACCTGGATTTGGGGATCTTCTGCCATTCCTCCTTGCAGATCCTCTCCAGTTCTGTCAGGTTGGATGGTAAACGTTGGTGGACAGCCATTTTTAGGTGTCTCCAGAGATGCTCAATTGGGTTTAAGTCAGGGCTCTGGCTGGGCCATTCAAGAACAGTCACAGAGTTGTTGTGAAGCCACTCATTCGTTATTTTAGCTGTGTGCTTAAGGTCATTGTCTTGTTGGAAGGTAAACCTTCGGCCCAGTCTGAGGTCCTTAGCACTCTGGAGAAGGTTTTTGTCCAGGATATCCCTGTACTTGGCCGCATTCATCTTTCCCTCGATTGCAACCAGTCGTCCTGTCCCTGCAGCTGAAAAACACCCCCACAGCATGATGCTGCCACCGCCATGCTTCACTGTGGGGACCGTATTGGACAAGTGATGAGCAGTGCCTGGTTGTCTCCACAAATACTGCTTAGAATTAAGGCCAAAAAGTTCTATCTTGGTCTCATCAGACACCTGAAGGACTCTGAGATGGTGAGAAATAAGATTCTCTGGTCTGAGGTTGCAATCGAGGGAAAGGGAGGGGGGAAAGGGAGGGGGATTGGGGAGGGGTGATTAAGTCCGTGTGGTCGGGGGTGTGTGTGTGGGGGGGGGGGGGGTTATTGGGTGTAAAGTCTTGTTTATTATGAATAAGTTCTTCTTAAGTTTGCATATGCTGGATTTATGTCCAAGTGTCTGTTGATGGCGTTCTCATTTGATAACCAGGATTCAGCCAGCTCTCTGGCACTTTTATTATTGGCTTTAAATTTTACTTGTACATCGTCCCAAATGTATGTCCTGTTGATTTAGTATGCGTGTAGATCAGTGATTGTGAGTCCTTTCTTCTGATGGCGTTGCGGTGTTCCTGTATACGTGTTGCGATTCTTTTTGAAGTTTGTCCAATGTATACCACTGAGCACGAACTGCATGGAATGCCGTACACTGCGTTTCGTGTTTCTGCTGTCGATTTCTTGTTTTTAGCATTAAAGAGGACAGTGTGCAGATTGTTCATGGGTTTGTGTGCTATTCTGACACCTGACTTGGCCAGGATGCGTGCTGCACCTTCAGACACATTGTGGTGATAAGGGAGTGAGTGCCAGGTGGGGTGGGGGGTTCTGATTCAAATCAATTGTTTGTTGAGTTTTTTGGCGTCTTCTGTGTAGGTTTCAACTTCTTTTAAAGCCTAAACCTTCACACTTTATTTCAAATTTAAGAGTGGGATGGGGATGGCAGATAAAGCCTCAACGGTCAGGAAAGCAGATGTAGCACAACTACCTGACACTCTGTGAAAAGAAGGCAGAATTCAGTTGGGTGATCTTGAGTCTGGGCTCTCCAGCAGCTGTCCTCTATATGGTATACAGATTCCTGATTAAGATCAGGGAAGTGTCCTTTAAGTGTTTTAAAAGTTTTATTTCTTGCTTGGGACTGCAAGTGAAAAGGCATTTTTCAGCTCTTTCATTCAGTCTCTAATAGCAGAGTTTTCCTAGTAAATTCTGCCCTACATAAGAACTACATCTGCAGAGCTGGGCAGGTTGAACTGAAAAAGGTGCTTGGAAAGGAACATGTGCTGCAGTGCTTAGCCTCTCCCAACAGGGTGATTTCAGTGGTAATGAGAAGAATCTAGCTGCAGAGAGGACACCATGAGGCGTTTGGGAAACTTTGACAATCTGAGTAACCTATGCTGCTTCTCCTTCTAAATGAGAGTTTCAGGGGTGTGCCACCAGACAGGGAGGCAATTTTAAAGTGTGTCAAAGTGTCCAGCTTGCAGCTATATGCTACTGTTAGCAAATGCTGTTTTGGTCATGAATGTATAAAATTTTAATTTTTTTCATCACAACAAAAATATTAAAATTCATTACTGTGTTCATAAGTGTTACAATAACGAATGCTTTGAATTTTTTTTTTTTTTGGTCCAGTGCCTCACCAGTACAAGAAAACCAACCCTATATGATATACCATTTTATCTGTCCTGATATCTAGTTATGCAGAGTGTTGAGCTTTTTGGGATTGTCCCCTATACTCCCAAAAAAACCTAACTTAGGGCATTTTGGACTATATTTTGTGTGGGAAATCACACCCTTATGACAAAGAGTAAATCAATAGGTGTATTCTGCAAAAATGATCAGAAGGACTTGAAACTGTATATGCGACAGCAACTGAACACAAAGGTTCACCCCCTAAATGGATACAAGGGGGCAAATGTACTCCTCTTTAGAAAAGTTTACAAAATTGGGATTGGTAATATAGGCAGGTGTAGTATTTTATGCTACTTCAAAATAGCTAATCAGTATAATATTTTGATACTTGATTTTTTTTTATCAGTGGTTCCAGCCCTCTAAGAGCCACTGACACAAGGTTAAAAATAAATTTTAAACACAAGTATTTGGGATATCGTTTTAGACTATTTCAAGGTGAGCGTTTACTATACCATTATATTTTTGATCCTTTACTAGGGATCTAACCATCTATGGACCGCTATCAGAAAATGAAAAATAACAATTTTCTATTACAATCGAGATTTAAAATATTTGATGCAACTATTCATGTTTATTATGTACCTCGTGAAGTATACCATTACATTTCGTATGAGCACGCCAAATTATGCTAACTCGTTAAATGTGAAAACACTATGAATGTGAAATATTGTTGCCCCTGACTTGTTTAATTAAATGGATTGTGTGGCATGTCCTGTCTGTGTCAAACCTACCACTCAGTACAAAGCTCAAGAAGGTACGTTTTGTTCTCAAAAGAACAAAACAAATCCTATTACACTTGGTCTGGGTGGGGTGTTCTACCGTATCTGAAATATAAAGAAACGGGGCTATGCAATACTTGGGAGAAGGTTCATCTTTCGTCAGGACAACAACCTAAATGTACTGTCAAAACCCCAAGTGAATTACTCAAACACCGATAAATGCCCCGCAGTGAACCAATAAAGGCCGAACCTCAGCCCTATAGCGAGTATAAGACTAAGGTTTAAATTTACAATCAGTTTGGCAAAACAAGGAAAGGTTAATGAAAAATGGCCATTGTTGGTAGAGTATTTTTTCTATGAGCCCTCGTTACCCGTCACCAATGTGTACGATTTCATTTTAACACTCGGCAGCAGTCTAAGCAGATCTGTATGAAATACAATTCAAGGAACGGAAATTTGCAGCGAACTTTAAGGCAAAAACGCAACAAAAATGCATACGTGCACAGAGCTACATAATGCTCCAAGAATCAATCAAATTAAGAAGCGCCAAAACCAACAAAGTGTATTGAGGCTCCCCTTAAAATCTACGTAAATGTTACTCGTTGGTAAGCAAAGCGCAATGTATTAAAAAAAGGCCGGCTTGCTCCGCTTGAGGATGACAGACGACGTGGTGCTGCAAGACAATGTTAATGCTAGGCAGAAATATGTGCCTCGCTTTGCTTCAAGCCCACTAAAATGTACGTGGAAAGGTCACCTCTTAAAGACCAGCTAGTTTTTTTTTTAACCAAATTACTGCCTTATCCTGAGCCGCGGCATGTGCCCACCGTGTGGAAATTAAAGCTGCAAACCTTCAGAGCGTCAGCGTAAATACGGAAATACAAAACTACTTATGTCATACTATATATGATCGTAGAAAAAAGCACAGTGAAACCAACAGTGGCAAACTTGCACGTGCGACACAAAATTCCTCACCTCTTTTGATTATTTTACATGAAGTAGCGAATCTGGTTAGGAAAAACACCTTTACTCACTCGGATCTGATGTGTTAGCGATACTGCAACAAAAACTTCCTAGTGGATTTGACTGGCAAGATTTTCCATCCTTGGATTGGATCATTACTTCACTCACAGACCAATCACTGCAAGGACATGTGACTGTTCACGGGTCGGGAGGATATCGTAATATACCTAAAGTGTGAGAACTAAGATCAATAAGATGGTGGATAACACGTGACCTTCCTTGGTGTTCTCGCGCTATGTCTTTCATCTTTCTAAAAGAGACACTGCGCAGCAGTTATGAGAATAATGCGACGTAGTGTGAACCGTGGATGCTGGAGGTTATATTTCGTTTTGAGATCTTCGGCATTAATTAAATTAATCAGAAATCAGTTCTTGTTTATTATGGTTGGCATACTGTATTAAATGAAGAAAACGTTTAATATTTATATCCACTTTTTGAGCCCCTGCTCAGCCGCCGCGAACCTGAAGAGGATTGAAAAGTTTTGGAATCGGATAGAAATATCGCTTCTTGTGGTTATCATTAAACGGCCGAATCTAACGTATACCAAAAAAGTAATCCCAGATTTCTGGTCCTTTTATTTTTAGAGCGTGAAGCGTGAAATAGAACCAATTAAACCAGACATGTAGTCTTTTCTTATAGAAGGGACAACTCCAAACTGGTACATCATCGACGATTGTGTACATTTTAAGATTTTGGGCCAATGTATGCAAATTAAGGCATAAATATTTATTGCCTGCTTATTTCAGGTTTAAGTTCAGGTCCATCACAAGTCATAGTAATGGGTGCATTTAGATAGATAGATTCATTTAGAGTGACTTGCAGATTTGTGGGAAATAACAGAACCTGGGCAAAACCTTTGGGGAGAACTTAAACTCAAGACACTGGCAGTGACCATATCGGGGCTCGTGCATCCAGTAAACCAACTAGTAATTTCACATATTAACCATTTTTATTTGGTGTCTTGAATTGCTTTAAAAGAACAAATGCATCATGTAATAACAGGGCAGTGTGACATTGCAGTGTTTATTAAGCTGTCTCACAATGGCAGGAGACTGAGCTTTGAATCTGTCTGAATTCCATCCATTATCCAACCCGCTATATCCTAACTACAGGGTCACGGGGGTCTGCTGGAGCCAATCCCAGTCAACACAGGGGGTAAGGCAGGAAACAAACCCCGGGCAGGGCACCAGCCCACTGCAGGGTGCGCACACACACACACAGACACAGACACACACCAAGCACACAGTAGGGACAATTTAGGATCGTCAATGCACCTAACCTGCATGTTTTTGGACTGTAGGAGGAAACTGGAGTACCCGGAGGAAACGCACGCAGACACGGAGAGAACATGCAAACTCCATGCAGGGAGGACCCGGGAAGCTACCGTGCCACCCTCAGTCTGAATTGTGCTCCTTATTTACAAGTGCTTTTAAAATATCCTAGGACAGTGAATTGAAGCTTAGTTTAAAATGTTAGCATATAGGTGTATTGTTTAAGAGTTCCTAAGATTAGGCTTACTTGTCTACGTATACTTTATTTTTCTAAAAGGCAAGTTATTTGTGATGGGCATATAAATAATACTGTGTGATTCACACCTAGAATTAACAGGCATGACTCAGAGTAGCATAGTGACATGTGGGTTAGTTTTGCAATTCTCTGCAAGCTGCTATGTGCTATGCAATGGTAAATAGATGGCTAGATGCTGGTATGGATTTAGCAAATCCCTGTGTCTGTGCAAGTCCGATCTGGCTGTTTCATAATAACCCTAATAATTCATTGGTGATTGTATGTGTAAGTGACATCATAACCATGGTTACATTGTGCCACGTACCTGAGGCTGTGCACTATCCGAGACCCTGGAATTGACCCCATAATTAATGGGTTATCTGAAATAAAGAGAAGGGACTAAGACAGTGAAGTGAATTCAGCAGAAATAGAGTATTTTTTTTTTAAATAAAACAGAGAAAAAGAAAATCACAATAAGCATACATTCAAATTAAGCAAAAGGCAAGATGAGAAAAGTCTGATTGTCAGATAGACACAGGCTGCAAGTTTTCATTCCATCCCATGGTTGGAGCAATTGAGCCCTGTAAACCTGAGCCTGCTGGTAGCCCTGCTGTGTGAACTCAACATGGAGAAATGGTCTCTCAGTTTTAAGAGAACCCAAAGGGCAGTTTGTACTATTTATCATAAATACTTGAGAACTGTTTAAGGGTCACACCACTGCACCCCCCCCCAATCACTGAGAACAGCCTATCAGATTCTGTGCTGCAAGAAGCTCTTCAAAGCAGATGGGATATCCAGGTCCTCAATGGAATGAATTCTGTTGGCCATTCTTAAGTAATGGCGAATGACAAGCCGGCACTGGGACATCAGAGATTTTGGAATAACTGCAAAAAAATACAAAAAAAGGACCAATAAATATGAGAAATTCATTTTGTAGTTGTAAAAGAACAACAATGTTTTCTCCATATTTTGGTGTGCTCTTTTCATGCATCTTGTACACCAGCCATACGTGCCACTCCTGCTGAACTTTCACACTACTTAAAAACATGCAGTGAATCAGAACAGGATTACCACATTAGATGAATACACTGTTATGTATGGGTGGGAGGAGGACACAAGTTAATTCATTCTGGAAAGCATACGTGGCAAAATGTAATCCACAAGGTTTCTTCATCAGTCTCACTCTACACCGAGTAATCACCTCTTCAAGCCCTCCATTCACCCTTTAAATGTCCTGAATTTATTGCTTCGTAGACTTGACAACAGTGTCAGTGGTGTGGTGCATTGATGATACTCCATGTCAGCTCCATGTGTGTGTGTTCTGGACACACCCAGAAATGTTCATTTTTTAATAGACTTTATTTTGTCAAGATATCATTCAATTGATTTAACAATACAGCCAGACATTATTAGTGTTTCTAATGGCTATTACTACTTAAAATTACTGATTTTTAATTTGTTATTCACATGTGGCTGCAAAGCCTCATTCCTACAGCACCCTAATGGTAAACTCCCTTAGTTTATCCTTAATTAATCATATTTAAATGCAAATTGGTTATTAGAGAAACCTGCATAATTACTTTAGCACCAGTGAAACCCGTTATTCTGTTCACTTGTGTTATAAGGTACTGTGATTCCTAAAATTAAGGTCTGGGTTCAAAAATGGCTAAAATGAATCAGCTGTCTCAGGGAACATGTCAGTCTATTGTTTTTTTGACAGAATGAAGGTTATTCTATGTGACAAATTGCAAAGAAATGGAAGATTTCATACAAAGGTGTCTATTATTTCACCCTGCTATATCCTAACACAGGGTCACGGGGGGGTCTGCTGGAGCCAATCACAGCCAGCACAGGGTGCAAGGCAGGAACAAACCCCGGGCAGGGTGCCAGCCCACTGCAGGACACACACACACACACACCAAACACACAAGGGACAATTTAGGATTGCCTAACCTGCATGTCTTTGAACCATGGGAGGAAACCCAAGCAGACACGGGGAAAACATGCAAACTCCACACATGGAGGACCCAGGAAACAAACCCAGGTCTCCTTACTGCAAGGCAGCAGCGCTACCACTGCACCATGTTAGATGTTCCACCTCCAAATCTGAACAAAAGCTTGGGCAGAAAACTAAAGCAAAGAGAAGCATATTTAAAGAAGCTCACGCACAGTGCCGATCCCTGCCAGTTTTGTAGAAAAAGCAAGAGACGGTGTGACACGGCCACAATGTGTTGTCAATAGGGACCACACCCCCAATCTCCCCACCTCAGTCTGAGTTTCAGGATATTAGAAATTACAATTTCACCACTTGGAAGTGGCTCCTTTCTCACCTCTTTCCTTTATCAGAAGCTCCACTGCCTCATTCTGCTTAGTGGTCTTGTCAATAATAAGCGTGGGAAGGTAGACGTTTGCTCCAAAGTCTATCAGGAGCTGGATGTACTCGGCTCCACAGCCATGTCTGAGGCACATCTCTAGGACAGTCTTGGGCTGCTTGATCTTGGCAAGAAGCCTCTGTTCAGTGCAGTTGAAGTCTGGATCAGCTCCGTAAAGTAGTAGTAGTTTAAAGCAGTCCAGGTGCCCATAGACCGCAGACAGGTACAAAGGGCCTGTGCAGGCAGAGGCTTTTGAAGCCCAGTCAGGAACTTTAGCTCTTACGTTTACCTCCGCAGCATGCTCCAAAAGCTCCCTCAGGATCTCCACGTCCCCTTCCCTGGATGCTGTGAGTACAGGGGAACAATTATTGTAGATGCTGCCATTGGGGTCCGCTCCTGCTCTCAGTAAAGCTTGGACACAGTCCAAGTACTTCCCGCTGACCGCCGTAAACAAAGGCGTTTGGGCCTTCACGTCTAAGCTGTCCACCTCAGCGCCATGAGCTAGGAGAACCTCCACGCACCTCAGGTGACCCCTAGAGGCAGCCATGCGCAGGGGGGTCCCAGGGATACCCCAGCCACTCCTGCTGTTGATGAACTTTCTGTAATGCTCCTGTGACAAGAGTTGCAGAAGCAACTGGTCATCATCACTGGAAACCGCCTGGTTGATGGCCTGCCGCTCACCATTGTCTTCCTCATCCTCCTTTGGTTGGAGCATAGAAAAGATCTTGGAGATATCCACTAAACTCATGCTGCCCAGGCTGCTGTGCACCATGTTTCACACTCTTGCAATTAAAACATCTAGAGAGAGAGAGAGAGAGTGAGAGAGTTATTTAAGTCAAGTGTAACAATGGCCTGACAAGTCATTCACTATCTGTGAACACTTCATGCCGTACTGTTGAGGGTTTCCAAACAGGAGGCCAGGCTGCCTATCACAAAGCAATAAACAACTTCCACACTCAATAAAATCAAGGTGAATACTGGAGAAGCTCCATGCAGACAAACCCTAAACGCCAGTTCACGTTACCTCCATCAAGTAGACAAAGACAAATCTGGTAAAGATCATAGCAAAGCCTTCTTACCCACAAGCCACCGATTTCAGCCGCTGGTCAGTGCTGCAGAGCTTAGTCCATTATAAGTTGACCCTCACATCTGAAAAACCACAGCGTGAAAGAGCCTGTGGCCGAGGGCTGTGCAGACTGATGGGAGTCGAGGAGAACAGAGTGGCCTGTTCTGTGATGCTAATTTTAGATGCTTCCCCCACCCGGACTTCCATTCTTGGAGAGGTGTAGCTGGGGAATACAAATATAGCGAGGTGAGGGGCATGTGCTTCTGTCAGTCTGCCCTGGACAGCAGGGTGCTTATCTGACATGTTGGCGTAAGTCACTCTTTTGGCTTTTGGAGTCAGCTGGGATGTCACTTCATTCTTGTAAAAAGGCAAGGCCCTTGTCAGTTTTGACAATCTCAGGATAGTAGCAAACAGGCCTGGGAACCTATAAACAACATGGGGAGCTCATGCTGTTACACTGACCAGCTTGCTTCTTATCAGCTGTGAGTATACCAGGTCCCAGTACAGTGACATTATATATTATATTTATTCACATCAGGCAAAAATGGACAGACAACAGTGGCTTTTACATTTATCTTTATTCACTTTGGACATGTTTTTATCCAAGGCAACATACAAAGTGGAGTAGTGGTTAAGACTTTGCACTTCAAACCCCCTGGGGCTTGTGGGTTCAAATCCCACTTTGGACTCTGGGTCACCATGAGCAAGTCACTCCAGTCGCCTGTACTCCAACTGGAAAAATAAAACAGATATAACCAGTTGTCTCTCAAATGTTGTAAGTTGCCTTGGATGGAGATGCCAGTGAAATAATAATAAATTTCACATTTTGGGTGACTAATTGGAAAATGCAGTTTAACATAGAAAAGTACAAAGAGCTACATGTGGGCAAAAGGCTCCTTATAAATACAAGATGAGAGACACTGTCCTACAAGAAGCAACTTCTGAAAATGATTTAGGGGTTTATGCTGACACATTTTTATCATCTAAACACAATGCAGAATCTATTAAAAAAGGCAAATAATATGCTAGGTTATAACGTAAGGGCATGGAATATAAACTGAGGGCTATTATATTTGGACTATAAGATTAGTAAAACTGCATCTGGAGTATTGTGTGCAGTTCTGATCACCACACTATAAGAAAGACATAGCATCACTTGAAGCTGTGCAGTGGAGAGCAACCAAATCACCACAGGACTTAAGGACATGTCCTACAATGACAGAAAATGAAACCTCTTCAGTCTCGAGCAATGAAGACTGTGTGGGAACCTAATCCATGTCTCCAAAATTCTCAAAGACATTGATAAAGTAGATCCAGCAGAATTCTTTCAACTTAATGGTGAACCACAGACTAGAGGACATCAGTGGAAATTAAGGGGAAGAGCACTTAGGGCTGAAGCCAGTAAGCACTTTTTATGCAAAGAGTTGTGAGACTCTGGGACAAACTACCATGTGATAAGAGATGAAGCCGAAACCCTGACAACCATCAAGAAGAATTGGAGACAGCTATTAGCTAAACAAATGAGCTTAATGGACAGAATGGTCTCTAATTTGTCAAATTTCCTCCGTTTCTTATGTCAGAGATGTCAGCAGAATTAAGTAAACATCTGTCTGGAGGACGGTTTGGGAACAAGCGTTACAGGAAAATTGATCACAAGTGAAAAGCTCAGAAGAAAATGCAAGCTAGTTGCACCTCCTTAGTTACGAGAACCTATCAAAGCCTTTACCAGTTAGACAGAAATTCACACAACAAGAAAGTCTTCAAACACTTTGAGGGAGTCAGGAGTTAGAATGGAGGTGGGTAGCTTGTCCAACCCACTAAAGCTACATATGGAAAGAGTCTGGATTGGGATTGATGCCATGAAGAGTTGACATCACCAGATGCCGTTCAACAGCTGACTGAAGTGGGCGAATAGGAGCACAGGACCTTACAAGTGTCAAATTATACAGTACATCAGTGCTGAACCACCGACTACTCTGTAGGCAAGCATCAAGGATATGAACTATGTTGCAAGCCAATAGAATGCTCTGAAAAGGAGAATGACATGTGCCCACCTTGGCGGGTTGAACACCAGATGTGCCGCTGCATTTTGACTCATCCACAACGGCTTAGTGTTACATGCTAGTATGTTGAATAGATGGATGAGCTGGGATAACAAGCTGGTCTGGCTTTGCCTGGTTGAGCTGGAGATGGGGCTTCTTCATCTACAGTATATAAATAAAATGTACTATTATTATCTAGGTTGCTGCATCAGTCAGATATTCACAGATTCTTGTGGAGACCGTGTGGTTCTCTGGCTTCTTTGGTAACAGCAGTGAAAGACTCGGCTAAAGGTGACTTTAGTGACCTTTTCAAAGAAATCTGGCAACCACTTCATGTAACTGCATATTAGAAACTTGCTGCCTTTCCCTTAAACTAATCACTCTACACCAAACAACAAAAATATAATTGGATTTCCACAAACATCTGTGTTAAAAAATCAATTTTGTTTGATTAAAAAGGTCAGTGCATATTATAATGCAAGAGAATGCAGTCATGTTCTGACTGCAAACACATGAATTAAGATGGTCTGGAAGACGGATGGATGAGAAAAGCACATATGGGGACCATCAGATTCAATACACAATTTAAGGTGCCATTTTCGTGCTCTTATATTTAAAAAGCCAATCCGAAATGGACAGATATAACCACAACATGGAGGCAAATCAAGTTTACATTTTCCACTTGTATAGTATATCTCTCTATAAACATGGTGGCCCAAAAATGTTTGGCACAGACAAAGTGGTCCAGTGTGGGATAACGACTACCCTTGCCTACGTAATCTGCTATCTACAATCACATCGTCAGATATTTAGGCATTGTTGAACTCTTTATAATAAGATCTGATTTGCACTTAAAAGGCGGTGTAGTAGTGATGTCATTGATTTATGCTTGTTCACTGAGAAGAGAGCTAGAAAAGACTAACCCACCCACCCACTGCCTTAGCCCACTTCATTGAACTGTATTCTTACAGGATTAGCTTAGAGTCTACCCTAGCAGCACCAGGTGCAAGGCAGGAACCAAATCATGGAAAAGGCATTGATCCACAGCAAGCCACTATAGAAGAATAAAGTCTTCTTTACATTTTTGGGCGACATGGCGTAGTGATTGATATTACTGCCTCACAGTTTCACTCACCCATGCCCCGATTAGAATCAAAGAGGCAAGGCAGTTGATTTACCAATGTGGCAGACTTCAGGTGGAAGTCTACAAAATACCGAATCAGTTATTAAAGCATCCTGCAGAGGAATGTAGAGATCACATTTCAATCTCATGTGGATGTAACACCATTAACAACTTATTTTCTAATTTCCTAGTGAGCAGGAAAATCTCTACCCTGTTTGACATCCAGTGTAACGACAAATACTGCAGAAACCATCCAGTTAGATTTAATGGCCAGAGAGTTCATAAATCTGTCAGGCAGTGTGGTGTAGTGGTCAAGGCCTTAGACTTCAAATCCCACTACCAACACCGTGTGACCTTCCTTCAAGTCACTTCATCTATTTGGAAAAACAATAGACATGTAACTAATTGTATCTCAAATGCTGTTAGTCACCTTGAATAAAGGTGCATGCCAAATCAGAAATAATAATTATATAGTGCATTCCACTACATTTTTCATAAATTATTTTGATAGAACAGATGATCACCATGTACAGACCTCTGTCATTAACATGGATCATGTGGAGATGTCTCAGGTTTTACAAAGCAGCACCAGAAGAAAAGCAGCCACATACAAGTGGAATGTTTAGCAGAAATCAGGCATTATCATGCCATAATCCACACGACCAGCATTTTACTTTGAAGAGAATCACCCCCTCTCCCATTCAGCTACAGTGGATGGCACACACACACACACACGCACACAAAGTTCAGCCAGTGTCATGGGCATCTGGAAATACCCACAATATGCAACAAGCTTTCCTAAGCCGACTGCATTCTTCAAATTCTAGCTCTCTACCAAGATAAACATGGCAGGCAGGCAGACATGCAGCAACAGTAGGGTGGAGTGGAGATCAGCTGCCGGAAACATATCAGCTTTTATCTGAGCCCCACTACACTTGCGCAGGGAGACACTTGCTGGTTCATAGCTACCAATAACTGATAAAAATGAGTGTCTCCTACTCTCCCAACTCCCTTTTAACTAATAGCTGTGTGTGGTTGAGGATCAGCAGCACTCCATATACTGTACACCTGTTAAGTTTAAACAACTGGGTGAAGAAGCTAATAGAGAGGAAAAACTAGTCAGATCCTTAATTCTTAATAGCAGCCAAAAAATCCTATATATGTCTTAATATGTCTAGAAGTGTCCTGTCCCTCTTTGACCTTAACAGCATCACTCCATTCATTCATTAAGTGCAGTCAGTATGTTCTTTAGACTCTCAGACTTCCCTGACTAATTAACTGTTGGTTTTTGTTCCAAATGAGATGATGATTCTCCCTTCAAACACTTCCTTAGTTAGGATTCTTTGTTCTCCATTTTATATCTTATAGGTTGGCTTAGAAATCTCCTGTAGTATTTTGATCAAGCACACATTTGAATTTGTTTCTTTTTCAGCATATTACTTGTATAAATCATTTCGCGTCTTCTAATATACCTAAGATATGTGGATAGAGATGCGCCTGACATCCCTGTTATCACCTGCTAATATGACATTATGTCCCCCAGCTGTTTTTTACTTCACTTTATTGCTACACGGACTACTTCATTCTAATTAAGCAAACTGCCTCTAATATCAAATGAGTCACCAGGCAATGGATATGACACACTATGTGGGAGTGTTTATTTTATCAGGATACATCTTTATGAAATTAAAAAGAAATGTAGAGCTAATGAGTATTTCTGCACATATCAAATTGTACAAACATTGTAATAAGAAGCTTAATTAAGCAAAACAGTTGAACTGAAGAAAAGAAATAATCCTTTTCTTCATAGAGTCTCACCGAAATGAAATCCAGCAAACACTCCAGTCTACAAGGAGCAACATTTGACAAGTCTTTTATAAGCCTACCTATTCAGTCTAGAAAAAGTGAAACAAGAAATCTAATTAAAAAGGATTTCAATTAAAACGCATAATTAATCTATAATTACTAGCTTGGCTAGAATAACTAAGAACAGTCATTGCAGTGCATTGTTGAACTTGAGCAGTCTGATGCACTGAACTGTATTGTTAATTGCTTTGTAAAGTGCCTGCTATGAGAAGTATAACATGGAGCTTGACTGATAATTCATCTTATGTATTCACTGTAGAAAATCCACTTTCTGGCATAGGGGTTGTAAATAAAACACTGCAAAAATGAAGCACTAACCCACTCCTAGGGGACTAGGTAATAAAGGGGTCTAAATAAAAGGAATTTTTTCTAACACTACCAGCTGGTGTCTTCAGTCATGACTGCTATGGCAAACATTCCCACTGCCTAACACTCTCAAAATAACATTCTCAACCCTTCATAATCTGAATTTGGATCCCAACAGCATCGCTTGAAATATAGAATTTCTGCTATTAGAATAGATAAATCCAAGCTAATAAACTTTATTAGATGATGTGTAACTTCAGTCTAATTATTATTTACAAGACAATTAGACAGTGATGCTTGAGAGCTTTATAAAATGAGTGGGAGAAATTATACTATCCGTTATCTTGAGCTGAAACTATATAATTATTAGGCAATAACACAGTTACTGTCCTACAAAATGAAGAATAAACAACCAGAGGATCCAAAGAGAGCAGTAAAATGAAACTATGCCGAAAAGTTATTCCCCATATTCTACAACTCACCGATACAAAGGAAGTCAGAAGAACATCCAAAGAACTTGGCTTGCTAAGACATAACAAGACAAAACATATGGATCTTCATTTGCCAATTTGAGGAATAGGGGACTTGGCCTTTACAGAAATGATGACACCTTTCATATGTTCTACAACTGTTATAGCCAGTTTAAATTTTCTAATCTGAGGTGTGCTGGGCTGGTAACATCACTTTGAACAGGCCCACCGAATCAGCAAGCTGATTGAAAGGGCAGGCATATTTACAGGACACACCCTGGACCCTCTAGAGGTGGTAGTGAAGGACAGAATTAAAACAAAACTGAGCACCATTATGAACGGTTCTGCACATCTTCTTTCTGACACACTAACACTGAGGACTTTCAGCCAACAAATTATTCAGCAGATGTGTGTAAAGAAATGCTACAGGGGCTCCTTTACATCAATGGTTGTATACCTGCACAATGCCTCACTGTGACTGCTCTTTTTATCTTTGTCATCCATCCATCCATTATCCAACCCGTTATATCCTAACTACAGGGTCACGGGGGTCTGCTGGAGCCAATCCCAGCCAACACAGGGCCCAAGGCAGGAAACAAACCCCGGGCATGGCGCCAGCAAAACACAGGGCACACACACCCCAAGCACACACTAGGGACAATTTAGGATCGTCAATGCACCTAACCTGCATGTCTTTGGACTGTATAATATAATAATATTTATTTACTGAACTTCCGTAAAAAGTTACACTTTCCTCTGGTGACAAATGAAGTGTTATCTATCTTTTTGTAAAGTGCTATATAAACCAAGAAGAAAATAATAGGAGGCATAGGCCACAGAAATATGGGACAAGCAAATGAAATTCAAAGATTCAGAATGTCAGAGCAATTGAATGAGCTGCACTACTAAACAGAAAACATATTAAGAAAAATGCATACATTTACAAAGAAATCAGATTGACTTAATCACCTAGAGACTTTTTGGGGATTTCCAAGTGCACTGCAGGTTGCCATAAAAAGATGAGAGAGCACGTAAAGTATTTATGACTAATGTTTTGGATTAAGAATGATTGTTAACTTGTGACATCAGGACACTTACCAAGAACAGTACATTCTGTGACAATTTACTTTAGTTAAAGGAACACTCAACTCAAAAATTATGTTTTATATGTTACCCCATGTAATTTGTAGAGACTGGCAAGAAAAATACTTAATCTTATGTTTTCATGCAGAATTGAGATAAAGTTTCTGACATAATATGCATCTATGGTGAGCAATGCTGGATAACAGAAAGCAATACAGTGTCAAAGAGTCCATGAAAACAAATCTCATGTTACTGGTGATATACAATCCATATGTCAATTCATCTAGTTGTATACTCGCAATGTCCCAACCACATGCATTTTTAATACAAAAATATAATACTATATTTTTAAATAAACCACTTCTGGAAAATGTTCTTGTGAACAAAAATGGATTGCACTTGGGAGCACCTGAGCATTTGGAATTGTAGGCTCACCTCCTGTTGTTCCATTTATGTTCATAGTGGTAAACCATAACTGGAGAACTTTGGGATTATTTAACGGCAATGTGTAGAACGGCATGAGTGAATTGACACCTTCAGCCTGTTTAAGTATCTCAGATATGCACAAGTCTGAGGTGTACTCTTTTGCTCATAATGTTTTCACTTGCTTCTCTTTAACTTTTAATCTTTAGTTTTACATGTCTCTTAGTTCACACTTCTTGTTGCTATCACATGAAGTGCAATGTTCGCCAATGAATAAGCTGTTACTGGGCTGGACTCCTGACCAATGAATGAGGCAAGAAAGCAGATTTCATTTAAAATGCTCAAGTGTGTCTAGGTGCATGTCATTTTCATTCATGACAGAATTTTCTGAAAATTGTTTATTTACAATATTTTAGTAAGGCTATGTGTGTTTGGGACAGTGTGAGCAAACAAGTGGATGACTAGACATGTGGACTATGCAAAAACCTAACATGAGATTTTGTGATCTTGTTTGTTGTTGTCCAGCATTGGTCACCATACACCCAAATTACATCAGAAACATTTTCATCTTTATTCTGCATTAAATCATGAGATTAAAAATTTTTCTTGGACATCAAAAGAGAATTTTTGACAATGGTTTCTCTTCAAAATAACTAAAAAGAAAAGCATAGTTATGCTGTTAAATATTTACTTCATGAACAACACATTTAAAGAAACAAAATTTGATTGATTAAAATACTTTGACATTCAAAACACTTGAGTTGTTGGTTTTTGTCAGTTACTCACAAAACAGATATTAAAACAGGGATTAAAAATCAAAACCATATTTTGAGTGCCTAAATTTTTCCTTTTTATCCCCTTATTTAAAAATGATGGACACCTCTTGAGTAAAGACATTTAAATACTTCATTAAATATTTCTGGATGGATTTTTTCCCATCCAACCACATGTAAGCATAAAGGACACTAGATTGTAAAATACATAAAGCATGTATTTATTACACAGAGGTCTTGAAATAAAAAATAAATTTCACCATTTAGAAAATACATCTTTTACAGAATCAAAAATTTAAACAGAAGACAGTAAAAACATTAACAGTGCATCAAGTATACTTATATTGACACAGAAATGTAAGCACAGCAGCCACGCTTAATCACTCTGCAAGACATTTAGGTGTAATAAACACTACTGGACACCTAATAAACTTAGATTCCACATGTTCCCTACTGCCTTTTGTTTTGCCACTCTGCTGTATTTTTACACTTTCACAACAGCAGATGGGATAGCAAAGCAGCCAAAACAAAAGTTTCTCGCACATGCTGTCAAAATCATTAAATCAAAGAGAAGTATGCTGTGCTGGTGGACAAAGATGTAGCATGCTGTGCCTCCTGGATGACAGACAGCTGGTTCAGTAAGAGTCCAATAGCAAACTATGGACTTGCACAAAAAGGAAAACAAATGCAGCACACAATTTTTGCACTTTTGAGTGTTTAAATCCATGTAATAATATATGTAAGGTTTGAACTTAAAGAAAGCAGTCTGGGATATGTGCTCTGAAGCACTGTAGTTCTAAACATGGAATCCAACTTTCCCTAACTAAACCAGCCGCTCCTGAGGCTTTTGACTTTTAAAAGCATGTGCAGCACAAGTGGAAGACAAGTGTGAGGATAAGGATTGCTATTCTATTAATGGCACTGAGCTGATGTGAGCACAGATGCCTACAGTATAAAAACAATCTACTAACAAACCCCAGACATCTTTTGTTCAAGCTGGAGAACAGCCTATTTAACTGGACATGTTACAGTATTAAGGCGCCTTTCACTCCACACCACTGATCAGAGGCATCAAGGTGTGGCTCAGTACATAGCAGATGAACATAAACATTTGGCATTAATGTCCTTATTTTTAAACTGTAAAAAATGACTGATGAAAATGACAGTCCACCATTTCTGCCTGCAAATGTCATGACAATTACCAAAATGTATAACAAATTAATGTGCAAGTAATAGCAAAAAAATTATATTTTTTCTATTTTTCCAAAAAAATGAAACAATTAGAAAATAAATTGTAAATCATTTTTAGACATAATACATCATGTATCTATAAAAAACAAAATACAAAATTATTATTTAATCCCTTTCAACAGTGCTGAATATAGAAAAATTAAAAAGAAGTAAGCAGTGTAAAAGGTAAAGTCCCTCAACAGAGGAAGCCTATTAATCTGTGAGCAACTGGTGAAAAGCTTGCCATATCAAGGCAACCAACAGCCCACAAATTAACTGCGTCAAGTACTTCAGTCTTATTTGTAATCTCACACCCACTATAACCCCAGGTCAGTGCTTTTTCTAACAAAAATGAGGTGTTTTGAGGCGGGTTGCTTCCCTCTTGCTAACTAGCATGTCCCAGGGCTGAAAAGTTTATACCCTTTTTTTTTTTTTTTTTTTGCCCTAATGCTTTCTCTCTCTCTCACACACACACACACACACAAATTTGAAACAGCTAATCAAAGCAGTTTTTAACAAGTAACTAACTACATGATAGGCAATAACTGATATAAATGTCACCCAAGGTGACACAGATGGCATTGCATAGCTTGTCAAGTCAACAACACATTTTTAGCGGCACTTACTGATGGGTAAACAAGACTAGTCCCTCTCAATTGCCCAATGTTAATATATATTTGCATATTGCTCTAGGTAAATACCATTTTACCCATTACACTGAAGTAATTTTTCTAATAATAAGTAAGACCAAAACCAACAACTCATTCATGAAACAATACCTTTTCCAACATGATTAACACAAAACATGGGATGTGAAACCTAAACTGCACTCACTTGTGCATACTCAAAAGAGCCATGGCTTTGGCAATATTGTGGCAGCTGCCCTAAATGTCATTAACAAATGAGCATTTTTTTTTTTTGGTCCTCAAAACAGGATTTCAGTATATTGTGCTTGACAAACTTATGTCTATGTCTAACTGGGCTGCAACTGCTTTCTCATGTCCTCTTTTAGCTCCTACTTTTGGAAGAAACAGGCCATATAACTTCTGCTTTTAGCTTCACCTTTCATTGTGGAATACCAATGTTGCCACTTGCTTACAGAATATCAGACAAAGAGCTCTGCTTCCTTCCACAACACTGACCTTAGTGCAAAAGGCTGACGTGACTGGGACATTCATTACATTGTGGCGATCACACCAACACTAATGAAAAAGTCTGTTTCATAATGGGAAATAAAATGTCTCGGCTTTACGTTTTAGGGTATCTGTGGAGGAGGTTGACACAGCTAGTGACACCAGTATGTTGAGGTTACCCCTGTGGAGATATGTAGTAAAAAATACTGGAGAACAAATCTCTTCTTGGGTTACACAACTCTTGTATTTTTACTTACTACAGCATTCCGCTGGATCTCTGTCTAAGCTACTCTTTTATGACACTGTCAGTGATGATAGCATTTTCCACTGGTGGGAGACTAGCTTCAAAGGTTTCAGTAAGTAGATGTTTTTCATGAGGACTGTGTACTTTCTGATCACTGTTTGATGGAATTCCATCTTGCTCCAATTCTATCCCATTGGCAAATGAAGTTCCACTATCATTCTGGATGGGTTTGAAAGCATTGGGAGATGACAACTTGATTTCATCCACAGAGACTTTAGAGACTTCATGAGAATGAGAAGAGCTCTCTTCTGATCCAGTGCTTATTTTCTGGAAAAAAAAAAGTTTTTTTAAGTAAAAAGATAAACAAAAAATGAATTGCCAGTTAGTACAAATTCACTATGGACTACCTTAACTCAGATTATGCCAAAGAAACAATGTGGAGTGGCTTTTTTGTTTTACATCTATTTGCAGTATATCAAATCAGTTTTAATGAACAATTAGGGCAGAACAGCTTAATTTCTAAAATGTTTGGGACCACAGAACAAACAGGTTAACACAGCAAGAAACGTAATTTAGAAAGGGTGCAATGGAGTACACATAAAGATTTTATTTATGTCTTTTCTTAACCCTAAAGGCTTGTTACATACACTGCTAATGAAATACCTTCTGAAGTTCCTTCATTTTCACTTCTTCTTCATGTTTCTTACTGATGATACTCAGTAGATGATCCAGTACTGACTGTCTGGGATGCATCCCCTTATCAAACCGATTGTACATTGCACACCAAAACCTATACAAATAAAACCAGAATCAAATAAAAAAAAAATAGCTCAAGAAAATAAGTTCTCTGCAATTAAAGAGAATTAAGCAATAATTAACTAAAGCTGAACAATGTTGTACATCAACCACAATAAACAAATGATCAACAAGCACAAAAATGCAAGGTGGAAAAAACTCACTTAAAGTTGAATGGTAAAGTGTTGGGTTGTAGCACATCATGACTCAATCCTTCTTTGTAAACAGGATTCATGTACTGTTGTTTTTTCTTCAAAAGAAAAGACCAGACAGAGTAGGTCTTGTCCTGAAGTCTGCAATGATGTTAAAGCAAATCTAATCTCAGAGCACCATAAAACCAACAAAACAGAGTGTCAAATTAAACAATTTCTTCATATCTTTACCCTGACCTAATTATTTGATAACCATTATTTTTGTGGTCTCTGACATAATATAGTAAGTGAGAAAATGCATGCAGTACATCAAAGCAGTATCTTTCTTAAAAGGTGATAATCATCATGATAACCCAATGCAGCACCACTTGTACCAGTCACATATATCTGTCCCAATACATCAAAAGGATGAATTAATCAAAAAGGTAAAGAAAACGAAAAAAATAAATTTTATATGCAAATAAATCTACAAAATGGACTACCAAAGACAACCAGAAAGCTAATAATAGCATCTGGATATAGGACCCAATCTAACATTACTTTTAACAGTGCTAATCTGGTCAACATTGACATCATAAAGTATGTAGTTCCAGTATATGCTGCTGTAATGTGGAGTTTGTTTTCCTCTAATACTATATATGAGTTCTCCTTGTATTAGAAAAATACTGCTAAAATCAACATTTAAAAACAATATGTTCTCAAGTATGGAAAAGCTTGTTTCTATGAGTTATCAATATTAGGAATGTGCAATGCCTTACAATTTCATATCATCGCTTCAAAATATTGACAATGAACAATTCCATTATCTATTGGCTGGGTGAAGAGACAGAGATATGCTTGTGAATTACAACTAATTAGCTGCTCTACCCATATACCCCAGAAAGAGTATACACTGGGTGATGAGCAAATAGCGCAAGGGCATTTTAGCTTTGTAGTTTTGTTGTCTCACAGATTACCGGAGCTTAGCACAAGTACAGGTGTTCAGTAATGTTATTATAATGATTCAAAGGTGATTCAAGTTCATTTAAAATTGCTACAAATCATAAAGCCGCTTTTGCACAAAATTCTAAAATTAGATCTGCCCCATTATAAAATGGATTTGAATAAATGTCTGCCAACAGAACACTAGTTACAGAACTTTTACTCACTTAAATGTTTTTCTCTTTCTACCATATTCTGAACAAAATAAGCATGCATTATAGAAAATAATCGTACTTTGTTGTGTTCACTGTGTCTTGGCTATAACGCACTGCCTTATCTTACAATGTGCGAAAACGACATGTTGCAAAAAGCGAACAACACTGAGTGCTGATTGATACTTCAGGTTTCCAATGCCCAATGTGCATGCAGGAAGACAATGGCAGTGGCTTTAAAAAAATGTAAGGCACTGCCTTGATATATAGTTTAATCAATAATAATAATAATAATAATAATAATAATAATAATATATTTTATTAATATAGTGCCTTAAGTGCTTGAAGTGGAACCAAATTACTGGAAGCACTCTGTTTAGTTAGTATCCTCCTCCCAATTAGCTATTACTTTTACAAAACAGGGCAGGGCGCTACCCCTAGGAGTTTGGAGTGTATGCATAGGCAGGCAGTGTGGCACAGTGGTTAAGGCTTTGGACTTCAAACCCTGAGGTTGTGGGTTCAAATCCTGTCAATGACACTGTGTGATCCTGAGCAAGTCACTTCACCTGCCTGTGCTCCAACTGGAAAAAGAAAACAAGTGTAACCAATTCTATCTCAGATGTTGTCAGTCAAATAAGTAAATGTAAATTTAGTATAGGATATCCTCTTGAATATTGATTGCCACTAGTACTGGCCCACTTCAAGCACTACCACCGAATCTCACTGCTTATGATAAATGTAACACCTTCCAAGATAAGCTACACCTGCCCCCACGACGCTATCCAGGGTAAGGGGGTTAAGAAATCGGTCGGTGAATAAAAAATATTGCAAAATTTCTGACAAGTTGCATTAGTCTGCACCAAAAAAGGTGATGCAAACATTAAGAAACCAAGGTCAGCACGAGTACCGCAGTGGTACGGTGCTACAAATATATCTTTCACGCTTCCCATTCTAACTTTATGTGTGACACACAGGTCAGACTGGCCTTCCTCAGCTACAGCGCTCTGCTACTAAATTAGCATAGCATATAAATCTAACACACTTCCTGCTGTGAATATGAGTTCTTGACAGATTCCTTGTGAGGCTTGTAAGATTAAAATAATATTAATAATATTAGTGATGGCCACACTGTGATGCTTTGTGGAAATTTCTGTAAATGTTTGAAGTCAATACGACGATTTTTATTTATAACGAAGATGTGTGCAGCCAATTAGTGATGGAGAATATCTTTGACCATCATCTTAACCCTACCCAGTTTACATTTGAATGTGTGTGTGTGTGTGTGTGTAAATGTATGTACTGTATATGTTACATGAATTTGTGTGTTACTAATACCTCAACTTATTCCTATATATTGCACTTCCCATTAGGAACGAAGAACAAAGTACACCCAGACAGACAGCTGTCTCTTCGCTCCAAGACAAATTTCAAATTCCTGAATACTGACCACCTGTGTGGCTGTTTGCACTTTTTCCTCTTGTTTGAGTGGCTTTTCCTCCCACAGCCAAAAGACTTGTGTGTTATGTTACATTAATTAATGACACTAAACCAGCCTTGTACTTTTCTGGGAGAGTACACGAGTGTGCTGCTGAAACAGGCTTTTTGAGTGGTACGACACTAAACCTGAATTTAAGAAGGTTATGTAATTGTTTATAAAGCTCCTAAATATATCAGATATTTAAATGTTACCATTTACCGGTTAAGTTAACTCCAGCTAGTAACAGTTAAATAGAAAAACACAGGAAGTAAACATCTGAGGTTCGGGATCAGCAAAAGTAAAATGGCAGTTCAAGGTCAATAAAGCCTTGGCCAAATATTATTACCATTTAAGAAACTGTAGATTTATTTACATATTCAAAAGCAGTATTCTGGGAAAAGCAACACAAAATAGATTTAATTGAATATGTCATTTGTATCCCCCCCACCCCACCCCCCTCGCCAAATTAAAGAGACAAAGTTAATTTCTGTCAAAGACTGGCTACAGTGTTGTCTATGTACTTCACTCAATATTTACAGTCATATTTTTTTCCTTTTTGCTCTATTATTAATTAAACGTAAATTACATATATACAACACTCCATATTGTAACTCATGAAAATATAGATGGGTAAATCTATAAATCTATAAATCTGTAAATATTTTATTTAAAAGCATATTGATATGCATATATTTCACAGCTATTTTGTTTCATACTTCTAATATGCTATCGTTTTAATGCAGATACTTAAAAAATTTAAAAAAAAAAAAAAAAAAAAAAAAAGATTTGTAATACCAGCATAAAATTCTTACAATGTAAACCGTTTTAGTTTTTTTAATGTGTACAGACTGTTGAGCATGAATTTGCAGAAGAATGGTTTATATTACAGATTTAATTTCTGATGGACTGGTAGGTGGCTCAAGTCCACTTCTTGGCATGTGTCTAATGCTCTGTGAAAAGTCTTCTGTTCATGTAACAATAATTAAAAGCAGGTATACAATATTGATTGATAAAGAGCAGCAGGCTATTTCTAGTTAATCTTCTCAAATGTTACATAAATTAATAGTAACAACTATGCCCCAATTGTTTAAAGCAAAAACACATGAAAAATAGTTAAATATCAAACATTTATAATGCTTGGCAAGATAATATCTTCACTACATTAATGCCAGCTGCAGAAGCATAGCATTGCCTTACTTTAGGTCTTCTCGCTCTTTCTGGCAATTGCCAATGAAGTTCCCAAACTGGCATGAATAGACGTGATCATGAATGTCAAGAAGCAGCTTCTCATTAAACTCAAAGGCACAGGGGAATTGCTCTGTAAGGTGCCAAAGACACTCAATGAACTGTGTAAACACTGGAGACACTTCTTTGGGATCCCCCTCTAAATGTCCACATCTGAAAAGATGCAAAGATATGGAATAAAAAGTCATAGGTACAGTATGGGCATTCCAAGGTACAATGAATGAGGAAAGGGTTCACAAGACAATATGTTAATACCATTATGGCATATCATGTGTAAAGAACCGAAATCAGTAGGACAAATTCATTATTTAGTCATCTACAATGTCTCTTTCAATCTGTACTTCACTACAGCATTATAGGTACTAAAACATGCTTGTACACACTTGTGTACTTGTAGTAGTATTGTTCTTGGTGGCACAAAGACATTACAGAACATGTTAAGAATTAAAAAGGTGAAAGCAGCATGCTAATGTCTGAGGGGAACAGACAGATAAAGGCACTATATAAAAGATAGACAGACAGACAGACACACTTTATAAAAGACTAGCCATGTGCGCCCAAATACGTTGCGTGTGTTAAAGTTGTCTGTGAAGGGCTCCCTGTTTAAACGCGGCTGCAAGTCGTGAACTGGGCCCTTCGTCACACAGCATTATGATTTTTTATAAGGGAAACAAAATTACAAAAGAAAACCCTTGGACATTGATTCGATAGGAACGGCCTACTCGGAATCACTGTCCGAATAGTAATTATGTGGTGGTGTGGGAGCATTTCTGCTTCTGTCCGTTCACAGTCTGTCTCGTTTTCACGACGCTATTGTTTCCTCTCACGATGTCTTCTCAACCTTTCTCCAATCTCGCCGGTTGCTTTGTGGCAATCCAAAGAGTAAGGCAATATACACGGAGCAATGGTTATAAAAGGGGGACACATAGGTATCCAGGCTCTTTAAAGCATAAATAGGGATCACTTCACTGACATGTGAGCAAGCCACGGTACAACTGTGAGACACGCAGCACTCGCCGGCTACAACGTAACAATAATAATTTCCGGAACGTGGTATTACGTTGTCATTCATTTTATCTTCGGCAATCTCATTCTCTAACCAGGCCTCAGGAGCTAACCAGCGTAACACTGTCCACCACCCCTTTCGTTATTCCGGCACATTGTTGACATCTGTGAGTAACAACAACGTACTAAACTGGAAGGTGGTCTACGCATGCGTGGAATTCGTGGACAAACAAAGATCAAGATCTAAATGGAGATCTCTTTAGTTAATTTAAAGCACAACAATTTGTTTAGTTTGAAAGTCTGTGTTTTGAGGTGTGACTGGAGTACTACAGTCTTCAGTAGTATAAGCCTGGAGGAGATTCTTAATGCAATGCCTATGTTTTAGCTGTCTCTCTACTGCCATCTAGTGTTGCTTCTTCTTCTAATTCATTCGCGGACAAACAAAGATCAAGATCCAAATGAAGATTATATATATAGAGATAGACAGATGGACAGACAGACAGACACACTGACTGACTGACTGAATTCTGCCCACACAAACAATATCTAATGCAGATACAGAAAATCACTGAAGTGTATAGCCATTCACAACAATGTGAAATGTTAACCACAAAATAGTATTATATTTCACTAAACTAGGGTAAAACAATAGCATTCAGATGGTCAGAGTGCCCCAGCTATTCTTTTCAAAAATTACCTTTGTGTAAACTTGTGTCCCATTGATACCCAATCCTTTTCAATTAGGACCTGCATTTTAAACAAAAAAGTCTTTTGCATTAACAAAGCCTAAAGTGCACAAATTGGCTTTTCTATTCCATTTTTTAGTTTGGCATTGTATAATGAATTATTTATAAAACAGAAATTTAAAGATTAATCTTTCAAAGCTGGGTATAAAAATAACAAATTCTATTTGGTGCACCTTAATAACAAAATACTAAATTATACAGATATTCTCATATAAAACCAGACTGATATTAAATAAAATGAGTAAATAAATGAAGAATAGTCTGTCTGATTCTGGCATATAGTTTTCCTTTAACTTTCCAGGTCTGTGTTGCTTGTACAGGGTTTCTCTCTTCAGAAATAACTATGAAACAGTCCTGGACAGAATGACATCCCTTTTCTATATCAGGCCAAGTCACATGGTCAATTACACAGCATGTCTCTGGATTATGGAAATAAACTGAAGCTTCTTAGAAAGATAACACAAAGATGGGAAGAACATACAACTCCACAAAGAAAGAACCCCTTTCGAGATCTGAACTGAGATCAAAATGGTGCAAGGAAGCAATGATACCCTGCTATACGAACCAGATGTAGTTTTAGTTATCAAAATTGATGTATACTGTATGAATAACTAAAAGTGTGAACATAGAACATAGTGGTGTTTATCAAATTGTCCTAATTTAATAACTTAAAAGGATAGTACAGCTTTTAACAAAGAAACTATTATTCAGGGTTTTTCCACGTTCTCTTTGAAGACTCTGACTTCCCTTCTGCATTTGAGAGACATATTGTCAGGCCAACCTAAATGTATATTACTTAATGTAAGTATTTTATGTGATGCCTTGTTGTCTGTTTTGAGTCACCACCACGCTTCCTCAGACAGGCTCCATATAAAAGTGATCCACAACAGGAATAAGCAGGTATGCACAAAGAACAGATGGATAGGCAAGTTTAAATGAATGCTTGCCCCTAAGCCAAATTTAATAGTGTAATTAGTTCAACCATAATTGATTGAATTTCCCTGATGCACACATAGTGCTAAAGTTATAAATCGAGAACCTAAAAACATTTCACTTTTTCTTAGCAAATACATCTTACCATAAGTCCTTTAATGGTTCGGTAATAAGGGTCCAGCAACAAACTAGCCAAGGAGCACACCTGAGCCGTTCGATCCCAACCATCTGAACAGTGCACTAGAACACTGGCTCCTTCATGAGCAACAGCCTGATGAATACAAAAGAGTTGATAAGAACATAAGAAATTTGACAAACTAGAGGAGACCATTCAGTCCATCAATCCCATTTATTTAGCAAATAGCTAAGCTGTCCCAATGAACTGGGCAACCAAATCCTGACATGTATGACAAAGTTTATGAAGCAAATCCAGCATTTAGGAAAATATGTCAAATTATCTAATATTTTTTAACTAAACATATATTCTCCCTGAACAGAGTTAACACTGTACACAATAACATCTCAATATTTTTCAGTTCACACAATATCATGGCACATTCAGTACATCAGAATGGGCATCAGAATTTCCATAGTGTTTAAGCAACAGATATTCTATGTGACACATTCCTTAAGTACCCATCTGCTCACAGAAATTGAGCAAACAAGTTAAGAAAGTATGTTCTGATTACACAATACAGGCAGCAATCAGGTAAATAAGAGAATGAATGGCACTACTCAGAGCAAAGGGCTCATACTGCATAAAGCCAATAGCCTCAAGTACCCCTCACAGCTGGCTTGGGTGGGGTCAAATGTCTGAGTGTTACCACATAAGGAAGGGATAATGTGTGTATTTATTTATTCAGTTTGCTAATAATTATATATATTTTTAATTTGTTAGTTTGATACTGTTTATCCATTACTCAGAATAATAGTTTTTTTGATCTCTTTCCAAAGTAAATACCATAACTTACAGTAGCAGAATGCAGCAGTAGGTCTTGTTATATGCTAAGAATCACAGATATATACCCCCACGATAGCCCATACCTCTCAGCAAATACCTAGTCTTATATGTTAAAACTTGGACATCCCACCTTGTCTATATGTGACCCCAATGAATTGTTCCACAGCAAAGACCCTCTCAAAAACCTAACTATAGATGGACACAGCCTGCTCAATTACTGACTTACACTATCACTGTATGTAGATGACCTGGGATTCACAAGTAGAAATTAACGCTATGTAGAGACCAGAACTTGCTAGCACAGTCCAGCAAAAAAAAAAAAAAAGCACTTATAACCTCTGTAGCTTTCAACATACAACCTCCAGGACAAGCATGAAAAACACAATCTTAAACCCACTTAGTCTAATTTAGGGTCAAGGGAGACTGAATCTTATCCCAGCAGCACAGGGTGCAAGGCAGGAAACCGCACTGGACTGGAAACCAGTCCACTGCCTACCTATTCACACAGGGCCAATGTGGTGTATAAAATAATCTCCAAGTAAACTATTGTTCCATTTTCTAATTAAACACATTCTGTTGTGTATGTCTAGTAACATACACTATAACTGATGTACACACCATAATATGCTCCAATTTTATAAACATGGTTTTCATATTAATTTTATAAAATTATCAAAACTTGTAAGAAGATAAATCGCAGTACTTCCTTTTGCAGTTTTTACAAGTGCACAATGGCACTGCAGTAACGAACACTGGTTAAATCGCATAATTTTTCAAATTAAGGAGGAGGCTGAGCAAAACAAGGTTAACACTGATGGATGCTTCTGCTGAAAGTCAGTGAAACATGGACTCAGCCTTACAAATCAGGATGAAAAGTATTTGATACCTTAAACTCTGCTCAGAGAGTGAGAAAAATCACTGGACCTTTTCTGTGAGGAGCAACAATAGTGAGCTCTCCGTTACAGCAGGTTCTCTTTTATCAGTGTTGACCCAAACCATACACAACTGCAAAAAAGATCACCTTAACAAGGAAAAGTGCTGCATCCATTACAGCCTTTATGTGACGCAGCCATCCAGAACTCTCCAGGCCAGTTAAGTAGTCACTCATAGAGGGAGATTTCATTTCACATACTGTCAAGACAAATTCAATATGAAATTAATATGTAATCACATTTTAATAAAAGTCCACTCATTTATATTATGATGAGAATCACCTTCCAACAGCTTCTGAAGGCTATTCCTCATTATGTGGATGTTTTCAATACCAACAAATTGAAATTTGATGTTGCAATAATGGTCCTCATTTTCATAACCTTTGCCTGCTGCTCTGTTGGCTATTGCATTTAACTAAAAGGAAAAAAATACATAAGAAACTTATTTATAACAAGAAAGACTGAAAGAAAAAAAAAAGTGCTTTCATAGTGCCGTCACTATTCAGGTTTGAAACAGCATCATATGTTAAACACTGTTATTCAAAGTGAGTTGGAAGTTGCCAGCTGACTACATGTGTTCAGTTTACACAAAAATCAGGAAATGGCAAAGCAGTGGGTGCCAAATATGCTGGCATGTGCATGTCAGGAAAATCATCCCTGCTGGATTTTTCAAACCACTACCTAGAAAGCTATCTCCACATAAAGGATTTCTGCTGGCAAATACTAAGTTAAGATAAGGGTTAATCGAAGATGAAAGACCATTGTGCAGAAAAAAATCTGAGCCACATTCAGTCAACTAACCGCCAAGATATGTTGTGCCAAAAGTGGTAAATAAGCATTCAACCTGTCGCACATTCTCATGAAGGAAATATGGTAGTCAAGGATCCAATGGAGTTCAGCTCATTCCGACAAAAAAATGAAAGAAAAAAAATTGCACTAAGCAAGGGAAAGAAAAACACTAGACACCGCAGGATTACAAAACATGGTCTGCTTTGATCAATCACATGTCCTGCTGATTCTCTATGATAGAAGAATAAATAATAATAAATAAAAGACAACCATAAATAAATCTTTCCAGACACTGCTAAGGCAGGCTGGAAGGTGTGGTATAATGGCAACTGGTATAGATTTGTGGCATACATCTGGTCCCTTGGTATAAGTATATTAATGTTTTAAAACGGCAGGATACCTGAAAGTTGTACCGATCCTGATATAGACGTTTTACAGTAGGGTAATGCTTCACATATGAAATTTTTAGTATGGCTTCAGGAATGTAACAGTACAAGTTTTTAGCATAATCAAAGGCCAAAGCATCTGTGGGATGTGATGGAAATAACTAGATGTGGCAGAGACAAACAATTGGATAATTTGATAGCAGGTGGAGATTCATTTTTAGTGTGGGCATTTTGTCATTCTGGTGATAATACATAATAATTAAAAAATAAAATAAAAACAACACTGTGGTGACTTATACTGGTCACTATATTTACATTCTACTGATGTTACTGGTATGTTCTGCCTACATCCCACCCATTCCACCATGTGCACTACTTTTAATCCTTACATTCAAGCAGGTTATTACTCTGAAAAGGAAGCTGTGAACATGAGTCCATAAGAATTTCTCATTACTACAGTTTAAACTAACATCCTAGCTAACCAAGTATACAAATTAATCTAACGCACAATTCTTATCAGTGCTGGTCATAATAATGGTCATAGTGACTGATGTATTTCTTTGACATAGAAATTTGCAGGTCTAAAAAACTCTGCCTTTCACACTGGATTACATACCTTAGGGCGGGTGTCCACTACATACATTGAAGGAGAACTCTTGTTGGTATCACTGATTGCTTGCAGCATTTGTTCATCCTCTACACAGCGTGCATTGAAACCAGAAAGAGGCTGGCTGCAGCGACAGATAGCTGCCTACAGAGCACAAAAATACAAATAAAACAAAAACTTCATGACTCACCTGAAATAAAGTCATGTCACTAAATAAAGCATCTATGAATATTTTAAAGACTTTACCCAAGAACCTACTGCACTCAAAACTAGAGTGGTAGGGAAAGTAAAGTAATCACTGGATAAAGCTGAAAAAAAGTCAAAAACTGCTTCAAATATCAGCTGCATTAATATATAAATAAATGAACTTGCATCATTCTTCTTGTAAAAGTAGGAAAGTACAGGAAACCGTCCTCTGCTCCTAAACTTAGAGCTTCCCACAATAGTTGGCTTACTAGCAGCTTTGGGTACGCCAAGCAGAGCTGGATATGTGCTGCAAACCTATAAGAACAATTAATATTGAAAGAAAAAAAAAAAAAAAACAATATTACAAGAACAACCATAATTTTGAAAATATACACAATTTTATACTTTAGGTATGTGATTTTTTTAAATTAGTAATATACCATTTCTGCTTTGCATGAGAAAAAGTACGTAACTACAGGAAGAAAAAAATCATTTTCTGTGATAACAGCTTCCATAACCAACAACCAACTTTTAGTTAGATGTCAACTCATAAACCTTTATGTTTAAAATAATATTTTGTCTCTCTGTGTATAGGTTCACAATTACTTAGTTTAATTTTCTGCTGTGAAATACATGAATGCTTAATAATTTTATGTATACTCAAATATGAAGATCAAAGGTGTTTTGAAAAACAATTACTTTTTTTACATAGGGGGGTTCATAACAAGCCTCAATTTAGATAACACATTTACAAATTTCTTATTTTCATGGTTATTATAACAAATTGAGCATAGATATATGTGTTGTATACACAGGACACTATTAGTCACCCTTGCAATTAACTTTGTCTTTTTGAAACAACAAGTTTTTTCTACAAGTGATAATTTTATTTGTATTTGTGTCTGCACAGTTAACTGTAAGTTTTTTGAAAAATTTTTTATTAACAATTAAAGTGACCCAAGAAAATCAAAAATTAAAATATGCATACATTTACTGCAAAGAGATACAACAATCCTATTTATGCTTCTAAATTTTAACAAGTTTGAATATGTTGACTCCACAGACTCAACAACTGAAAGAAGCCATTATAAAAGGTTTTCTTTAAAATTAATCTGAAGGAAAAAAACATCAAAATAGTGGTCTATCACACTGAAAGGCAATGCAGAAATGGAGGGGAGGGTCTCTGTGCCTAGGAAATGTAATTCAACATTTCCCATGACCAGTGGGTAAACTAGCTCTACAAATGAGCTCTGAAGAGTTTTCAGTTCAGTATGTTAAACATATATTCTAACAAGTTAATTTTGGGCATTCACATTATATAATAGTCTAAAAAAAAAACTGTACTTACTGTGCTTTACAAAAATTGCATAAAAAGAAATATTAATAACCTCCTTCAACAGAGTGTCATTTAACCAAAAAACATTCCAGAAATAAAATGACAGAATTCATGACAGAAAAACAGAATCTAATTTATGTCTGAAAACATCTTATTTTAAGAGTCAAAATGGCAAAGAAATACAAAAGTATGTATCATTAAAGATAGATCACACTGCTTTGTGTCTTAATATTGTAATGGCAAATGTGCTCATATCTGCAAAATCTAACAAAGTTAAAAAAAAAAAAACTATGTAAAACATATACAAACAGATGGTAATCTCAAGGACAGAGGGAAATAAATCTGCTTACTCCATAGGTGGCATTTATGTCAGTTATCTCCCAGTAATCATTGGGTAACCCCATACGCTGAAAATCTGCATTTACATCAACTGTAGTCCATCCAATTTTTCTGCTTGCTTCTCCTTCTTTAGGGTTATACAGGAAAGCATACAGGTCTTCAAAGTTAACTGCAAAAAAATAAATAAATAAAATAAATACATACATAAACAAGACAGCAAACTCCCAACTGGGTAATGTAAACTGAACATTAAAGGAAGTTGGGAAGATATTAACATGAAAGAAAGCTACAAGAATTAAGTTGAAAGAGTAAATAAACTCTCAGAAAATGATGGACTAGAAAAGACAAGCATAGAATCCTGATTTAATTAGGAACTTGACTACAACTTTAAATTTCTTAGTCATTAACTGGATAGAACAGTGGCTCAGTGAGAAATGTTACCACTTTATGTGCTTCCATGTTTCCTATATAGAATTTTAATATTTTATTCAATTTCATTGGATTTATCCACAATATTCAATTTTTCCCCACTCTTCAAACACATATTGTTAAATAAAATGTAAACACTAACTTGTTTCCATGTGATCAAATTTGTGTTCATGAAAAAACTTGTTCTAGATCTATAGGCTATGGCTCCCTACAAACCTGTGCGTGGAAACAGTTACAAGAGCTAGGTGTGTGCGTAAGCACATTCATGTTATTTTTAATTAGCACAAGTTACAAGCAAAATATTGCACGCAGAAAATGGAAGTTGTCGCATCAGTTTAGCCATTCATAAAAGAACATGTAGACTATAAAAAACTGTCCAAGTTCAATGAACATGGAAGTGATGCAAGTTTACTCCAATGGCCTGCAAAAAAAGCTTAGGTGTGCACGCACAGAGAAATAATGACTGATGAAACATGCAATCAGCTGAAATGCAAGCGGGGTTCTTCCCCCTGCTTCCATTATGTCACATTTATAATCAGAAATAGGTTGTCAGTCTGTAAGAAGTTTAAGGTCACACCTATGATGTTGCCATAATAAAACTATCCCTCCTGAAAGTCACACCAAAAAAAAAAAAAATAAAAAATGCTATAAGGAAAATGACAATTCTGAAAGCATTATAAAGCTTAATAAATGTGATGGGAGATTGAAAGAAGATAAAATCTCACACCAAGTTTGAAAAACGAAAGTACAGTATATAGTACTATACAAAACAAGAGGGAAATATTATGTGATCAAATAACTAAAAATTTTTTTTAGTCTAAATGCAGATTGTTATATCTGGAGAAAACACAGCAAATGCATCTGAGGAACCTTTCAATCAGAAGCAATTTTAAAAAAGAGGGTTGCAGGGCGACGGGTGCTGAGCAGGGTCCTGTCAATCATAGAGAATCCACTGCATCCACTGAACAGTATCATCTCCAGACAGAGGAGCAGCTTCAGCGACAGACTGCTGTCACTGTCCAGCTCCACTGACAGACTGAGTAGATTGCTCCTCCCCCACACTTTGCGACTCTTCAATTCCACCCGGGGCGGGGGGGTAAACGTTAACATTATACAATGTTATTGACTGTTATACCTGCCTTGCACTCTCCACCTTGCATTTTTTAACTTGCACTGCGCTTTTATTGCTCTTTAATTAATATTGTTTTTATCAGTATGCTGCTGCTGGAGCATGTAACCTTCTTAGAGTCGATAAATCTTGACTTTAGTATCGTCATATATTTTCCACAAATTAATGTCCATAAGTAATTCCCATATATCTAGATTGTGCTTTGATGAACTCTTTCAAAGAGAATGTGAAACTTGAACCATCCCAAAGCTGACATTAATTATATGTTTTTAGCAGCATTACTGAAAACAGAAAAAGATAAGCAAGTAGTAACATTCTGTAAAACCTCATCATAATTTTACAAGGTAAAATGTTTGTATATGTTATGTATGGTGTGTGTATGTATGTATGTATGTATGTATGTGTGTATATTATACAGTGGTGTGAAAAACTATTTGCCCCCTTCCTGATTTCTTATTCTTTTGCATGTTTGTCACACAAAATGTTTCTGATCATCAAACACATGTAACCATTAGTCAAATATAACACAAGTAAACACAAAATGCAGTTTTTAAATGATGGTTTTTATTATTTAGGGAGAAAAAAAAATCCAAACCTACATGGCCCTGTGTGAAAAAGTAATTGCCCCCTTATTAAAAAATAACCTAACTGTGGTGTATCACACCGGAGTTTAATTTCCGTAGCCACCCCCAGGCCTGATTACTGCCACACCTGTTTCAATCAAGAAATCACTTAAATAGGAGCTGCCTGACACAGAGAAGTAGACCAAAAGCACCTCAAAAGCTAGACATCATGCCAAGATCCAAAGAAATTCAGGAACAAATGAGAACAGAACTAATTGAGATCTAACAGTCTGGTAAAGGTTATAAAGCCATTTCTAAAGCTTTGGGACTCCAGCGAACCACAGTGAGGGCCATTATCCACAAATGGCAAAAACATGGAACAGTGGTGAACCTTCCCAGGAGTGGCCGGCCGACCAAAATTACCCCAAGAGCGCAGAGACGACTCATCCGAGAGGTCACAAAAGACCCCAGGACAACGTCTAAAGAACTGCAGGCC
>JANRMT010062790.1:9610875-9624954 GCA_026402145.1 Polypterus bichir lapradei | reverse complement strand
AAAAAAAAAAAAAAAAAAAAAAACCAAAAACAAAAAAAACCAAAAAAACCCTTGTAGGAAAAAAAAATGGAAGAAACCTTGGGAAAGGCAGTTCAAAGAGAGACCCCTTTCCAGGTAGGTTGGGTGTGCAGTGGGTGTCAAAAGAAGGGGGTCAATACAATACAGTACAATACATGTACATAGAACAGAATAAATCCTCAATACAGTATAAAAATTTAAATTCTAGAAGTACGGAGTAGAATGTCACATTAGATGATATCACATAATATGATTTGGATTTGTTTTAAGTCCTGGAGACTTCATTCATCAAGCTGCCTCCCCCATTTTGCCATTCCACATCTGAAATAGCGCTAATACGATGAAAGGACACCTCTTTCCTATGATTCCTGTGATCCTCCATCAGGGATGACTTTACCTTAGGCAGGCAATATACAATTTAAAGAGATTGTTATTTTCTTGGGAATTGTTACATATGCATTATTTTCACTTTTACTTTAAAAACTTTTGTAAAAACAATACTTGTCCTTTATTTCCGGCCCCGTGCGTTGTAACATCTCTTTTTTGCCAGACGTATAATGCTGCTCGTGTTGTGAACGCACGCTAAGGATATGCCTTTGGATCATTTGCTGTCTTTTTGCTACTTGTGAGCTGCCTCTTCTGCTTGTCGCATGTCGTTGTTTTAACAGCTGGGAGCACATGATGCTTGTCTGCCACAAGCAATCCAACAACTGCTAGGTTAGGTGTCTGTGGGCTTGTTTTAAAGGACGGCTCATTGCCTGGTCTCGCATGACATTGTAAAAACCATACTTGTCCTTTATTTCCGGCCCCGGGCGTGGTTAAATTCTTTCTTGCAGGACGTATAACGCTGCTCGCGTTGTCAATTTCTGCTGTCGCGCTGCCCTACAACCTTTTTAAAGCCTGTACAGACGCTGTCCTTTTTGCTACTTTGTGTCTCTGCTGCTCGCGTTGTGATCACTTCTCCGTGATCATAAATATACACCTGACCGAATTGTGTTTACTTTGAAATTAAACCTGTCGTTGCTTTAACTGTTGCGGGTCCACAGATTCTCATTGCGTATGTTCCATTATTGTGTAAATCTACGTTTTGTGCATTGAATGTTGTGAATGCAAAAAGACTTTTTCTGCTCTTTTCCTTTTATTTCTGACCTCTCTTTGTCCTGCTATTTTTCCAATTACACCTGGTCCTGATGATTTCCTTTTTTTGGCGCTAATGTGATCTTTTATTCGTCAACGTTCCATTTATAATGTATTGTCCTTTATACACTTTATATGCACTGAGACACCTGTATCTGTGTGTGCTGCTTCCCTTTACACTACTGATTTTTTTTTTTTGCCCATTGTCTTTCGTCTCGCGGTTCTTTTATTTGTCTTTCGTGATCTTAACATGAAGATCACGTATCGTCTCCTACTCATTCATTCCACAGGATTTTTTTTTTTATAATAGAGAGATATTGTGAATGTTCTCATCATTTCTGCATGTGTTTTTCTAAGGGAAATCTAGTTTTTCCCGTCACATTCAAGGATGCACAAGTTAGGTTGATTTGGTACTTCAAATTTCATAAGCATTAGTGGGGGCATGTGTTTGTGCTCTAAGAACAGCAGCTTTGGACCTGACGCTGCTGGGATATCCAAAAGCAATACTCATGTGTTATAACCCCGCCATTCAACTTAAATAGCACTTTGCTCAATGACAATGACCCTTTTGATGTTATACTTAACAACATTAGAAATTCTGTGGCAGAAATACTGTTTCACAAGTAATTAAAAATCAAATTTTACATATTCTTGTTTTTGTTTTCTAAATAAACAAATAAAAAACGAAGTTTTTCTCTTGCCTGTGGCGGGGTTATAACACACGCATAACCCCAAAAGATTCCCACAACCAAAATTAAATAGGTTCTAAAATGAATGCATGTGTCCACAACACTACATTTTTTGAATTTAAATTGTGACCGCTTCTTTTCCCAGAATCAATAACCTTTTGGCAATTATAAAAAAAAAAATCAAATGAAATTAAAATCAGTAGTGAAGACTCTCCCTCTCATGAATGAACAAGAACAGTAATACAATTATTTATATGTATATTACAAGTAAGGCACAGACAAGCTAAACGTATGGCCATGACACAACACAGTGAGCACATGGAAGGGTTTAACCAGTAGCCTAAATGTTTATAGTTCATTTCTTAGCCATTAGGCATACTTCAATGCTAAACACAACTTAACAGAATGGCTATAACATAATCACATAGAAACTGAAGCCCTGCAAGAGTGACATTTTGAATCCTGCTCTAAAGAAAGGCTACATGTTACATCAGCACTGCGTTATTGTCCAGGTAAATGATAATATTTATCAAATACGCTTTAGGATTAAATACACATTGAACAGATACTGTTAAAAGGAAACAAAAAAGCATAAGTTATATCAATACACACAGTTTGCTTTTCCTTACAAGTTTAATTAGCAGTAATTATTTTCCATAATTTTGATGATGCCAACCTGGACCTTGACCTAAAAGCAACAACTGTTATTGTGTTTACAACTATATTCATTCTATCAATAAAGCTCATATAAAAATAACAAACGGGCTTAAACAGATCTAAGTTGTTATATTCATGGCTCAGTTGTGGCTCCTAATACCATACAGTTTTGTTCTACTTCCTCCAAATAAAGTTTCAAATGAAATGCACCTACCAAAGAAGAAATAAAACACTTCTACATTGTGAATGATTACTTTTTCACCTAGTAGCTTAAACCACATAATCTTATGCTGTACCTCATAACTTCTTTTTACAATACACCCACAGCCTTTTGGAACTTCAGGATTACTAAACATATATGTTCTGTTTGTTTTACTTTAATAAGTAAAAAATGCACCTTCAGCAATAGGATTTGAAAGTAAATATACACTGTTTTTTGTAAGTTATGTTACATTTCCCCCCTAGTTTTTAGATCATCTACCATGTTTAACCAACATTGCAAAGAGAGTTGACTCTATTTCTGGTAGGCACTTTCACACTTCATTCTGCTACAATCCAGTTTGAAGCACAAGTCTGAAACAGTACTAAACAATTGTTTCCTTGAATTTTTAGACTGCAGAACCAAACCAGAGCACACAGACCCTATGATTGAATGCATAGCCTTAGAGTAATTTTTTAGGAATGGCATGCACTTATCTACAATATAAATAAGATGTGTGTAAAGTATTATTAGAGAGCTATGAAATACTCCTAACTTATTTATTTTGTTTTCTAGTGCTTAATTTCTCTTCTATTCAGCAAGGTTTTCTGGAATACCACTTGTAAACTCTCTAAATGCTCAAAGCTATCACATTTCAAAAATCATCATGGTCAGTTTTCAGGATTGCTTCCTGTACCTGTTTTAATGCTAAATATATATATATATATATATATATATATATATATATATATATATATACAGTGAACGACAAACATTATGCATCTGCATATCACTCTGCTAGATGATACTGTACATATCCCTATTGTGATAAATGCATTCAGATCTATACAACAAAGTGTACCATACTGACAGGTCAACTTTAATGACAGGAGGATGCTCCTCTCCTGCCACTCACTCTAATAAAATGGAAGACTTTAGCAATGATGGAACACTACAAATATCTAGGGACAATCATTAATAATAAGTTATCCTTTGGTCTCAACACAAAACAATTTTGTAAGTAGGGGCAAAAATGACTACTATTTCTTAGTAAACTCAATTACTTTAAAATGGATAAAACCATTGTGACCTTTTTTATGTATTTTATTGAATCTATTGTTACATTTTCTTTTATGTGTTGGTTAGGGAATCTTATAATATGAACTATCCTAGCGTTATAAAAATTACCAGTAAAAGTATTAGTTTACAGCAGATTTCTGTCACTGAACTGTACCACAAACAGGTCAGAAAGGAGACCAACGCAATTCTGTGAGACAATAGTCATCTTCGTGCTTCTAAATTTCATCTATTGCCATCAGGCTGCAGTTTTATATCCCCAATGATAAAAAGTAACAGATTTAAGAATTCTTTTATTCCCAGAGTTATAAGCATTTTGAATTATGTTACTTGTTGGGATGATGCTGAACTCTTAATTATTTTGTGTACTGTTAAAGGTAACCATTATTCTCTGTATTAATCTATGCTAACACTAGTTTTTAGGTGTTGTGTCTTGTCTTATTTCTTGTATCTGTGTAACAGTGCCTTGTGTTTGTACTTTAGTGCTGCAAACAAACTTCACTGACACAATAAAGTCTACCTTAAATTAAATGTAACAAATGTAAAAATGAACTAAATCAGTAAGCAAAAGTGGATGCAGCTAATTAACTTTATTATAAAGGATGAAAAAAAAAAAAAGAATCACACTCTTAATTTAATTACACTAACAATAAATGCAAAGACAAATAAAATTTCCGGACAACAGGAAATTATTAAATAGAATAGAGAAGTATACAAAAGAAAAAAAAATGCAGTAATCCATGAACACAAAGAAAACAACTGCACCAAACAATGCTGCCACGTATGTATCTGATACTCTAATATGCGCTTCCTCATTTTCTTCTTGTCACAAAGGGCAATGTGAAATTTACTGTGTTATCTGCACAAGAAAAACAAATATTCACCCAACTGTCAAGGGTGTGTATTTTCTCACCAACTATAAAAACAGTAAATTCTATACATACTGTTTGCTGCATGAAGAATGAGTAAATGTATTTATTCATTTCACCTCAATCCCTGTCGCAGGTTTGACCAACCCTGACCTTTCATTTTTGGACAAAGTTTCTCATGGTATCCTTATGATCCATGCCTTTGCAAAGTCAGTCATGTCCTTTTTGACATGGAAAACTTTGAATGTAATTTAGTATTTTGTGAGTCATTATTGTTTTAACATTTAAATATATACAGGTACATTATTTTCCTTTTCTTCCACATTCTCACTATGCAAGTAAACACAGGCCATGGTTCATGACATTCCATTATGAAATGCCTGAATTGGGGGTGCTCAGTCAATACTAACTAGGGAATAACAGGGAAGACAGCAGAACACAGAAATATGGCAGCCTATTTCTATACAGAAAAAAAAACTGACTTAATATATGGATGACATTAAACAAACATTCACTGATGAACTGCAAGTTTTACTGCTTAAGTTAATTAAATACAGATACTTCCAACAATTTATGAACCTTTAGCGCATTAATAAATCTGTTATTACAGTAGTGTCAGGGGGCTAGGCAAACTCTAATATAAAACAGATGCAAGGAAATAAACAACCACTGATGTTGCACCAAGTCGTCACAAAGCACACTCCTTTCTGTAAGCACACCTGCACTCACACAAGGTCAATTTACACAAACTAATTAACTTAATAGGCATAACAATATTTGGCTGTCACAGAAAAATAAAACCACATGGCGAAATACCCACATAGACACAAGAAAAATAGGTAAGCTCCTCACATACTGTGACTGGGCCTGGTTTTAAACCCAGGACTTCTGTACACTGGAGCTGTGAGGAGGCACGCCACCAATGTAAGTAGTGTATCTATTTTTTCTTTCAAACTTCAAAACAATAATAACGCTAAAAAAAAAGGTTGTTTCATTTATTTGAAATGCAGGACAACCGCAGGATGGAGCAATGGAAGGTTTGTAGAAGAAGAGTTCAACATAGTGGCAAAGAAGCAGGATGTGGCAGCAGCTTCAGCAGCAGAAAATGCAGCAGTAAGAGACATGGTACATAGGGGGCTTCAGCAAGGTGAGGCAGATGGGGATAATGATGCAACCTTTACTGCAAGAACAAAAAATTATATATTTGCATGCAGTTGGTTGAATACATCTAACACATAAAACAAATTGTGATCATTTACAATCAAATATATGACTGGAACATAGACTATTAAAAAAAAAGTTCACATTGTTCTTACAGACTCTACCGTATGACAAGTCACTGTTTAGTCTGCCATCATTTTACTGAGTCAGTCATACTGGTTGAGATATCTAAAGTAAAACAAGTGTAAACATCTTGCTCTCTGTTTTTTTTTTTTTATAACATCATTATTTACCCGAATTAAATACATTTCTATATAAATACATTTACTACTAATAATGTATTTTTATAATGTATTTTTGCTAATATAAAGAAATTATAAAAACACTTTATATGTACATACAACATTGTTAGACATTATATGTACTGTATTTTAATGGCACATCCTCCAGATGAAGTATGCAGGTGTGGATTGATTGTATGTACGGATTTAACTGATGCTCCTCATTCAATTCTATTATTACTAGATATGAAGAAAAAAATACAATATATGCATAACGGAAATTCTGTTTAACATACTACAGTTCTGAAACTGAACTGGCAGGTCTGAAAGGTTTTTAAAACATTTGCGTCTAAAAATACATAGCTTTCTTCACTTTAAGACCATATTGTCTTAAATTCTTTAAGCGGGATATAAAGCCTGCAAGGGCTGGTTTACTCCGAATATCACACTGCCAGTGGCTATATTAGAGAAATACAGTATGTTTAATCATGAAATCCAAGATGGTCATGAACTCTTTCAAGTTATACTAAAAAAGTGAATAGTTCCACTGTCGTCCGTAGACAGTGTTTTAACTGTTGTCATAGTCTTGACCAAAGCCTATCTTGTAAGCCAAGAGTAAAGAGGTATATCATCTTCTGGTGCCAGCAGTTTACAGTTGTTAACACTAAGTTAACTGATTCAGTATTACAATTGTTTCTATCTACCCGTCTCCATTTAAAAATATTTTTGTTTCTTACTTTATTGTTTATGAATTCAAAATACATCGGCTGCAAATAAGTTAGGCACTGTCACGTCTTAGTCTGAGTCTGAGGCTCTGTCTACTTGCTACGTGCCGCTTATATTACCCATCGTTTATAAACTATACAGCCAAGCAATGTGAACTCAAATTAACTCAGAGCAACTTCATTGCCGGCCAATCTTCGTGAGGACCATACTGCCCGATGGACTCGCTGGACACGGCCTCCGAAGGTGCTTTTTGAAACTGGACGCTCATTTACCAGCTCTAGCCACTGTCAATTCGTACTAGCAAGGAGCATTGGCCTATCCTAGTTTGCACCTTTCTTTTATAAACTTCACTCACCTTTGGGGTTACAATGTGCTCCATGTCAAATTCTAGCTTCTGCACAATGTACGTGGGTAGTTGCGGTCCCTTACCGACTTCTTCAAGAAATCTCTCTCCGTCACTCCACCATGTTGACAGCGTCACCGCCCCGCTCCGCCCCAGTCAGCTGATGGGGCATGAACAATGAGAACTAGAGGATATCGCGAGATTGAGTTCACTGTGACACTGACTGTTGAATTACGTTTTCAAAGTTTATTTGATTTTTTATCAGTGAGTCTTTTCATCGGACTTTGTTCAACATTACGACAAATATACATGGACACATGTACATTGTAACCTATAAAACATATGTTACTAGAATTAAAGAATATACATCTAAGCAGATCGTGTTTACCTATTGTGAACGTCGTCTTAGTAAGCTACCAGCTGTGTAAGAAGCCAGCTGTTGCACTTTGGGAACATTTTAATGGTAAAAGGAAACGTATCTTGTGATAACGGGGTAAAACGGTACAAATAAACAGTCTTAGATTGGTTTACTCACAATCACATTTGATAACTGTGAAATATCAAGCAAGTTTGTCCAGGGACCGTGAGTTTAGGGTCAGATAAAGCGGACCACTCCACGTTAATAGTGAATGCAGTTAAACATTTCATCATAATATTTTCGAAATTACCTTTAAAATACATTTAGATTATACTTGCATTAATTCCGAATATTCATTAAAAACTTCACTTAGTGAATTGATGTCCCATAAAGGACAGTGAATAATACGAAATCAATATCCTCTCTCTCTCCTTTTGTATCCTCCTCTCTCCTTTTGTAACGACTCATACATTACAAAAGTGCAGAATGCAACTACTACATTTTCCAAGACAGAACAAATTAAAAAAAAACTATTAACTTGTCGCAAATTGTAGACCTTGTGATGTTACAGCCCTGCTAAAAAATGAACGTTTGTGTGTTAAAAATGTTAAAGACATTGATTGTATTTCATTGTCCGTAAAAGTAAAGAGTCAAAGCTTTTTAGTTGTATATGCCTAAATAAAATTTTATAAAAAAAATATATACTAATAGAAAATAGAAAACAACACTTATTTTAGGATTAACATTTCGGCCTTTACCATTTAAATAACAATACACAATAATAGGGGGAAAAACTGCTGATATTAACAGTTATTGAACCTTCAGAATGTTCTATAACTACCTATTGCAGCTAACACGTCTTAAATTCTTTGGCGGAAAAAATCAGCAAATTTCTGAATTTGTAGTAGTGTGAGCTCATTCGATTCTGGAAAAATTACCTGGCAAATTTGCTAGCCATTGAAAGACAGTGGGTTTCTTCTAAAGATATTGATATCCAGCACATCCCAGAGGTGATCTGTGAGGTTAAGTTTAAGAGAGAAAGGAGGACAAAGTATCAACTGCACACCAATACTTCTCAGAACATTTGTGACAATAGCAACAGTGGCTTGGTATTCTTCTTTTGTAGGGTTAGATATGAGTTGTAAGTAGATGGCCCTTGACATGTCAAGACACCTTACTCTAAGACGAGCACCATGGAGCCTGTCCCTCACTGTCCTATCACTGATGGGCACTGTGTTTGTGTCAGTTTTAGCCACATTATTGGTGGCAGATCTTAACAGCTCTCACAGATGTACCAGTCTGATGTATCAACCCTGTTCTGGTGTCGTCACTCAAGGATAACCTGACAAGGACACAGTGGAGTGACTTAATCCATAGTGTCTGGCAACATTGGTTCCTGACATGCCTGCCTACAGCATCCCAATGGAATTCTTTCTTGGTTCTGCAAACATTTGAGGCATTTTGGAATATACTGAAACTAACTGAGTGTAGCCTTTGACTTAATGTCACCTAAGCCTTAACGGTGATCTGATCAGTTTTTTTTCCATGTGGACCCAGAAAATGGGTTGGTGCTGTCGCTTACTTGCTAAAACAAAATCAGAAGATTTTGTGAAGGTAAACAAGCTATAATCATCATCCATCCATCCATTATCCAACCCGCTATGTCCTAACTACAGGGTCACAGGGGTCTGCTGGAGCCAATCTTAGCCAACACAGGGTGCAAGGCAGGAAACAAACCCCGGGCAGGGCGCATACACACACACACACCAAGCACACAGCAGGGACAATTTAGGATTGCCAATGCACCTAACCTGCATGTCTTTGGACTGTGGGAGGAAACTGGAGTAGGAGGAAACCCACGCAGACACAGGGAGAACATGCAAACTCCATACAGGGATGACCCGGGAAGCGAACCCGTGTCTCTTAACTTTGCCACCATGCCGCCCAATAATCATCATGTATGTTTATTATTCCAGAAAATTGTAAATGAATAGAATGTTTCAGATTGATGTGAGTAAATGATAACTAGACATAAATGTCTGTATTAAAAAGCAAAATTAATTTAAACTGTCCATCTATGCTCTATCTTAGCTCCACCTAAGGAAGAAGAAAAATAGACAACTGGGTTAACATAACTCCTTTGTGAAAAATAAATAGAATGTTGGACATATTATAATTATTATTTCTAGGGAGCTTTGTGCCCTGCTTGCTTTGCTTGCAAACCATACCGGCCTGTGTTATGCACCAGCCACTTCACATCTATGCCACTCAAGTATTCATTGGGAAGAAACACTACATTTCCCAGATGGCAGCACGAATCAGATGATCTACAAGTCTCCTACTTAAAGTTTAAATCTGAACAGTATATTCGATCTCTTTTTGCTGTTCCGTTATTTCACCGAGTAATAATTTCCATTTGTTTGTGCTAATGCAATCTTTACTAACATTTTTTGAGACTTTCAAATTTTAGTACTTTCATTGTCTCTAACCTGCTCTGCATGTGTATCGCGCCAATGTTTTTGAATTATTTACAACGTTCTACTTTGTCATCTACTCTTTGTCTTTTATTTCCAGCCCAGGGCATGGTTAAATCTCTTGGCACAAACTCTCGTCTCGTGGGACGTGAAAGTATCTCTCTAAAAAAGTCACGTCTCATCCCAGGCTAAAAAGTCTCGTCTCGTCCTAGGATTTTTTTATTATAATAGAGAGATTATTATTATTATTATGATTATTATTATTATTATTATTGCTCTTACAGTTTTTGTTATTGGGATATTTCATATTAATATTAAATATCAATACTTCCCTGTTTTCTTTTTTTAATTTAGTAAAGGGATTGCCAGTTGGTGAGAGGATGCCAGAGGCAAGGGCACCAGCAAAGCAGTGCAAGCCTTCACAAATCACATAAACCCAAACTGGTGAGAGAACAACTTGACACACCAGTTTGCTAAGGTAAGGGCTTCATGATGGTGATAGTAAAGCATACTGCCTTAGAAGTGCAGAAGAGAAGGGTACCAGTGCAACAAAGAGAGTTGGTTGTCCTGAGTTAAAATATGAATTGTTCATCCAGGACTCCTAAGGACAAATGATTATGTATTGTTCCTGGGTCATATGGCCAACTGTTCCATGTGAGATAGATTGTGTGAGCAGATTTCTCCAGGGTACTAGATGGCAGTGTTACCACAACCTTCTACTTAGAGCACTTTGTAGAAGGATATAATAACTGCAGATTTTCCCTCCCACTGATTTCTTAATTAGAAGATATCTCCAATGGAGTTAGTACAGTGTTACGTCAGTGTGCATCTTCAAAGGGAAAAAAAAGATTATTTCATGCTTAAAAGGAAAGAAGGTAAAAGACACAATATTTTGACTATATATTCTTCAACAGGTGTACGACTGAAAAGGAAAAGCAAGTAACATATTTAGCAGGGGAAGGAGGAAAAAAAGCCAGGGCAGATCATTCTCAGCCTGGGATAACATATTTCTCTTAATGACAGACTAACTTTTTAATCTCTTCCTTTATCTTCTCTAATGGAATCTTTTCCACAACTACTCTCACTTTTTCTCCTTTCATCTTCCCTGGCTTTGTTCCCTCCCATATATATTACCTATTTTTTTCTTTTCAGTTGCACACCTCGTGAAGACTATGTAGTCAAAACATTGTCTTTTACCTTCTTTCCTTTTCAGCATGGAAATAACCCTTAATTTTTTTTTCTTTGTAGATATTTTTAATACTTTTGGGTTTTTTTTTCCTGAGACAGATGTATATTTGTCAGCCTTTCGCTTTTTTAGAAATACATTTTTTAAAACAGATATTATATTAGGAACTTAGACAAGTGTAAATTGTACAGAACTACCTTATTAGCTAATTCCGTTGCTAAGCAGAGCTTCATTGCATGAAAAAGAAGGATTTAGCAGTTTTGAATATAAGTAAGTCAGTTTTAATTAGCCATAATTGGCTATTACTTAAGAAATAGTAACAGTCATCGTGGATCTTCAGAACCTTGGTTTTTGAACCTTGGTTTAGAATGAGAAGGAGACAGTAAGAAGACGGACAGCAGTTAGAAAAACCTCCAGGCCATTATGGTTCTGCAATTATGGGGTGTATTGTTAAAGGGAATGAGAGAGAGTGTAGGAGTCAGGTAAGGAACTATTCAAGGAGTGGATGTAGATGTGATCCACTCCTGAGAGTACTTTGGGGTCCACATTAATGACAGGCTGGACTAGTCTTGGAATGGAACTGTATAAGAAAGAGCAGAACAGGCTCTTTTTCCTTAGGAGACCACTGCATTCTTTTAATGTGGGAAGTGACATCCTTTGCATCTTCAGAAACTCTATGATGGCCAGTGCAGTTTTCTATGCTGTGGTGTGCTGGGATGGTAACATCACTTCAAGAGAGGCCCACTGCATCAACAAGCTAACTAAAAGGATAAACTCATTTATAGGATACACCCTGGACCCCCTGGAGGTAGCAGCAAAGGAGAGAATTAAAACAAAACTGAGTGCCATTATGAACAATGCTGTATGTCCTCTTTCTAACACACAAACACTGAGGACTTTCAGCCAATGAATCATTCAGCAGATGAATTGGTACTGGGGCTCCTTCATACCAAAAGCAATATTTCTGCGTAATACTTCACTGTGACTGTGACAGCCAAGTCAGAAGTTTTCTTTCTTTTTAATTTTCTTCTTTGTTCAGACCAAAATCTGTGTGTGTGTGTATGTATTTATTTATTTGTTTATTTATTTACTTACCTAGTTACTTACTTATCCACCTATTTATGTATTTATTTATTTAAAGAGCTTCTGTAAAAATATAAATTTCCCCCTAGGGACAAATAAAGTTAATTGATTAATTTAAACTGTCCATCTATGCTCTGTCTTAGCTCCATCTAAGTTAATGTAACCCGTTTGTGAAAAATAAATATAATGTTGGACATTTTATTACTATTATTATTATTATTATTATTATTGTTATTATTCACTAGAGGGTAGAGTTGTTCTCAGTGTGGATTTCTCTCTGTTCAGGACTTTGTCTTGCTCTATACTCATTTTTTGTACCATTTTCCCTGACTATCTCTTGCCAGCTTGGCACCCTGTCACAAGACATAAATAGTCATATAGATTAAGTTGTATATAGAATGTTGATTATCAGTTATTTTTGTGCATTTTTGTCACATGAGCAGAGGGCTGGGTTTGGGAATGGCCACAGTAGAATATTATATACTTCTGTTCTTAAACCAGTCTAGTTTGACTTTAGCCTGTGGCATAGGAAGATGATTTCAGAGGTGAGTGTGTATTGATTTTCGCTTGAAAGTAGTTATGTCCACTCACAGCATTTAAAGATTTTGCTCACAGTTTGTCCCTTTGGTGCCTATTATGATACATCATTCTTCTCCTTTACCTTGAGTACACCATGCCTCCCTGCAGCAACCTGAAAACCCCCATATAGCTTTGGCAATTAATTAAGCCCATTAGACATAGCAGACCTTAATACAGAGCTTTTGTCTATGAAACTACATGCATATTAACTTTCTCTTGGTCAGAAAACTGTATCATACTTGGTCTTTTGACGTGCTGTAATTTCTAGTGTTTACTGGACGTGCAAATGAAAAAACAATGGACAAAAACACTAATCTGTGAGCTTTTTTAAAGAATGTCTTGTCTTGTATTTGTTCAGCATCTGGGAATATGTGCTGCACACTGGATAACGCATGACACCTGAGTAAAGGGTTTGAATTCCCATTCCAGTCACTGCCTGTGATATGTTTCCATGTTTTCTCCATAAAGTCATTCATATTAAATCAATTAGTAACTCAAGTTTTTGTCATGTGATTAAGTGGGCCCTGTACTAGACTGGCTCCCCTCCCCGGTTCAGTTACTGCATTGCACCCCATGGTTTTGAGATCAACTGTGGCCTCCTGCAACCAAGAATTAGATAAAGTAGATAGAATTTAATGTTATATTATGTGCAAAAATGTTATGCATACATTTTCTTCCTTCTTAGTGATCGAAGATTGCAATTCCTTTTGAACTGTCTTGGCCTTCTTATTGCCATATTTGACCAGTGCCCTTGCCTCAAAATTTCCAGTTTTGGTGTGGATTCTGTTCAGCAGAGATTTATGATTGTGTCATATTTCATGAATTTCTTTAACATTTACTCCCCTTTGCAGGGCCTTTGGTTTTAAGAATGTTTTTGCATCATTTTCCCATCTCTTCTTTGCACATACTTTTGTTTTCTTGGTGTAGTTTGTGTTAAAAGCTGCACCAAACCAGCAATAGTGTAACGCAAAGAATGTCACTTGAACTTGGAAGAAATCTCTTAATAACACACAGATGAGCTCCTTTCAATTAGTGTTGTGACTCCTAAAGACATTGGGTTGTACCAGAGTCTTTTGGGGTGTAGAATAGTAAAGAGGATGAATATCAATCACCTTTATCCATTATGCTTATTGTTTTTATTTATAATTAATTTGGAAATATTTGTAGGTTCTGCGGTACCAAAGCACTTTCACTTCACTCCACTCCACTCCACTCCACTCCACTCCACTCCACTCCACTCCA
>JANRMT010062790.1:9587838-9610865 GCA_026402145.1 Polypterus bichir lapradei | reverse complement strand
CACTCCACTCCACTCCACTCCACTCCACTCCACTCCACTCCACTCCACTCCACTGCAGACTCTGGCTCCCCGAATGGACTGAGGTGGCTCCTTTTATGTTACACCTGGGAGTGCTCCACATGGTTCATCAGAGTTAACTGGAATTACTCCCAGGTGTGATGGAAACCCAATACAGCTGGGCTCTGCCATCTCAGCAGCTCCCCCTAGCGACCCGAATAGTACCCAATAGGGCTGCATCAAACTCCAACTTCCAGAATGCCCTGCGGGAATCCTTGGTGCCACAGCCAGCCAGGGAGGCTGCCCTCTAGCATCCTGGGGAAGATAGTGTCTTGTGAATGCTCTCTCTGTGGAGGGTGATGCATACTCTCCCCTGATCCTTCCATTTAGCCTGCGCCCTGGCCAGATAATGGTCGTGGCTATCTTTCACAATATTTATATTTAAATATTCTTTCAAGCCTTAATTGCAATCTGATTATTAAGTGGTTACTTACCAGGTGACACTTGTGGTTGGCTCGGCCAGTTGGCAAACATCTGCCACGTCCTCTCAGTTGCGAGAGGCAGCTCATAGATATGTGATACAGTATCTGCCAAATCATACAAAGAGTACATGACACGTGTTTCGCTCATGCAAAAGTGCGTACACCTGATGGTAATAAGGGCAAATCACACGTTGTGTACTCTTTGCATTATGTGGCAGATACTGTATCACACACATACTTATATATCTATACTAATAAAAGGCAAAGCCCTCACTGACTCACTCACTCACTCACTCACTCACTCACTCACTCATCACTAATTCTCCAACTTCCTGTGTGGGTAGAAGGCTGAAATTTGGCAGGCTCATTCCTTACAGCTTACTTACAAAAGTTGGGCAGGTTTCATTTCGAAATTCTACGCATAATGGTCATAACTAGAAGCTATTTTTCTCCATTTACTGTAATGGAGTTCAGCTCGAGGGGCGGAGTTTCGTATGACATCATCACGCCTCTCACGTAATCACGCATTACGTAGAAAGCCAGGAAGAGCTACAAAACGCGCTATAGAAAACATGCATTATATAATTAAGAAGGCAGCGAAACAATTAGAAGCGAGCGAGTGACATATAAAACCATATTCAGCGGCTCACGTGAACTGACGCAGTGCGCAGACAAAAAGCAACAGTTCCAAAGAGTGCTGAACAAAAACCGAATTACACTGCTACGCTCAAATAGATAAACCACACGCCGTGGCGCAGTAGATTCCCGAGAGGGGATGCACTAAGTATGTACGCGCGCTTCTCGATTTATTTTAACCTCGCATCCCCTTAGTTTGAGACGTATGAAAACGCATGTGGTTAACGCAGAAAGACAGATCACCTACAGTATTGAAGCTTCATGAATAATGGATACTTTATTCGCGATCAATGATTGTTTTGGTAAAGCATTACTCAGTGTATTCATTAGATGAACGGTAAAAAAGTAAGAGCGAGGGGACGGTAACTTACTGAAGCACACAAGCAAAACCACAATAGCACGCGGGCTCGATGTACTGTAGTGCGCATCAACTAGATCTGACTTGCGTGATCACATTCCAAAAAATATTTCTTTTCAAGTTCTATTTAGTCCATATGAGTCAAACTTAAGGCCCACGGGCCACATCCGGCCCGGCGTGTAATTATATCCGGCCCGCGAGATCATTTTATATACTATATTATTGTTATTAATGGCCTGGGGATATGAAGCGCTGGTAACACAATAAACTACAGATCCCATAATCCAGCGCTTCAGCTGCCTTGCCGAACACTTACCACGTTAATCAAGTCTAGCTTATGATGCTACAAGTTATTGCCAAGCTAGCCCACACGATGCCAAAGAGAAAAGGTGATTCTGAACATAGAGCCTTTAAAAACCGATGGGAGGCTGAGTATATGTTTACTGACACTGACAAACCCGTGTGTCTCATTTGTGGAACGTGTGTACAAAAACTGAGGTCTCCTTCCCAGCAAAAGTCGAGCAGCCGGCGCGCGCGCATAGCTGTGCCGGGATTTGAGACGCTGACTGCGCTTCTGCCTTAAGTCAAAGTGAGCACTTTTAATTTTTTTCATCCTCCCACTGAGCTATAGCCCAGACAAGTGCAAACACGGGAACCCTTTTCTACACCACGGCAAAATAATATTAAGGGGATTCACACTTTCTTTTGCACGTATACGATTATGAGGTCCTCAGCTCGGATTATGAAGACACGCACACGAGTGAAGGACTGACAGTGCCATCACAGCCGATTAATGGCAGAGACGTCTCACCAGTCTACACAAGACCCACCGCGACTGTCCAAAAAAGGCGATCATAACGTCACCGAACACATCTCTCTATACTATATAAAAGAAAAAGGCAACTTTCCTTTCTTTACACCTTTTTTCATTTTATCCCAAACCAAAGCCTTTCTCTCTTAACACTGCAGAGGACACAAAACAATTTTTCTTTAATTACTGGTAATACCGTTAAGGCACATTACCAGAGGCAGAAATTTAAACGTTCACATAGAAAATGTAATTTCTATACCACAGCCGTCGTGTAGCGCCTTTCAAAAGGGATCAACTACCGAGAGATGATCCATATACATTTTAGCTGCTGTTAGTACTACTTACCTGTTCTGTTATACCGTCTTTTAAAATGTAGTTTACCCGCAACCACTCGAGTAGTGCTCAATGTACCTGTACTTCTTAAAACGTTAATGTTTTACTGTTTAATAACTAATAGACTATATTTTATTATTTTTCCCTTGCACTCAGTGACCAAAGCTATACACACACATAGACACATACATATATATACACATATACAGGGTACACACACACCTATCTACATTTTATATATATAACTTCCCGTGTAGGTAGAAGGCTGAAATTTGGCAGGCTCATTCCTTACAGCTTACTTACAAAAGTTAAGCAGGTTTCATTTCGAAATTCTACGTGTAATGGTCATAACGGTCAACAACGTCCGCCATGTTGAACTTTCTTATTTATGGCCCCATCTTCTCGAAATTTGGTAGGCGGCTTCCCTGCACTAACCGAAACCAATGTACGTTTTTATTTCGATGGTATGATGCCACTGTCAGCCGCCATATTGAACTTTTCAACGGTCTTTGTTACTTATGGACCCATCTTTAAGAAATTTGGTACGCGGGTTCCCAACGCTAACTGAATCCTACTTACGTACATATATACGTCCATAGCCTGCAGCTCACTCACCATGTGAGGCGGCGTTGGGTCCCCCATCCCAACACCTCCCACATTGTTGGCTGCCTGCCTATATAAGGCCGTCCGTCGCTCCGGTCTCTACATTCCCTTCCTTGCTTAGCCACGGGATTCACGTCTCCCTGCTGATAACTACAGCCTTTTTATTTCATCCACAGCTTCTCCGCTGTTTTATTGTTCATTTATTACAATTATAGTTATTATTTAGGTATTTTAGACTTACTTTACATTGTTCAGGTACCCATTTCCTTTATCATTCCAACCGTACCCACATTAACATGTCTATCGAGGTGATCACCATGGATCAAAGAACTGTCACTTACCGAGTTGTTTCCATGCCCGGAGATGGCACCTACCTTTTCCATTCTCTGTGTTACATATTGCATGGCCATATCAGGCTCACTCTTGATATCCGGAGGAACATTGTGTCTTATGTATTGAATGACTGGGATAGGTTCAAGGTGTGGACTGATGACGGTACAGGAGATAATTATACTACACAGGAGCACTAGAAGAGTGAAATGCTTAAGCCCTTCACCTATAGTTCTGCATGTGAGTTGATGGCTACCGCTGAATTGTTCGGTTGTCGCTTTCAAGTGTACCAAAATGGCCAAATATTTTACACCTTTCGACAACTGCCAGTGCCTCTTAAACATCTTAGACTCACAGGTGACGATTTCAGTAGTGGACACTTTGATGTTTATGAATGTTTAAACTCTCAAATGCTGGATGTGAAGTTATCGATGAAACCGGTTGTATGCTTATAACGCTTGACAGATGCCGAATGTCACTTCAACACAACAAATCCTGCAAATACTGTCGTAATTGAAACAAACCATGAAACTCAATCCGATTATGACAGAAGCAATCCAAGCTGTGAGATTTGAAACAAGATTGCTGTTCACATGGCCAACTGTACGTTGCATGCTCAAGAGTAAGCTCAGCGCACATCTTGGTCATATTACAACCGGAGGGCCGAACTCAAAATGTGGTATACAAAGAGATCCTTAACAAATAATTATTGGTATATTTTCCCTCAGTTTAAAAAGGTTTAATTTTCTTCTTAATAAAAATTTTAAGTCAGTACTTCGCCGCTGCGAAGTGCGGGTATTTTGCTAGTATATACATATATACATATACTGTATATATATACATTGTAAAAGGCGCTATATAGCGCCCGACCCGGCACAGACCACGCAGAGGCACGTGTATAAAACACACAGGCTTTATTTTCTTTTCTTCAGCTGTGTGACATGTCTTCCCCGTGCCACACAGCCCAAACACAGTCCCAAAGCACACAAACCACAATTCTCCACCACTCCTCCCAGACAAGCTTCGTCTCCTTCTTCCTCCCAACTCAGGCTCACCGAGTGGTGGTGGCTGGGCCCTTTTATAGCCCACCCGGAAGCGTTCAAGGTGATTAACCACCTGGTCCTAATTGGACTTCCGGGTGGGGCTGCAGGCTCGTCCAGCCGGGCTGTGGGAAGCAGGCAGCTCCCCCTAGCGGCCACGCCGGGCCCCAACCAAGCTGTGGAGGACTCCATCTCCCATGGAGCCCTGCGGGTGGTTGGGAAAACCCCGTCGGCCAGGGAGGCTGCCACCAAGCGTCCCGGGGAAGGTACTGGACTGTCCATGGAGGCTCCCCCGGAACATAAGCAGCAGGGGCGTCCCTGCCGGGCATGGGACCCGGCTGTCCTTCACAACATATATACATATACATATATACATATATATACAGTGGGATGCAAAAGTTTGGGCAACCTTGTTAATAGTCATTATTTTCCTGTATAAATCGTTGGTTGTCACGATAAAAAAATGTCAGTTAAATATATCATATAGGAGACACACACAGTGATATTTGAGAAGTGAAATGAAGTTTATTGGATTTACAGAAAGTGTGCAATAATTGTTCAAACAAAATCAGGCAGGTGCATAAATTTGGGCACCGTTGTCATTTTATTGATTCCAAAACTTTTAGAACTAATTATTGGAACTCAAATTAGCTTGGTAAGCTCAGTGACCCCTGACCTACATACACAGGTGAATCCTATAATGAGAAAGAGTATTTAAGGGGGTCAATTGTAAGTTTCCCTCCTCCTTTAATTTTCTCTGAAGAGTAGCAACATGGGGGTCACAAAACAACTCTCAAATGACCTGAAGACAAAGATTGTTCACCATCATGGTTTAGGGGAAGGATACAGAAAGCTGTCCCAGAGATTTAAGCTGTCTGTTTCCACAGTTAGGAACATATTGAGGAAATGGAAGACCACAGGCTCAGTTCAAGTTAAGGCTCGAAGTGGCAGACCAAGAAAGATTTCGGATAGACAGAAGCGACGAATGGTGAGAACAGTCAGAGTCAACCCACAGACCAGCACCAAAGACCTACAACATCATCTTGCAGCAGATGGAGTCACTGTGCATCGTTCAACCATTCGGCGCACTTTACACAAGGAGATGCTGTATGCGAGAGTGATGCAGAGGAAGCCTTTTCTCCGCCCACAGCACAAACAGAGCCGCTTGAGGTATGCTCAAGCACATTTGGACAAGCCAGCTTCATTTTGGAATAAGGTGCTGTGGACTGATGAAACTAAAATTGAGTTATTTGGGCATAACAAGGGGCGTTATGCATGGAGGAAAAAGAACACAGCATTCCAAGAAAAACACCTGCTACCTACAGTAAAATATGGTGGTGGTTCCATCATGCTGTGGGGCTGTGTGGCCAGTGCAGGGACTGGGAATCTTGTCAAAGTTGAGGGACGCATGGATTCCACTCAGTATCAGCAGATTCTGGAGACCAATGTCCAGGAATCAGTGACAAAGCTGAAGCTGCGCCGGGGCTGGATCTTTCAACAAGACAACGACCCGAAACACTGCTCAAAATCCACTAAGGCATTCATGCAGAGGAACAAGTACAACATTCTGGAATGGCCATCTCAGTCCCCAGACCTGAATATAATTGAAAATCTGTGGTGTGAGGTAAAGAGAGCTGTCCATGCTCGGAAGCCATCAAACCTGAATGAACTAGAGATGTTTTGTAAAGAGGAATGGTCCAAAATACTTTCAACCACAATCCAGACACTCATTGGAACCTACAGGAAGCGTTTAGAGGCTGTAATTTCTACAAAAGGCGGATCTACTAAATATTGATTTCATTTCTTTTTTGTGGTGCCCAAATTTATGCACCTGCCTGATTTTGTTTGAACAATTATTGCACACTTTCTGTAAATCCAATAAACTTCATTTCACTTCTCAAATATCACTGTGTGTGTCTCCTATATGATATATTTAACTGACATTTTTTATCGTAACAACCAACAATTTATGCAGGAAAATATTGACTATTAACAAGGTTGCCCAAACTTTTGCATCCCACTGTGTATACATATATACATAGTGTATACATGTGAGTGGAAAAAAAACACACCAAAATGTTTTTCATCACATCTTCAACAATAGTCGGCTGATTTACTTAATGTTTGATACAAAGTGTATGTAATATGTTTTCCAACAACAGTTGTATTAATTACTCACATCAAACAAACAACATCGCTGCACTAGCTTATAGAACTTAAGTCTTCGTGTTTTGACATAAATAAAATGAGATTACCTTTTCATTCAAAGTTATCAACAAGATGTGGAACAGTAATTTTAATAAGTGTTTTATGATTTATTAAAGAAGTTGTTCGAAGTGCTTTCCCTTGGCACGAACACAAGCCCTCAGCCTTGGTCTCCACTGATCAATTGCCTTGTCAACAACACACTGTTTCAGTTCAGCCCAGACAGAGAAGAGGCGTTGCTTCAGGTCCTCGATGTCTCGTATTGGAGTCTGGTAGACGCGGTCTTGCATCAAACCCCAGATTCGATAGTCGACGGGATTGAGGTCTGGTGAGTTTGCTGGCCAAAGGTCTGGTCCAATTAAACCTGGAGTTACGACGTAGCAGCTCAACAGTGTCCCGTGCACGGTGTGCTGGGGCGTTGTCCTGCTGGAAGACAAAGAAGTCTCCAGACATGTGTCTGATTGCTGGCAACATGTTCTGTGTCAGCAGGACATCCCGGTAGTATGCACCATTGACTTTTACTCTGGGTTCAATGAAGAAAAGCTCTGTGCAGCCAAGTTTGGAGACTGCTACCGATACCATAACCAGCGGCTGAAGGTAGGGCGGGTCCGGAGGAGGCGCTTGGCATCAGTATCTCGCTTCTTTGTTGTTGACGGTACGTACAGACGATCATTCTGGGCATTGATAGGTGGTGCCACCGTAAAAACCTTTTCACCTGTGAACCAGATGAAGCTGACGCTGTGCTCTGAAAACTTGTCCAGCAGCTGCTTGCATCGTTTCAAGCGCGACTCCTCGTTGGCTGTTGTTAACTGCTGTGCACGGCGCTTTTTCAAGCACTTCAGCTTCAGGTCTTTATGGATTCTCTCAACCACAGTTCTTTGGCTTATTCCGATTTCTCTAGCTATCTGTCGAGTTGTTCTGTGAGTCTGTGGTGCGTCTTCTTGGCTTAGTACAAGATCGTTAGCAGCTTCAATGTTTTCAAGTATACGCACCGAGCGTGGTCGACCACTGCCTGGTTGCCGGTCCACAGTGCCGGTCAACCGAATCTTTCGTAGCAGCACATCGAGGCCGTTTTTGTTCCAACCTTTCTGTGGGAACTCTTTTATCAGTCGACGACTGCTGTAACCCTTTAGCAGAACCAAATTCTTAATAAAAATTCGGTCTTCTGTACTGAAACCCATTTTTATCTGCAAATTTAGCAAGGGTCAAACTTGTTTACAAACTTTACCGTCTGTGTTCACACGTATCCATGGCAACCAAATTTATAAATAAGTAAGATCTTATACTGCTTTGACCAGGCTTTGACACAAGTTTATACAATGTTCCAAATTTTATCAAAATCGGCCGACTATTGTTGAAGATGTGATGAAAAACATTTTGGTGTGTTTTTTTCCCACTCACAGTGTATATATATATATCTATTAGGGGGCAAAGCCCCCCTGCTCGCTTTGCTTGCCCACCTACTCCACCCCTGGGGTGCGCTTAATGCCAGCCACTTCGCGTCTCTGCCTCTCACTTGAAGGGGGGGACTGAACGCACACAAAGGAGATGCGAACGGATCATCTGCTGTCTGTCTGCAGCTGCTCCCGAGCTGCGTGTTCTGCTTGTCTCGTTGTGTGTCGATCATTTAAAAGCCTGTACAGCAGCTGTCTTTTTGTCTCACTGCCTTGTTTTGCGGGATATCAAAGTGTCTTCTGAGAAGATCACTGATCCACCTGTGAGAAGACGCTGAGTCCGAATTCTTTAAGAAAACCAACTTTTTTCCAATCAAAACAGGAACAATCAGGGTCTTTATTTAAATGGGAGCTACCACTTTAATACATACACACACAGAGCATACAAAGAGTAATGGGACCTGGTTAGAATATTTCCCCCATCAACCATTTGCCAGTCGGCACAGACATGCAATCCCTGCCTGCGTTGACAGAGTTTCTACTCACTGCGTAGGTGAAAGTTTCAGGATTTCAAAACCTTCACAACACACAGTATATATATAAAAATTTGGTTCAGATCTTCCCCTATGTCAGTCATAATAGACATATTGGCATGGGGACAATATCTTTATATCATTACTAGCTGTGCTACCTATCTAAGGTTGGTTGAAATCTAAGTAATCAATGTAGACCTGAAGTTTTTTTATGTGATACATGGATTGTCCATTTGGTCTGGTATAGTAATACGCACCTAAGCACTTTCTCTGGCGGCAACATTTTCCTCTTCAGATAGAGCTGCCTGTTTTTCTGCTTCCTCTCAGCATTACACGTTGAACTGGTCACTCTTATAGTCAGTATTTTGCTGGGAAAATGTGGCAGTGATCTCTCCCACATTGACCTGGTTTAGCAATTCTAGTCTAGTCGTGTAGGGTCTTTGGTGTCCAAGTGAATGTGTCAATTTATCGTTGTTTTCACTAATGAATTTACCCACCACATGAAGTTACCAGCCATTAACATTACAGGTTTAAACCTTGCTAACATGGCCACCGTGGGTGCAGGAATATTACTACCATTCTGCTGTTGCTGACATATATTGTCGGACAACAGAATATGCCAATAAAATCATTTTTCTTATTTTTAGATCTTATTAGTATTTGTATTACCATTTAAATCTTTTTTTTACTCTTCTTCTACATGTTTTACCTGTTGTGTAATCTTTCTTCCTAATCCTACAAACTAGAGGAACACACAGAGATTCTGAAACATACACAGACATGTGTCCTTTTATTGAGCTGGATTATTATATGTTTTGTATAGTTTTGGGTTTTGGACTTTTTAAATAGTCTGGTCTTTCTTTGATTTTATGCTTTTGCTTTGTGATTGGTGTTGCTGAATCTCTCTTTGGTATCAATAAACTTATAAAGTATCCATTCTGTTTATTTTTAAAGTATAGGATAGATAGATATCAAATATAGTGCCCAAACTATAATAGAAAATTAAAGTCAGCTACAGGAATCTGTATCTAGGAAATCTAAATACTTGCCTCTAAGTCTTATATATATGTATATACATACATACATACATACATACATACACACACACACACACACACACACAGATGCACAAAGTAATCAGTAGTACACATCAAGCAGATTATATCATCTAGTATCCATATACAGACTTTGTGAGCCTGTTTAGAATTAAGACACATACAAGCTTTTGAACTGATGAAACATATGCCAAAATGCATGGATGTAAGGCAAGAACAAACCCTGAATCGTATGCTGTTCTTTCACAACACACATTAACATACATAGTCACAAATGTGCATTTTAGGCTTTGTCAGCCAGTCTAAGATTTTTTCAATTTGAGGGTAAATTGGAATACTCAAAAAAGTTCAAATTCCACAGAAAGTGAGAGACTAAAGATCCAACTATAGTCTTTTGAGCTGTGAAACAGGAGCATTAACCACTCTGCTGCTGTGCAGCCATTCACATAGCATGATAAAGACTGAAAGGATGACACTTGCCTTCTGTCCGGTGGTGCTTTGAATGTCACTGTGGCAACACAATGGCTCACATTAACATTCACTAAAAATTTTCTGACTTTCTATTTTTGACCAATTAACCAAAGGTTCTTAACCACCAGGTTTCAGTTTAAGATCCCATACATGCCTGTTTTTGTCACAGACAAAACAGTACATGCTATGAAACTAAATAATGTACACATATAGATCTTTAAAATTGTGTGCATTACCAAATGTACTATATTAAAAAAAAAATTTCAATGTAGATTATAGTCCTTTTCCTCCTGCTTTGTTAATTAAGGAGGGTAAGAGTGCATTAGCTGAATATCACAAGTTATCTACCAAGTTAATCTTTGAACTGTAAAATTGCTGAATTAGAAACATGTTAATCATTGAAATAGAGAAATCAAGTACTAGAACAGACCCGAATGTCCTATGAGATTAACAAAGGAAATGAGCTCTGTCACCCATACATTATAAACACTTCTAATTTAAGAATGAGGGAGAAAAATTTAAATAGGCTGAAGCCTGCTAAACTGCTGCTCCAGCAGACTTATAAGAGGACATATGCTTAAAATAAAAGCTTTTTTAAGCTAGTAAGTGCATCATCTGCAGGATTTCTAAGGATTTAATGATTTTTGTTTATGGTTTAAAACAAGACCTCATGATTACTCAGCTCTGTGTGCAGATATTTAGTTTTAATCTCTGAGACAAAGGCTCATTGTCATTTATAATAAGGCAGGCATTGTGAAAACAAAAAGAGTGCATCTGCATAAACCTACCATAGAGAAAGACATTTCATCTAGCCTGAAGACACCTTTATTAAAAAAAAATACATAAATAAAAAGGTAATGATTAAAAACATGATAGCTGCCAGAAAGTGCAGCTATATTGGGTAAAGAATCCCTTTGTTTCAAATCAGGGATGGATCATCTTCACAAGTAGTGCAATTGGGGGTAGGGAAGGAACATTACTTTACAGTTTTAAAAATCCTTTTCACCCGAGTGCATTTTGAGTTTGAATAGCTTTTAGCAATGCCAACCCCCTCTTCAATTAGCCTTCTGTTACTTACCCCCCACCAAGACAATCTCCAACAACATGTTGTAGCCATCTGCACACCATCAAGATGAAGACCTGTACTATCAGAAGGTTGCTGCAAGTCACATTCCTCAGCCATGGATTTCAAATCCTTCCATAATCCACAGGATGTAGCCCCATCTTGTGGTACTTGTCATAGCATGTTATAAAACTTCAAGGACCCCATATTGTCCCAAATCCTGAGCTAGAAGATGGCCTCCTTGCTAACGTCTCTAGGGCTTTGTACTCCACCGGCTCAAATGCCCTTGATGAGATGCTTCTCATGTCAGTCTCAAATATATATATATACTGTATATATATATATATATATATATATATATAATGCCCACACTCTAGTTGGCCATTCAAACAGCATTCATTGCACTTAATCATACACAGTAGTCCCTTGGATAGATGGGACAATCTAAGACAAGGGAGCATATGTGCAGTATGTGAATTACTTTATTCACAGTTGCAAACATATCTTAAGATTTAAATTTAATACTGAAGATTTATGTTCAACATACAATAGGTATAGAGGTAAAGTAGACATGTACCTTGGATTCAAAGAATATTTTACATCTATCCTTAGCAATGTTTAACAGTAGCACTTTACAAAGTTTTAAACCTAAAGGTTGTTGGTATTAGTGTCTAGCTCAAGTCTGCTACAATCTATTGGACAACTGCAAGTTCTAAATCCCAGAATACTATAAAATTAACCAGGAAATTTCTGGACATCCACTGTTAAACAAAAATAAAATAAATGGAAAGTGTAAGTGTTATTCTGCTTGGTTTCCATTATCACAAAAACCAAGCTAAACACAAAGCATATTAAATGAACATAAAATTACACACAGGCAGATGCTATTGGAGGAGTGTAGTCAGTAATAGGGAATCAAAGGAAAATTAGGTAGGAAGTACCTAATGTAAATGAGAGAGGAAGTGTCAGTTAAACCATTTTTAATGATTGAAACATTTAGACTCCATGAGCCAGTCAGTCAATAAGCTGCACAAGTGTCTGTTAAGAGAAACAGAAGGACTGCTGCTGTGTATTGTCGGATTGTGAAGCCCCTTCTAAAACCATTTTTCCTCCAACTTTAAAATGTTTAAAGCAAATGTCACATTACACGATTTCCAATTGTAGGGATGTCAGACTTTGTCTGCAGTTGCCAATCTCAAATTAAAAGGACTATTCAAAGTGCATCTGAAATTAGTGGACTGTGAAAGGACTTTAATGCAGTTTTACATTTTCAAACCATCATGTGCTTGTCCCTTTCTCCAACTGTCAGTAATTCAAGGCTTGATGGCACATTCACCTGGAATCTTGGCCCTTTGGTCATTATGTTGTGGTACATAAAATATGACACATCAACCATGCAAGCTTGTCCTTATCGTCAAAAGCACCCATATTCCTTATTCCTCATGGCTGCATCCTACTTCCAGCTGAATGCTTATTGGCTGTTGGCTCTCATTAAGAGTCCACCCCCAGTACTTATATCAAACCTAATAGAGAGAGACTGGTTGGACAGAGTCTCTGGGTATATCAAACTACACAATTGGGAGTTATGGGAGTGTACTGGGACAGAGTCGCACTCGCTAAATAAAGCTACATTCCCTCAAAATAATCCTGGATTAACAACAGATGCTAGGCATGGTTTCTGTTTTGTGCCCAATGCTGCTGGCATAGGCACTGGCTCCTTATGACTCTGAGCAGGGCAAGAACTAAAAAAAAAATAAAATTTAAGCAACAATTTAACATGGATTTAGGACAGAAGCAAACAGATTGCTTCTCTTTATTCCCCCCCCCCTTACAAATTGCTGCTTTTAGCAGGGATATTAAAAAACAAGGTTTAACAAAAGGTTTGAAACAATATATACAATTTACTTCACATTGTGAAGTGTCATTTACAATAAAAAAAACCAAAAAAAAAAAAAACACATATTTATAGAAAATTGGAAAGACTTCCTAGAAATGCTGCTAAAAAGTCAAATACACCCTTATTTGCCACTTAGTGTAAAACAGTCTTTCCTCCATTTTTTTACTGGCAAAAAATAAATTACTGAAGAAAGTAGGGGAAATCCGAGGCCCTCTTCAGGACGTCACAACATCTTTGACATCAACAGTCTCTTCTGGTTTTAAATGGTATCAGTCCATCATTGACACCTGTTTGAGTGCCAGGTGGATCTTTCTACCTCACCAGCCTTGTACTACCCCCCCCCCCCCTTAGAAATCTAGACTAAGTGCCCCCTGACATTAAAGTTCATTTGGTCAGAGTCTCACATTGTGACCCCTGGATATAGTGCTTCTGTATGCATAGGCATCTGCTGGAAACTATGGGGATGTTGCTGCTGTCCATAGACACCTCGGTTGTCTGCGTAGGTGGGGCCCATCAGCATTGTCTGCTCTGGAGGCATCCTATATCCAATGTACGGTTGAAGGAAAGGAGCCGACGCCTGAGAAGTAGCCATGAAACCCTGAGACTGGGGGCAGCTTAAAATGGGGTATGTGCTCTGTGGTGGCAGGTTCATGAAAAGATTCAGGCTGTCTGTGCCAACTGTGCAAATATTGTTCTGGTTGCGGCCACCTAAAGAGCACCGACTGGCAGTGCTAGAGCTGGAGCTGGAATGACGAGACGGGGTCTGGCTTTCTGAGGAATGTCCAGATTCAGTCAGTCTGCATTGGGTGGGTAGTGTTCTGCCATGTTGATCCCTGGTTTTCATTTTCAGGCACCGGCAGCAGCAAATGGCAATGAAAGTCCCAATAATGACAAAAGCCACAAAAAGACTGCAGACAATTAAGAAGGGCAGGTATGTTGGCACAGCTAAAAGACAAAAAAAAAATATATTACATCAACTCATGAGACAGAATCCAAAATGTATATTTCATATAGAGTACATTATACCATGTTAACAGTCATGCTAGACAAGAAAGGAGTGAGCCAACAAATAAGATTACCTTCACTGCTAAGAGGAGGAGGAGGAGGAGGCAGCAGCATACAAGGACTAGGTTTTCATTATGCATTAGTTTTTTTGTTTGTTTTTTTTTTTAATTTAAAAAAATAAAAAATAAAAAACCCTAGGGAAACCAAATCAGGTCAATCTGCATATCCAGCTGCATTTTACACAGAGGTAAAACACACTGATGGAATAGCTACTAAAAGCAGTTTTTCAAATATCAGTCATTCTTTGCATGCTCCTCTCCAGAAACCCCCTCATCCCAAAGGCATGCATGACAAATCTAAATTTATGAATCTTAAAGTATATGTTCTCTGATGGACTGGCACCTAGTTCATTCATGCGAGGAAAAGTTCCATCTATCCAGGACACCAGCCTGAATTAAAAGTATGTCAGAGTCATGTTCAGGTTTCTTAAATGTATTTTTCTACAACTGATGTACTGGAAGGATCCGTAATTAGTGAGAGATGCAAGCCTTAAAATTATTCCGTCAAAGCAAAGAAAAGTAAACTTCATATATTTCTCATTTGTGAGCTTATCTATTCTTTTTTCATTCACTTTATTTCCCCATGTTACAGCTGCCAGACAAATGTTCTCCAATCCTAGGATAACCAGGAGTGTGGTCAGAATGGAATGGTAGCACATTTCAACACTTAGTCAAATTCGAACCCGCTTAGTCATGAATAGAGTTGCAGGGGTCTGCTGAACTCTATCCCAGCTAGCATGGGGCACAAGGCAGGAACAAACCCCGGAAAGGGTGCCAGTCCATCGCAGAATCAGCACACTGCGACTTCCAAATCGCCTAGCCTGCATGTCTTTGGACTGTGGGAGGAAACCCATACAGACCGGAGGAGAATATGGAAACTCCATACAGGGAGTTAAGGATATCTGGAATTTAATTCCACATTTTGAAATTCAACCTCCTTACGACGCTTAATGCAAATATCGAGTTTTAACCAATTAAGCAGGATCACAAGAATTCAGTAAAAGTAAGGATTCGTTCGTTGTATGAATAGTTACAGGTTTGTCTCAAATAAAGCTATCGTAGAAATCAAAACAGTCACATGTTCTATATATCACAATTTTCTTGCGAAGGTTTTGGCAGACCAAGGTCGTCGATGTAAAGCGTTTCACTCACAATCAGCATTTGGTTCGCACTGAGCCGTCCATGGGGATCACCATTAATCAAACGGTCCGTGACGTTTTTGGATTAGGTAACAAAAACAAAAAACACACACACCACACTTTTTCCAAACGTATTTATGCCCACCGGTATCACTACCAGGCGACTGTTTGAAGCACCAATCAACCCAGCAGGACTTGTGTTTCAAGAAACATCTTTACAGTATGCTTTCCACCTAGAGATTAAGCACTGTTTCCAAGAACACCCGATGTGCCACCCTGTGACTGCGGGATTATAATCTATATTGCACTGAAACTATTAAAACGCAGCATTATTCGCGTGTGTGTGATTTTTAAATAAATACTGCTTACCTTGCAGGGTCTCCGCCTCCTCTTCCAAGTCCCGTTTGTCGTTGTCGCAGCTTCCCTGATCAAGACGCGCTTCAGCCGCGGTGCAGCAGTAACGAAGATGACAATTTCCACAGCAGAAGAGCGCCTCATCTCCATCGTACATTTCTGGACACTGAAATCCCACGTGCCACCCGCCGTGGGTGTCAAACCAGCCGTGGCAGTACTCTCCTGTGGCATGAGCAGTGCTCAGGATTACCAGAAGGTGAACTTGCGACCACATGATGACACTGTAAGGGATGACGAGAACCCACAGGTATTAAGAGATTCGCGGCGAGTTCCGAGTTTAGTTTTTCTTAAAAAATAATTGCACTCAGCGTTGTGTATTTTTCCTCTGCAAAGTTGCTAAAGGTGTTGAGCATGACCCGGGGAAGAATCCAAACCAAGGAACTTTACTGGACGATCATGAGGCGAACTGAATCCCAGTAGAAGGAAGATACGTTTAACTTCTGAGCTCAACTATTTCCCAAAGTGGCATTCTGTTTGGATGCGAAGGCTTTAACACTTAAAAAAATAAATAAAAAAAAATCCCTTGCTGAGTTTTGGGAGCCCCTCCCCGACATTTATCGCCCTTCTTCCCTCCCCCCTGCTGTTAATGCTCACTAAAAGGGGGCTATTCTCACACCAATTAAAGTCCATTGTTAACTAAACCGGGACCAGCTAATCTCCTAATTAAGCCGTCGCGCCGTAAATGTGCGTGCACAATTCGATCAAATCTACGCCTTTCAGAGGTGCTGCTTTGCCTACAGACGGAGTCTAAGAACGAGCGATTCTCTGCATACTTCGTTCACCTATCCTTATAGCCCAAGGAAGATTTTTTTTTTTTTGCAATACGTCCAGAACTACAGTTCAGTTTTTCACTGTAGTACATTTTTTTTTCAAAAGTTGTGAGTTCATTAGTTTTGAACGTTTTAAAATTTTGTATAGCATGTTTCGTAGTGGGTATTGTCCCAAAACATACCCAGAGACATAATAATAACCTGCAGGTCAAAATAAACAATGCATTAATTGAAACTGTAAATGGTAAATAGTGTCAGAACAGACATCAGCATATAGTGGATTGGCTATATATATATATATATATATATATATATATATATATACTACCCATCAAAAGTTTGTCGGCACCCAGAAATACTTATGTTTTTGGTACAAACTGATCCCCTTTTATCAGGATACCATTAAACTGATTTTAAAAAATACAACCAAGACGTTACTAGTGTTTCTAATGACTATTACTGTTTGAAATTACTGATTTTAAATCTATTATTTACATAGGACTGCAAAGCCCCATTTTCAGCAGCCATTCTTCCCGTGTCCTAATGGTAAACTCCCTTAGCGTATGTTTTATTAGTCATGTTTAAAGGCTAATTGGTTATTAGAGAAATCTTTACAATTGTATTAACCCAACTGAAACCTAGTTATTCTGTTCACTCTGGCTGCACAGTACTGGCAAAAGTTTAGTTCTGTGTTCAGAAATGGCCAACATGAAACAACTATTCTCAGGAAACAGTTCAGTCCATTTTTTATTTTTCTTGGCAGAATGAAAGTTATGTGTGAGAGACTGTCAAGAAACTGAAGAATTCCTACAAAGGTGCCAATTAATTTCCCAAGAGAAGAACGAAGACTGAATCTAACCAGAATAGGAAAAAAATGGTGAGGCATAACTGCATGAGAGGATAGGGACATCAGAGGAACAAACGCTTGACAGGTCCTCAGATGGCGCCTTCCTTAAATACACAACAAATATCAGTGGTATCTGAAACAGAGAAAATATAACTCAAAGATGCTGCCCAATACTGATGTTTAATCTTTTCTTTGTTATTTACTAGTTTCAGATTTCCTTTGAAACTTTACCTCTTAGGCCACCATCCTGGAATCATCTGCTGACTATTGCAGATGAAAATGTGGCTTGTATGGACTTTGCATGTTCTTTAGGTTTCTGTTTAAGGATTCCTCCAGGTGGTGTTTCTCTCACATCACTAAAGATGTACATGTTAATTTAAGTGGCAGCACTATGTTGCTTAAGCATGAGAGTGTCCGGCTATAGACTGAACCTCTGTCCAGGCTTGTTTCAGCCATTGGCCCAGTGCTGTCATGATAGTCCATAATCTCCCAAAACACTGAATTTGATTAAGTGGGTTTGTAAAGGGTACTGTATGTGTAAGAGGTGTCAGTGATGCAGCAGGTAGCACTTCCAACTTACAACACTTGGACTACAGTTTGGTTCCCTCCTGGAGTGTATACTATGCTATGAGTGGGATGATTACTCTCCTTTGTTCATGTTTTTTCTTCAGTTACTCAAGCTTCTTCCCAGAGTCCAAAGATATCTTGTTAATCTGATTAAAACTCCGACTTTGTCCATTGTGAGTGTGTGTATGAGATGTACTTGTATCCTGTTATGAGACGATATCCATTAATATGCTGCAGCGTTTAGACTCCAGTTAGATTATGAGATGGCATGCCTTCTTTATTTAGTGAGAATGCTCTTTCTTAGAGACTCCAAGTTTTTGTTTGTGTTATACTTTCCATGGGTGTACATGACAATGGACAAACAACTCATCTTGGGTTGGTCACTGGTTTGTACTCATTGCTCTCCTGCCTAGCTTCTGGTTCCTTTTAAATATTCATTTGAAAAATGTATCTATTTTCTATAAAATATAAATAGCAATGCAATGGGTAGTGTTCCTGCGTCCTGTTATCCTGCATCACCACTCCAGAGATATGTGTTTGATTCACAACCTCAGAGGTGGATTGGTGCATTCTTATCCATTAGAGTTCCCAAAATGTACTCTGGTGTCATCCTTTATCTCAAAGACATTAATGGAAGGATAACTGACTGTATTAAGCGTGAGTGAGTGTGTGGCTAGCTGGATGAATGTACGCTGAAAATGCCTCATAACCTAGTCAGTGCTGGCTACATGCCGAGCCAATAAACCACATTTTGGAGACATTACATGATGGAGGCTTCATTTAATATTTGTTACTAAATAGAAGTAATACAAATGTCCAGTAATGCGGTTGATATCCTAATATGCTACCCAGCCCTTGAGAGTGGGATATAATTGTCTGGTATTAATGATGAAAAGAAAGAAACCTGAAATATAAAATGAAAGTTGTTATACTGCACAGTGTGGGTTATACATTTAAAATTTTGTGTAGATTTGGTAATGATGCATTAGCATATCTTTGTTAAGTTAACATCTTTTCAATTATTTATCCACCTTCTCATCCCCCCATTAGGACACAGTCATGCACATACCCAGATAACTCTGTCCAGTTTATTTTGTAGTCAGCAATTAGCCGTGTCTACTGAATATAGCAGCAAACCAGAGAAAACCCATGAGGGCACAGGAAGAACATGTAAACTCCATATAGGCAGCAGCCTGATCAAAAACTGAACAAAGGTCTCTGGAGCTGTGACAGAGCAGTGGTAAATACTGTGCTGCCTTAAGGGGTTCTGTTGGCAGCTAATCCTCCTTTAAGAGGACACCAGTCATTAATATTTTTGCATGTTGACCAGTGGGTGGTAGGCCATTTATTTTTTTGTTATTATGTTCTTGGTACCTGAATTTGACAAGCTTCAGGGACTTTAGTTCAAATTGCTATACCAGTCTTGAATATTAACTACTGCTATGGCATGCTGATTATCACTTTGGTTATATTATTCTTCTTTTAAGATCACTGTTTCAATTTGTTGTATGAATACAAGAAAAAAATAAAATCAATATAAAAGGTTGGAATGTCACCAAGTTGTTAATCTGTAGCATGCTCATGAGCTCACCCATTGTTGCCTGGGTTATTGTACAGTGCAATTTGACGTACATTTTTAAAAATAAACGTTGTAATAATTTAATATCATGCCGTTGTCATGGGGTGTACAATACTGTATTTCATCCATCCATCCATTTTCCAACCTGCTGAATCCGAACAAAGGGGTCTGCTGGAGCCAATCCCAGCCAACACAGGGCACAAGGCAGGAACCAATCCCGGGCAGGGTGCCAATCCACCGCAGGACACACACAAACACACCCACACACCAAGCACACACTAGGGACAAGTTAGAATCGCTAATGCACCTAACCTTCATGTCTTTGGACTGTGGGAGGAAACCAGAGCGCCTGGAGGAAACCCACGCAGACACGGGGAGAACATGCAAACTCCATGCAGGGAGGACCCGGGAAGCGAACCTGAGTCTTCTAACTGCGAGGCAGCAGTGCTACCACTGCACCACTGTGCCGCCCACTGTATTTCAGTGTATCATAATTTTAGACTGGAAGCAATGACAACATGGTAGTTAGCACAGCTGATCCAGTGTTTTAGTCCCATGGCCATTTGTTCTCCATGTGTGTTTCACCCACATCCATAAAGACATGCAGGTGAGGCTAACATTTAACTCCAAGGTAGTGCCCGCTGTGTGAGTAGCCCCTGATGGATTGATGCTCTTTCCAGAGCTAGTTCCTGCATTGCACCCACTGCTACCAAGATCGCCTCAGACCCCCCTTAGATATTGAACTGGATTAATTAGGTTTAATAACTTTATGTATCCTATATTTTTAGATATGCTGGTCTGAGTGAACTGTATTCTTTAATCTGCTTTTTTAACCTTAGTCCAATACAAGGTCATCATGGTCAGAATCAATCATGGCAACATAATGGGTAAGGACCAACCATTTATGGGATGCCAGTCCATCACATTGCAAACATATGCTATGATCACAACTACCCAAGCCATCTTGGAGATGCCAATCTGTCACCTAACTTGTACATCTTTGGAATGAGGGTGGAAACTGGACACATCAGAAGACACTCACAGAGACTTGGGTAAGATATGTAAACTCCATACTGACAGTGACCATGATCGGATTCAAACCTCAGTCTCCAGAGATGTTGATCGATTGCATCACCATGATGCCATTGTGTACTGAATTAGATTAATCAACTGTTAGAGTTGCAGGGTGTCTTTTACTTTCTTTACCTAATAAGAAACATTTAATTTGATGCTCTGATCTTTACTTCTAACATGCTGGACATTACATCACGTTTATTGAAGTTTACAGCTGACTTTATCTGGATTTCTACCAAAAATGTTATTGTATCGGTAGGCTGTAACAGCATCTCCCAGCTGCATGTGTGGCTCTTTTCTATAAAAACAAACTGACGTACAGTACACTGACTGTGAGCAATACTGATACCAAGTAACTCTGAGTCACTTAAACTGTTCACACTATGGAACTAATTATTCTGGTGGGACTTATAAATTACATTGGATGAAAACAGTTATATTTGTTCACTGGGTATGCTAAGTTTAGATGACCTCTATCAAATATACTTTGTTTGAGGGGGGATTTGTATGTACCCGAAATGCAGACTTTCACTGATGGGTTCACTGTTGTAGAATGCTGTTTGCCCTTGCTTGTCCAGCTGGGGGGAACTACTAGAGAACTCAGTAGAGGCCCAGCAGGACTCTGGAGTCTGGTGATCCCCAGCTGACCAAACCGCACCAACTGCAAAAACAGAGTGGACATGGCCTAGCAGGGGGTGTTGTTGATTTTAGTGTCTGCCTCCCTACAAGTCTGGAAAAGTATTTACTGGCAAGGCCAAGCAACATTGGTGCATCCCTACTCAATCTCCACAATCACAAAATCATTAGTGTTACTACACAAAACACCTAACCGGATTAAAAAGCCTTCATACTGCTCTTTCTTGGTATATTTTATTAAGCAAACTAAAATAAATTAATGACTGAACCAGCCAAGATGTCTTTAATGTACCAGAATACATGACAACTGAACTGGTCTCTGCGTATATGTGAAACATGTCTAATTATTGTGTTACTTTATAGTAAAAGTGTCAGGAAGAAATTCTAGTAATGTGTACAGGTCAAAGTTAGGTTATCACGAAGGCCTGCATCCATTCATTTATATTCCAAAGCAGCTTATGAAAGGATTCAACACATAAAAAATACTTTTAAATAAAAATAGTTAAATGAATAATCCTTATTGAAATACTGTATTAATGAATTTTCTACCCATCCACTTTCCGAATCCTCTTTATTACAGAGTCATGGATGTTGGAGTATATTCTGGCATCAGTAGAGGTAAGATGGGAACCAACCTTGTCACACATATATTCGCCACCACTCATGCATACAGGGTGTCAGACATATAAGCACTGAGTGTGTTTTCTGGGAAACACAGGGGAAGACTGAAGGTGTTGTTAACATTACTAACATATGTTTCATTTCAATTCCTAGAATGACCCTGCCAGTATTTAAGATATCCATCAACCAGAATTTGGTGTTCAATCTTGGACCTGCTTCTGAGAATGATGGAGCACCACACATGTAGGCTTACCTTTAAACTGGTAGCTATAACCATTTATCTTTTTCACTCTAAAGTACCCTTCTTTTCTCCTTTAGATACTTCACATTAAATGGAGTATTTTTCAGGACCCCAAACCCTTCATTTGACCCTTTGCCTTGCCTTCCACAACAATCGCCATGTACAGTAACTTAACACTTAGGAATATGGGAGGAATTTCTCACAGACACAGGGAGAACTGCCAAATCCTTCACTGAAAGAAACCAGATCAAGATCTTTGGAACAGGGAGGCAGAAGCTCTAATCTCTGTGTCAACATCTTCTCTTTTTTCAATTAACCTGCTGATCTCAATTTAATACAGAACCATCATTAGGTATTCTACAAAGCACTTATGAATATAACATGGTAGTGTAACACCTGTGAAAATCCAAAAACCAAACCTGGAGTTGTATGGTTAGGGCAGTGTAAAAACACAGAAAAGCATCTAAACAATTGTTTGATCTCCTACAACTTTTCAAGGAATTTGGTTGATGTAATATTACCTTGCATTGCAGGTGCTGTAGTAGAGGGCTTGTTAAAGTCAAGGAGTTAAAAAATAAATAGGGAAAACACCATTTTATGTCTGGCAGCTGCAAGGCTTTACTATAATGCCACAATCCTTTACTTGACAGGTATGAAATGTGAGATGGCGATCAGTAGACAGCACACTGTACAAGAGATATATTGTATAGGTTACTTGAGGTTAGTTGAGATGTAACACTACATTTGCTGTAGGCCATGAAACATTGGCACAGTGAGCAATATCTGGAGGTATTCAGACCTCATGAGGAATAAAAGATTGAAGAAAGAAAGAAAGAAAGAAAGAAAGAAAGAAAGAAAGAAAGAAAG
>JANRMT010062790.1:9552854-9573513 GCA_026402145.1 Polypterus bichir lapradei | reverse complement strand
ATATATATATATATATATATATATATATATATATATATATATATACTCAGCAAAAACAGAAACGTCCCTTTTTCAGGACTGTGTATTTCAATAATAATGTTTTAAAAATCCAAATAACTTTACAGATCTTCATTGTAAATTGTTTAAACAATGTTTTCCATGCATGTTCAGTTAACCATAATCAATTAATTAACATGCACCTGTGGAATGGTCGTTAAGACCTTAACAGCTTACAGAAAGTAAGCATTAAGGTCACAGTTCTAAAAACGCAGGACACTAAAGAGACTTGTCTACCGACTGTGAAAAACACCCAAAGAAAGATGCCCAGGGTCCCTGCTCATCTGCGTGAACGTGCATTAGGCATGCTGCAGGGAGGCATGAGGACTGCTGATGTGGCTAGGGCAATAAATTGCCATGTCCGCACTGTGAGACGCCTAAGACAGCGCTACAGGGAGACAGGAAGGACAGCTGATCATCCTCGCAGTGGAAGACCACGTGTAACAACACCTGCACAGGATCGGTACATCCGAATATCACACCTGCGTGACAGGTACAGGATGGCCACAACAACTGCCCGAGTCACACCAGGAACACACAATCCCTCCATCAGTGCTCAGACTGTCCGCAAAAGGCTGAGAGAGGCTGGACTGAGGGCTTGTAGGCCTGTTGTAAGGCAGGTCCTTACCAGACATCACCAGCAACAACGCCGCCTATGGGCACAAACCCACCTTCACTGGACCAGACAGGAGTGGCAAAAAGTGCATGAGTTTCTGCATGACAGCAATGTCAGTGTTCTGCCATGGCCAGCAAAGAGCCCAGATCTCAATCCCATTGAGCACGTCTGGGACCTGTTGGATCGCAGGGTGAGGGCTAGGGCCATTCCCCCCAGAAATGTCCAGGAACTTGCAGGTGCCTTGGTGGAAGAGTGGGGTAACATCTCACAGCAAGAACTGACAAATCTGGTCCAGTCCATGAGGAGGAGATGCACTGCAGTACTTCAAGCAGCTGGTGGCCACACCAGATACTGACTGGTACTTTTGATTTTGAGCCTCTTATATATATATAAGAAGACGAGAAGATAAGCAAAAGAAGAGTCAGTGCACCACAGCTGTGCCCATTTAATATTTTCAGTTTGGTTGTAATAAAAAGGGGGGAAAAAAACAAGATTGTTTGGTGTAGTCAAGATGACATAAGCAGTCGGGTCTCAATTCTTCAGAGGGGTACTCTCTTCTTGAGTCCTTGGTCTGGTCTGTCATTGACCTCCTGGTCAGGTGACCTTAAATCCTTAAATACAGAGGTGGAAGTGGAAGGGTTGGAGCATTCATCAGGTTGTGAAGAAATGATATTATGGTTCCCTCGGATTTTCAAATGTAAATCAGGTTAATGGTAGTGTCACATACAAATCCTTCCCTATAACATGAGATGTCCCAAATCCAGACTGACACACCCCATGCTCACATGTTTGACTGTATTTATATATACAGTACATGTTTTGTTTCCTAAATTTCACCTGTTGTTATAAAGCTGCAGATTTTAGTACCTGGGAGTAAAGAGAAACAGATATAAAAACTCTATTATTCCAAGAACCACAAGCATTTTGAATTCATTTACTTGTAGAAATGCTTCAGAATTCTGAATTATCCTCTTTGTAATAATCCTGTGTGTATTTTTGATAACACTGATTATCGATTGCTATGTCTTGGCTCATTTTTCTTGTATTTTTGTAACAGTGCCTTATGTTTTGTATATTCCAGCCGCAAGCAATGTCTTTCTGGGATAATAAAGCCTGCCTAACCTAACCTAACCTTACCTAGCCTAACCTAATCTAACCTAACCTCCATATAATTTCATTGGAAGAAAATGTGGGAAGCTCTGTCTAATTGAACTGAACATTGTGTATGACATACCCCTCTCTCAACTCAAACTATCCAAAATATACCCATGTCAAGGCCCCTATTGCCAGCAAAGTGGTCAAGCACCTGACTCCCTAGATAACTTGTTTTGTGAATGACCCTTGTTCAGACCTTATTGGGATAAGATCCTTGCATATTTATCAGACAGTCTTGAATTTACAGTAATTCTAATTCTCTAACAGCTCAATTTGGAGGAAAACCACTGTATTGTGATAACGTATTTACTGCACTGCTAGTACATCATCATGTCTTATTCAGCTGGAAGAATCCTAATCAAAGGAAAACAGGAAAAGGATGTTCTGTTTTACTAATTTGAAAAAGCTCAAATTTATGTTTGCAGTAATTCATGTCTGCAATCTTGCAGATATTCACAATATAATTTTCAATTAATTAACGACCCTGAATATCTTCTATTATTAATTCCTCAGTATGTGTGGTGATTATTTCACATTAAATGTTCTGCTTACATTTATCTGTAGATGGGTGGAAGAGGAGCTATTGCATTAGATTTGAATAAAATGTTACACTTAGTGTCTGACTGACTTAACTAGTGTAATGTGATCTGTTAAAACAATCCAGCAAGAACTTTACCAAGAGGGATTATTAGGTCAAGCTGAAGTACTAAGGCATTGTATCATGTTAGCCATTATGAATGTAGTGAGAAGTCAAGCAAAAAGACACCTTTTATTGGCTAACTAAAAATCTTGCCTGAAGAAGGGGCCTGAGTTGCCTCGAAAGCTTGCATATTGTAATCTTTTTAGGTCATGCTGAAGTATATAAAGTCCTTTCTATGCCTAAAATGCATATTTGATGCAGAGGCGGTACAAAGAACACAAGAAGTGATCTGATTGAGTCCTCTAGTCACATTAGTCAGCCACCATCACTTATTCAACTAGCAGTCATGTATACGTGTGGTGCACACAGGAAGAGCTCTACAGGCCTGAATGCCTATTTCTTATAGTGCAGGATTCTGATGGCTGAATTTTGTTGAAGGATGCATTTACTTGACATGGTTTGGGTCCACTTAATCCTTTACATGATAATACCATACCATTTCAGCCCGCTTAATCCTGAGCAGGGGTGCTGGAGCTGCAGCCTATTCCGGCAATCATAGGGTGCAAGGCAGGAACAACCCCTGGACAGCATGCCAGTCCATCGCAAGGAGGGCACACAAACACGCAAATTTGGGTCAATGTAGCATTGCCAGTCCACCTAACCTGCATACCTTTGGAATGTGGGAGGAAATCAGAGCACCAGGTGAAACCCCATGCTCAAAGGGCTTCACAAATAACCTGAAAGATATAAAAGCAACAAAAAAAAGAGAACAAGATCAAGTAAACAACACTGTACACAAACTAATATCATACATTAAACATCAAATAATAGATTAATACATGAAATATTAAAGTTATAATTAGAATAAGAAACAATAAGCAAGAATACAAAATAATTCTTTAAGTGAAAAAATGAACAAGTAATGTAATTTATATAAGGTTCCATGAATAATATCAATGTAGATATCAAAATCGCTCACAAGGTGATTTGCCAGTTTGCCAGTAAGTTCAAAGAAATTCCACAAGATTCAAATTCACCCTTCTGTTCTTAAAACAGTAGACACATTTAGTTTGCAATGGATTGTTTGAAGGACATTGCAACAATGAAACAATTGAAATCCCAGTCAACAAGCACTCAGTCCAAGTGAACAGGCCTGAGACAGCATTTTCCACCACAATAATCAAAATATCAAACGATATAATTTAACATACTTCAACAATTTATTCTTGGACTGGTATTGTTGACCTCCTTTTTTATTAATCAGTGTGAACCAATTAGTTTTCTGTCTTTTTAAACAAATCTGTAACTTTAAACAAATCTTTAATTGTACTCATAATGTAATTAGTAACTTGTAAAGTTTGTGTTTACCTTTTCCTTGACGATTTGTCACAATGCTCTGCACCTGTGCTCAGTGAAATGCGCTATACAAAAAGAAAACTGAATTCAATTCAATTATGTCATTTCTCTCCAATACAGTTCCAACCAGTTTTAGATTTAAAGTGTTCTTGCAGGCCAAGGTGGCCCAGAGAGTTAGTAATTAGACACTTTACTTATAGATTTACTTTATTTTATTCTGATTATTTCAAGTATTGTTCTGTGGAAGGTAGAAATAAATAGCTTCCCTTACTTGTTTATGTGGCCTCATAATTTCCATTAATAAAAGAAGTATGTCTCCCTGACAGAACCTCAGAAACCTGGCAGTCTGACATGTTTTAGAAAGCATCTTGTAATTATAGCTACTGGCAGATTGTCTTAACTTTGCTTTAAGCGGTGCTTAGTGTGTGGTCTGTGGACAGGTAGCGTTGCCACTCTTTGCATCTGTTGCACAGCAAGTAAGAATGCATGAGAATTAATTGCAGAGCTGAGCAAATGGCTAGTTGATCAGCAGCTGCAGCTTTTATGGACTGCCTTTTAATTGAATTCATTGCAATTTCACACTTACCCCATATTTAGTTCTATGTTAGGAAAAATAATCTAATTATCTAAATAAAATAAAAATTACAGGAGAAGCCCTGTGGCTTGTGTGACTCTGTGAGTTGAGTACAGACGCACGTTTTCCATTAATGCATGTATGTCTAATGAACATTTCATGATACCCAGATGGTGTTCTAAGCCATTAAGTCTGACCCATTGGCTAACAAACCATATTTGTAAAATGCGTGTTACTTGTGCAGATCTGATAGCCACCTCATAATATGACCAATAAAATCACATTGTTTGTGCTGCCATTATTAATACGTAATGCAATATGTAACAGAAATCACTAAACCACAAACATTTAATGGATATGACAGCAGAATGTAAAGCATACTGTAGGTGGAGTTTGATATTTAGGCTTGGGGAACACAGACCATCCATAAAAATTAATTGCATTGTTTAGTCCTAACTGTACTGCTACATATTTATATCACATCCTATGTCAAATAGCATAAATTGTTTTATATTGTGGCGGATGGCCGGGACCCATGCCCAGCTGGTAAGCCCCTTTGGCACTGAATCCAGGGAAGCTGCCATGGAAGGCTCATTACATTCCTCGGAACACTTGGTGGCAGCCCCCCTGGGCATTATTGGGGCCACAATCGTGGAACACCAGAGCTCATGCCTTTTGGGCTCCGTGGCCACAACCAGGGGGAGCTGAACGACATAACGAGCCCGTCTGGGCTGTGATGCAGCCACTCCCGGAAGTGCTTCAGGTGGTAATTAGCCTAATTAGGCTGCACTTCCAGGTGGACTATAAGAGGAACCTGCAGCCACCACTCAAGGAGCCAGAGTCAGGAGGAGGGAGATGAAGCTGCCGAGAGGAGTGGAGGAAAGGAAGAGTGTTTTTGTGGTGGTGTTTGGTTTGGTGTGTCATTTGGGACTGTGTTGTGCCTGTGGGACACGGGGAAAACGTGCCCCACAGGTGAAGAAAATAAAAAGTTTATTTATTTTACGTGTGCCTCACAGTGTCAGTCTGTGTTGAGTCGGCGCCCATAATGCACCTTTTCACTATATATATATATATATAGTTAAAATATGAGGAGTCTCACTTACATTAATACATTTAAAACTCTGAAATTACAAAAAAGTACACAAACACTGTTAATGACATTTAAATGACATGAACTGTTGCTTTTTTAAGTTTGTCTACTTATTGAAATTGCTTCAAAGTAAGCACTTCCCTATTTTTTTCAGAAGTTGGAAAATGTATGCATGGCCTAAGATTCCAATGTGTTTGGGGGTCAATTTGAAAGTTGGAGTGTTTTCAATGATTTATTTACTTTATCAAAGAGACAGATATCACAATTTTCATTTTTAAAGATGTGGTCACAGTGGTACTGTGGTGGGCAAATTTGTTGGTACGCTTCCACAAAAGAAGAAGAAACCACAATTGTCTCTGCAATAATTTGAAAGTGACAAAACTGATTGGCAACCATCATTGTTTATTCCATATTTAACAAAAATGAGACTTTGCTTTACAGTTTTGATTCAACAGAATATTTAAAAAAATAATACAAATGAAAATGACATGGACTAAAATGATGGAACCCTTGAGCTAATATTTAATTGAGGCAATCACTGCAAGCAAGCAATTCCTGGAGCTTTCAATGAGACTTCTGCACCTGTCCATAGGTAGTTTGACCCACTGTACCTGAGCAAAGTTCTCCAGCTGTGACAGGTTTGAACGGGGTCTTCTCCAGACTGCAGGTTTCAGTTCTTTCCATAAATGTTCGATAGGATTCAAGTCAGGGCTTATAGACATCAGAATAGTCCAATGTTTTGTTCTTAGCCATTCTTGGGTGCTTTCAGCTTTGTGTTTTGGGTAATTATCCTGTTAGAGGATCCATGACCTGTGACTGAGAAAGAGCTTTCTGACACTGGGCAGTACGTTATGCTCGAGAATGTCTTGACAGTCTTGAGACTTCACTGTTCTCTGCACAGACTCAAGGCACCCCATGCCAAATGCAGCAAAGCAGCACCAAAATATAACTGAGTCTCCTCCATGTTTTACAGTAGGTATGGTGTTCTTTTCTTTGAAAGCTCCCTTTTTTGACTGTGGACACAGACCTAATGCGACTTGCCAAAAAGCTACAGTTTTGTCTCATCTGTCCAAAAGACACTCTCTGAAAAGCATTGTGGTTTGTAAATATGCATTGTGGCAAACTCTACTCTGACTTTTTTATGTTTTGCTTTCAACAGTGGTGTCCTCCTGGGTCTTCTTCCATTGATCCCACTGTCACTTAAAAAGCAACAGATGGTGTGATCAGGCACTGATGGACCTTGACCTTGGAGTTTAGCTAGAATCTCTTTGGAAGTTATCCTTGGCATTTTGTCTATAATTCTCACTATCATTTGAGCCCATTCTGGGGTTGACTTTACTCTTGTGGCCATGTCTAGGAAGGCTGGCTACAGTCCCATGGACCTTAAACGTCTTAGTAATATTTGCAACTGTTGTCACTGGAACATCAAGCTGCTTGGAGATGCTCTTATAGCCTTTACTTTTAACATGCTTGTCTATCATTTTCTTTCTGATCTCCTCAAACAAATCTCTTTTTCACTTTCTCTGGTCCATGTTCTGTGTGGGACACACATTGATACCAAACAGCAGAATTACTACTTTTCTCCATTTAATCAGGCTGAATGACTGATTGCATGTTGGGAGATATGAGTGATAGTAATTAAAGAAAACAGCTAGTTTTAAAAATCACTTTAATCCAATTATTTATGATCTTTTCTAGGAGTAACAAAAATGTGCCTAGGCCATTTAAAATGTCTTTTGTTGTATAAGCAATACTTGATCTCTTTTAAGACTTGACTTGCTTTGTGTTACTTGACGACATATCAAATGCATGCAGGTATACATGGGACAATTGCTTTTAATTTAATCGTTTTTCAGGAGGCATACAGCACTTTTTCAATGAACTGTAAGGATTCCAAAAAATTTGTACACATCCACAATACATGTATGTGTGTCATGTGATAGAGATTAACTCAGATCAACATGCCGCTTTTTGTACAGACAGGCACAGGCACTGAACACACATGCTACACCATTTCAATCTTTAATGCTAACTACTGACGATCTGTTTTGGTGACAGTAGCAGGTATCAAATGTGTAAAAGAGAAAAATACTGAAACAGTAAACTAATCTGAAATTGAAATTGTACTGAGTATTTCATTATCTGTTATTAAGGATTGGCAACACGCATGAGAGTTGCTTTAAACAGGACATATTATCTATTTCATGTTGCCATCAGGGAAAAGTAGTGTTTCTTCCCAATGAAGAGGCCTATCCGCAAGAATTAAAAGATTTGTTGTTTGGTTAAAGTGAAATCCACATACACGAGCAGCAGAGACGCAAAGTGGCTGGCGTATAGCACAAGCCGGGGGGTTTGGCGAGCGAAGTGAGCAGGGAGCAAAGCCCCCTAGCAGTTTATTAATAGAATTTTATACTTGATCCTATAAGACACAGGGACCCAGTGAAGGTGAAGCAAGATCGGTGTGATGTGCTTGCTATTGCTGGTTAATGTAAGGACTCTTGCAGCAGAGTTTTGAATTAACTGGAGATGTGATATAAGATTTGAAAGGAGAAGCATAAGGAATAAGGCAGAGTTTCTTACACCAGAGTGCACCTCGTGTTCAAGAAATGGCTGATGGCTCAATGCTGAGAGCATACAAAGACTAGTTGGCAATGTGGTGGGTGTATCATGACTTGGGCCAGGCACTTAGCCCCTCCTTTTGCCCATATTATGTCCTTGGCACCACCTAGTAGAGTTTGTTGCTATACAACCTTTATCATGCATCAGCAAAAGAGATAGGAGAAGAACTAGAAATAAAAGGGAACAGTTTAGGGTCCATTATTCTGACATCATGTTCATTTCCTCTTGTGAAAGTGTCTAGTTTAGTGCTGCCTAGGACTTCTGTCAGGTGCATGTACAGGAGCCCCTTATTGCTGCCCACCCTGCAGTCAGAGAACTTCAACACCATGAATCAACATGCACATTTATTTTTTTAAGTGTGTGAATGGACCCTATGATACTTTGGCATACTACCACTGCCAATGCCTCATTTTTAGGTTTAAGTGCAATCCTGGACATGCAGGGAAGGCAGCAATGACAAAACAGGTAGAAATAAAATAGGTTTTATTAATATCTGTAATCTGTGAGGGAGATTAAAAACAGCCAGATGTCAAAATTCAAGAAGAAAGGCACAAAAACCATTGAAAGATATCTGAAGTAGCAAGGCAGCACCCAGTAACAAGTATATTAGTCATTACTGTTGTATAAAGGAGTTCCAAACATGCCCTAAAGCAGGCCAGGATCTTCACCAGCCTGTTCAGAAAAGGCTCACCCTAAAGCCATCAGCCCCCAGCTGTTGCCTGCAGGCTGTATCCTACAGAGGCTCAAAAAATGGAGGAGCTAGCTTTAAAAGTTAGATATACACAAAAACGCCTAATGAGAGAGAGGAATTGTTAAAACCTCTGGCACGATAAGACAAGTCACACAATAAATCTTTATAAATGAAAATAATTATTGATAAATAGGAAAGTATAACAACAATGCTTAAAGAACAAAAAAGACTTACCTACAAAGGCAATCTGATGTGAACAAGTCCCAATCTGGAGAGTAAATTCAAAGACAGAAACAAAATTAAATTAAAAAGTATATCCAAGGAATAGGCAGTGATTCCAACACAAACTCAATAATCCACTACTGAGATCCGCAATGACGTCACTATGGCCTTGCCTCTGACACACATTTCCAGACACAGTACAAAAATGTTAAATTATAAACTAACAAAATAGAAATGAAATAAAAATAAGAACAAAATAATTCAAAATTAACAAAAAACACAGACAAATCCAGGTTGTAATACAGCAATAACAAGCCAAAACAATTAAACAATAAAAAAAATTCTAAGAAGTTATAATATACAAAACTAACGCCTTTCACAAGAGAAAATGAGCACAATGTCCTCTAGTTAAGCTCACTCTTTTACTTCTGATGCCCATAAAGCATGAATAACAGCAGACAGTGACAAGAAGGTCCATGGGTCAAAAGCAGAAATAAAGAGTGGCTAAAGGTGGACCCCAAACCCATGCCCAAAACCCATCATAATCAGGCACAAAGCAGGTAGTAAAAATGGACAGGGAGTAAGTTCATAGCGGAAGAGAAAGTCATAATATAAAATAAAACCTCACAGTTGCCATAACCCCACAGCATGGAGTGCAGTGAGGGGCAGGTAAAATGAAACACAATCTGGGCAGATTTATAGAGACATTATAGCTGTAGTGTTCAGAACTGGCAGCAGGCATGTGTCGATTGTCTTTGTGGTATAGGTTTTGATAGTATGGGGCTTACTAAATGAAATTTTGTAGGTGCAGACATGGAAGAATGTAGCTGTGTGACGGTAATGGCAAGCATTAGCAAACAAGTCCATTTAACTTGGAGCCACAAATGCCATAGTACTGCAAGGAAAAGTACCAATTGCTGTCTGTTGCAATGCATGTTGTATCAAACATGGTGAGAACTAGGGCTTGCAGGGAACGAGGCATCAACTGCTGAGCAGTAAGCAGGAACTAAATCTGGGCTACCATGTCAGTGACTTTAGCAAGGGTTGTCTGATTTAGAGCCATTAGCAAAGCTTTCTTACTACAATATTCATGAAGTTCCTCTCTAATAATTATTTTGTAAAGCTCTGAATTTGCAGAAATTGAAGAGCCTCTTTTAAATGACTTGTGAATTGAGTCACCCACTTGCTGGAGGCACTATCAAAACAGAATGTGCCAAAGAATTACACTCTGCAGGGTGCAGACAATGGGAAGCCAGCAGATCTAGAACAGTAGGACATTCAGCCACAGGTCTGAGGGTTTTCAAATTGGCATGCTCTTTTATACAGGTTTTGCATGCATCTCTCACTGCTTCCAGACCAACAACTGTTAAATATACCTCAAAAGACTTTTGCCAGTGGTTCCAAAACAGAGGAGGCTCACCCAATAGTGAGAGCAATGGAGAAGGAAGTAGAAATGTTAGTCAGTGTTGGGTGGTCAAAAAGAGAAGATGGTGACAAGTTGATCAAATGTGATTCATCTTTACTATCTATGCCAACCGCACCATTGACTTCATATGGCTGTTTAATGGTAAAGCATGTACAATAAGAATTTTTTTCTGTTACAAAGAGAAAATAATCATATCAAAATGACAGCAAGTATAGATAGAAATCATTTGTGGTATTATACCCAGTTTGTTAGCAAAATCTCAAGGTTTTCTGTCTTTCTCTGTGTTTATTTTTTGGAGATTATTTTGTTCTGTCAGATAGTGTTGAGTAGTGTGCAGACCCATCTAGCTGTCAGTAACCTGCAACCTACACGAGGTATCCAAGTCTATTGGCATAATCAGCACAAACTGCTATTTGTCAGTACCTAATATGGATTCTTTTCTTTTTTTTTATTTATTTTTGAAAAGCAGAACATTACAATGGCAAGCTAATGAATCAAAAAAATAACATAACGTATAATTATTTACTTCATAATCAATACAGAGAAAACCAACAAAAATATTAATACAAAGGAAAAGAAAAGGCATAAAAAGAAAGAGAAAAAGAAGAGAGATGCAAGCAAAAAAAAACCCTTCTAACTTTTTAAATGTAATAGAACAATTAACACAATGAGACAGGCCCAGCATGATTATTCTTGCCATGTTTTAGAAGACTTTTGGACGTATCCTCTAAGAGAGAATTGGATTGCTTTTCTAATCTGAGACATGTAGAACATCACTTACCCACCAAGTTATAGAAGGTTAGGATTCCTTCAGTTGAGCAAGATATGTTTGTGCTAGGAAAGTGGTATGGCCCCATACACAGAACAGATTAATCCTTTGGACAGGCCACAGTCTTGCACAAAAATTACAAAGAAATATCACATTTCTTGCTTTTATTGCTAAATCATCCATGTGTTGAGTCTTGGTTTACATGATGTTAGAGTGAAATGTCACCCTACTTACCACATTGTACTTATAGTCAATTACTTACCTTTTTTGTTCAACGATTCTTCTTAGTGCTTCAGTGAAATCTTCTTAAGTTGGTAAGAGTGTCAGGTGTCTCCTTATTCTTGCCAACAGTCTGGTCAAACTGTGGATGTAGAATTTGTCTTTTCCTCTTCATATTGGAGTCCCTTATAAATATAGGGAGAATGAGAAGTCATGTGGTATGTGTTTAGTTCAGTAATTGACATTTTGTAGCAGAACGCAGTATCTGGCAAATCCTGTTGTTTGGATATTGTGATTTTTGCGTATTAGTTTTTTGTATAAGTAAGAGTGGACATTATCGAGCATTGAATGAAATTCAGGAGTCCAAAATATACAGTGAGCACTTACTAAGTCAAGGATGGATGAACATAGATAAACACATACGTACATGCATATTTACACGAGGAACCCTTGAGTCACTTGTTGTGTCAATATTTCTCTGTCCTGTCCTCTCTCCTCAAAGCTCTCTTCTCAACTCTCCACTCTCTGCAGCCATGAATGTGAGGAGGTTTTAATTTCTGTCCTCAGGTGACATTCAATTGAACCCTAAAATCACTTCCAGTATCTTAAAGCCATGGTGCTCTTTGTTGGTTCTGGAGCACCTACAACTGGGAGCCTTCTACTGCCTTTAAAGAGACAGGTCTGCTAATTGTGCATTTAAAGAGGCAATATGGTCCCTGCACTCCTAGTAAGGAGCCATATACAACCCTCAGCCTATTAGGTGGTCTTTTATCTATTCTCTACACAATTTGTGTTTAGAGTTACTAGTGATTCTGCCTGTTACTCATCTACAGGGCCAAGAAAAGTTAAAACAACATCCTCAGTGAAATCCATGTTCCTGTACTAGTAGGAAGATAATTAATCTCTTTTCATCTCTGCCAGTACTGTGTTTTCTCTTTATCTTAAAGCCTTGCTCAGTTCTACCCTTGTTCTGTGCCAGGTCTTTATGACTGAAATCCCCCGTCTACCATGTTCAGCCATCAAGGCTTCTATTAGTTATCCTGGAGACTCGCCTCAGATTTGTACTTGCCTTCTACATAGTGATGCCAGAATAAGCTCCAGCCTTTTGTTACCCAGTAATTGGGTTAAACAGTTTCAGAGTTAGATGGGTTTCTTGGTCCCCCCATCCAAACATATATTGTTAGTGTCTTGAAATGGAAGTTTAGCCCAGCATGAGCATGCATAGCTGCATACACCCACTAAGCAAATTGTTAGAACTGCAATACAAATACTGGGTAAGGCCTCCTATTGCTCTCAAAACAGTTTCTGTTGGATTCCATGTAAACATTCCTTTAAGATTCTGATCCATGCTGATATGATTGCATCACACAATTTCTGCAGATTTGTCAGCTGCACATCCATGCTGCGAATCTCTCGGTCCACCAGATCCCAAAGGTATTTTATTGGACTCAGATCCAGTGACTGGGAAAGTCACTGAAAAACACTGAACTCATTTTAATGTTTGAGATGATACTTTGCTTTATGACATACTGCATTATCATGTTGGAAGCAACCATTAGATGAAGGGTAAATTGTGGCCATGAATGGATGGATGCGCGTGGTCAGCAACAATATTCAGATATACCATGGCACTCAGGCATTGATTAATTGGTATTAACAGGCCAAAAGTGTGCCAAGAAAACATTCCACACACCATTACACCAACCTAGATTTATTTATAATCTTTAATTTATAATCTGGGCGGCACGGTGGCGCAGTGGTAGCGCTGCTGCCTCGCAGTTAGGAGACCCGGGTTCGCTTCCTGGGTTCTCCCTGCATGGAGTTTGCATGTTCTCCCTGTGTCTGCGTGGGTTTCCTCCGGGTGCTCCGGTTTCCTCCCAAATTGGCCCTAGTGTGTGAGAAGTGTGTCCTGCCTGGGATTGGTTCCTGCCTTGTGCCCTGTGTTGGCTGGGATTGGCTCCAGCGGACCCCCGTGACCCTGTGTTTGGATTCAGCGGGTTGGAAATGGATGGATGGAATTTATAATTAGTTATAAGTATGTACTTAAATGATGTTGTAACCATGAATTATTACTACATAAGGAAAAGGACCGAAGGTAAATAAAGGATTAACTAAATGTTGTTTTAAGCTTAGGCACATGAGGCTTTTTCCTCATCTTAGAGGAGCCAACAACATAATTACTAAGGTTAAAATGAAGTAAATTAGTAATGAACACCCACTTATATAGTGAGGACAAACTAGTGGGAAAGCCTAAACACCCCTATTATGAAACAGTGATAAGATCAATGGGAAAACCCATAGCACACCCCTATTAATAAAGTGATGTTTAGAATAATGGAAGAATTGACATGTGTATGAAATTACTGGTGGCTGTAGTTGATCGGTTAAGATGACAGAATTCTGTGTATTAAGAGTTAAATGACATGATATATTAGATAAGGTAATAGTAATAGAGAAGTATAAAAGAGAATTAATTGTTGAATTAATTACTCACTCCATGGACAAAGATAATTTTGCATATTTATATACAAATAAAGAATTGTTCTGCATTCTCATCTGGGGCCTCATGCATAACGCCATGCGTAGAATTCACACTATAACATGACTTAAGCACAAAAGCAGAAATGTTCGTAAGCACAAAAAACTCCAGATGCATAAATCTGTGCGAAGCCATTACCACGTTCTTCCGCTCCATAAATCCTGGTCAGCGTGAAAAGTAATGCACGTGCACACGCCTACTGCCCCGCCCCAACTCCTCCCAGAATTACACCTCTTTGAATATGCAAATCAATATAAATAGCCCTTAAGCTCAGCCTTCTGTGAAAAGACAATGGCAAAAGCATGGGGGAAAATAAAAGAATTTCAGCGAATACCAAGTGGTGGCAAGGAAAAATGTACTATTTGTTGGTTTAAAAAGTGGTATAAACAACAAAAGGAAGTTGATGAGTAACACAGAGTGTCGGAGAAACTTGAAAGCTCAAGTTCACAAAGTCGCACAGTGTCCAAAATAAAAAAGAAGTTGTCAGATGTCAAAGTCGCCGTCAAAAAGCGAGTCGTAGCCCACCGTTTAAGTGTCATATGAAAGCTTATTAGGGTACAGAAAAAAAATAGGCACACAGTGGGAAAAAAGCATGAAATGTCAACTTTAATCTCGAAATTTCCACTTTAATCATGTAGTTTATTTTGTCATTAAAGTAAAACATCATAAACTTCATCTTAAAATCGTTTAATTTACTAGTTTCTCAAATCCCATCGTAACTAAAATAGCACATTAAATGCTTTGTTTTGTATTTGATCTTCTATGTGCTCTATGTGCGTGAATCACTTCGTGCTTCCAGGCTTTCTCTTCCTCCGACAGGACACAGAATCCATTACATTCATGATATTACAGCTCTCTGAATAATTCAAATACTGAGATGTATACGTTATATCATTTTAATGATGATAGGAGTTAAAGCATGTTAATAAACATGGGAACACGGTGACACAGTGATTGTTCATGTCTCACGCAAGATGTTTGCTGCGCCGTGTGCGACCTTCGATGAAATACTTTATTGCAGCAGTACTATCTCTTTCAAAGGTACTAACCCCCAATTTCTGTCCTTACTTTTCTTTCTCCAAATACCCAATCGCCACACAATCAGCTCTGTAATAGACGTTAAGCCATTTGTAAGCATAGAACGCCGATTCTTCAAAACTTTTAAGGAACATTGAAATATCTTCGTAGTATATGTTTAATTGTTCTATCCATCTATCCTTCCAGTGTCGCGCCAGCCACAGCAAGAATATAGTGCAAGGCAGGAACAATCCGTAAACGAAGCGTCAGTTCTTCACTAGCGCTGTGGCACCGTGTCCTCACATGTTTAATTATTAACAAAATAGATTATTTAAATGAAGTTAAAGTTTTAGCTGTATAATATAATAAACATATTTTGCTGCATTTCATCTTAAAAATGATATCGTCATCATATGTAAATACGCGCTTTATAAATTGACTCAGGTTGTGCAATATTATAACTGTAGTGCAAGTTTACAGTGGGGTAATTGTATTTATAGGTACAAACAGTTCTACAAGGAGCACTTGATGGGCTGATTGAGTACATTTATAGTTCTTGGGATGAAACTCTTTCTGAACCGCAAGGTCCGTACAGGAAAGGTTTTGAAGCATTTGCCGTGTGATAGCAGTTCAATAGACAGCACGGCTGAGGCAGCGTGTGCTAGATGCTGTATACCAATATTTCTCTTTCCGATCAGCTGCTGCTGTGATTCCCCACTCAGATACAGTAATATAACTACTCTGAATGGTGCAGTGAGAGTAATATAGAAAAAGATGATCCACTGCGGCAAACCCTAACGGGAGCAGCTGAAAGCAGAAAAAGAAGGTGCAGTAAGAGTAACAACCCTAAAGCAGTTATGGTATTTGGAGTACTTTGGCTATTCCATGAACCATTATATTATTACAGGTTAATTAAAATCAGATGCCTTAAACTAATGAACAATATGCAGTTAGTTTCAGTGTATATGATAAAGCCGCGTCAGGGATGTGGATCTAAAAAAGAAAGGGAAACCACACAGGAACAGTAGCACTGCTTTAACGTTGGGTGCTGCCAGTCTGCAAAACTGAGTGCAGAAATTGCGTACACCAGGGTATGAGCTACTGTGGAAATGTGCATGGCTTTACGCTAAGATTAGGTTTTATACATTGCGATTTGAGCGTGGAAACGTTTGTACGTAACATTTTTGTGCGTACGCAGCATTTATGCATGAGGCCCCTGGCCTCTGTGAATGACTTCTTTAGAAATAGGAAAAAGTTTTTTTCTTAATAGACTGTTGACACAGGGCAGGTTGGGTGCATGGTTTCATGCTGTTGGCACCAAATTCTTACCCTACCATCTGTGTGTCTCAACAGAAATTGAGATTCATCAGACTAGGGTTACATTCTTCCAGTCTTCAGCTGTCCAGAGTCTGTCCCCACTAAAGCCTCAGCTTTCTGTCCTTGGTGGACAGGAGTGGAGCCCAAAGTGGTCTTCCACTGTTGCAGCAAGTGCATTCGTCTCAAGGTTCGATGTTTTGTGCATTCTGAGATGCTTTTCTGCTAACCACAGTTGTACAGAGAGGTTATCTGAGTTACTGTAGTCTTTTTATCCGCTAGAACCAGTCTGGTCATTCTCTCCTAGCCTCATCTCATCAATAAGTTGTTTCCATCTGCAGAACTGCTGCCTATTGTGTTTTTTTTTTATTTTTGTGGTTTGGACCATTATAGGTAAACTTTAGAGACTTTTGTGCATGAAAATCTCAGATCAGAAGTTACAGAAATACTCAAACTAGTCCATTTGGCATCAACAATTATGCCACAGTTGAAATCACTGATATGAAGTTTTCCCCATTCTGTTATTTGATGTGAACATTAACTGAATCTCCTGACCTGCATCTGCACAATTTCATACATTGCACTACTGCCAATGATTGGCCAAGTAGATAAACGCATAGATAAGCAGGAGTACAGATGTTCCTAATAATTTATTCACTGAGTGTAAATTAGCGTACACTATAGTGGACTATTCTATATAAGGTCAATTCAGGCTTTGCACTTGTTTCTGTCAGGATTGGCACCACTAATCAATGATCTATGGCTTACATATTGATTTTTTTTTAACTGTTCTGATGTAGGGAAAAAAGAACTTGGATGACTTGGTTTCAAACATTTTAGAGTTATTACTCAATAGGCAAAAGCAAAGAGTCAGCATGGTGAAGCACCCCTTCTGCATAAACTGTTTTACTTTGTATAAATGAAGGCAAAAGGTAAATAGAAGTATGAGCCAGCCTCACACACCCTACCCTGCACTAAACACTGAAAATTCACTTTTGCCTGAGTTACATTGATGCTATAGAAAATTTGCTTCAATATTTTGGTAACATTAAAAAAGGAAAATTAATTTTTAAGGGTGTGTATTTACATTAATAATTTGTAATATAGTTATTATTTTATTTGTCCATATCATATTTATAGGAAGCTGGCCTGGTGGCACAGTGGGTAGTGCTGCTGCTTCACAAAGCCAGTGTCCTGGGTTTCAGTCCTATGCCCATTGATTGTCTGTGTGGAGTTTCCACATTCTCCCTGTATGTGTGTGTGTGTATGTGTGCCCTGTGGGGTATTCGGGGCCTGGTATAACTGGCAACTGTGAACTGGACACCATATATGTGGGAGTGGATTTTGTGATTGACTGATGCCAAGTGTTTCCTGACTTGTGCTCTTTGCTGTCAAGATATGCCACATTCTGCAACAATAATTTGGATAAAGCAGGTTTGAGAATGCCGTTATGTTTATTATGTTATTCAACATCCATCCATTCATTCATTTTTCTAATCTGGTTATCCTGAGCAGGAATGCAGAGAAGCTGGAGTCTATCCCAGCAATTACTGTGCACAAGGCAGGAACAATCATTCGACAGCGAGCTAGCCTATCACAGGATGAAAATACTCACACACAAACACACATTAAGTCAAATTTAACAATACCAGTTCATCTTACTTGTGCGTCTTGGGAGCACACCACAAAATGCACCAAAACAGAACTAGTGCTTGCGGGTACAGCAACTGCACGGGCCCATTTCGCTGTTGCATCCTTGTTGCTAGTGGAAACGTATTGGCTGTGTTTCCCGTATATTCCGCCAATTTTTTTGAGGTAAGAAGACATTTCAATTGAGTTAACTGCTTAATCACTAATATTTGAATGTTGTACGCAGATCAAGAATAATTTAGTATTTTTTGTCGTTATTGACAACAAAGCGCTATCAGAATTTCCCATTTTATGTGTGAGGTACCAGGCAGTTGTCTTCCCAGGGAGTGATCGGTGGTTTGGACCATTATAGTTTAAGGGCCACTGTAACATAGTTTTGTTTGTTCGGTTCAAAAAAAAAAAAAAAGTGGTCGATGCTTCCGTGATAGCGCCTGCTTTCATCGACCATAAAATTAGATTAAACAGGCGGAATGGATGGCTATATCGGGATTTTATCTTGGTGATCAGCTCGCTGTAGGACGCCGTCGCCTTTTGATTAAGTCTTCTCATTAAAAAGTTTATCTGAACGTCTTATGTCTGGAGATAAAAGAACACTCCAGCGTTAGGGTAGGTGTAAAACTTAATTTTCCGTCGTTAATTGAGTCCTCCTTTTAATACAGGCTGTGTTGTATATTCGTTTTCTTAATTTACGCTTTATGTTTGCGTTTGTCCAGTGCTGCCGTTTTAGGCTCCTCACCTCACGATAATATAGTGAGTGATTGTATATCATATGTGTTTTCTTTTTAGAATGAAACATTGAAAATGCACCGTCATTTATTGTGCTTGATATGAACTGTCTTTCGACATGTGTTATAAAAGTGTAGTTAATTCTCATACTTCACTCTGGCTTTAAATAACAATTTCAGTTTATCCACTGCTCCATAAGTGTTTCTCAAATTACATACTTTTTAACTAAATTAGTCATGTTACCGTAATAGAATAAACTTAAAAAATTTGCATTTTCTTGCCCTACTTGTAGTATCATTGCCTTGACCTGAGCTCATCCTCATAAGGTCTCTTGTCATTTGGAGGCACCTAGCTCACCTCCTTTCCGCTTTTATAGTTCCCAACTAAGTAGTTTATTGGTGTTTCAAATTGTATACTTAATACAAGATGCATTTCCAAGCAGGCATTGCTACACAACACAATTAGACTGAGGTCATCAAGATGGTCAAAAAAATGAGATGAGATACGCCCGGAGTTCCTCAAGGCTCTGGATGTTGTAGGAAACTCTTGGTTGAAACATCTCTGCAACATTGCATGGACATCGGGGACAGTGCCTCTGAATTGGCAGACCGGGGTGGTGGTCCCCCTCTTTAAGAAAGGGGATCGGAGGGAGTGTTCCAACTACAGAGGGATCACACTCCTCAGCCTCCCTGGAAAAGTCTATTCGGGGATCCTGCAGAGAAGGATCAGATAGTCGAACCTCGGATTCAGGAGGGACAGTGTGGTTTTCGTTCTGGTCGTGGAACAGTGTACCAGCTCTACACCTTTAGCAGAGTCCTGGAGGGTGCATGGGAGTTTGCCCAACCAGTCTTCATGTGTTTTGTGGACTTGGAAAAGGCATTCGACCATGTCCCTCGGGGAATCCTGTGGTTCGTGCTCTGGGAATATGGGGTACCGGACCCCCTGATAAAGGCTGTTCGGTCCCTGTACAACCGGTGTCAGAGCTTGGTCCGCATTGCCGGCAATAAGTCAAACCCGTTTCCAGTGAGAGTTGGACTCCGCCAGGCCTGCCCTTTGTCACCGATTCTGTTTCTAACTTTTATGGACAGAATTTCTAGGTGCAACCAGGGTGTTGAGGAGTCCTGTTTGGTGGACTCAAGATTGGGTCACTGCCTTTTGCAGATGATGTTGTCCTGTTTACTTCATCAGGCCATGATCTTCAGCTCTCTCTGGATCGCTTTGCAGCTGAGTGTGATGTGGCTGGGATGGGAATCAGCAGCTCCAAATCCGAGACCATGGTCCTCAGCTGGAAAATGGTGGAGTGCCCTGTCAGGGTTGGAGCGAGATCCTGCCCCAAGTGGAGGAGTTCAAGTATCTCGAGGTCTTGTTCATGAGTGAGGGAAGAATGGCTCGTGAGATTGACAAGCGGATCGGTGCGGCATCCGCAGTGATGCAGGCTCTGCATAGGTCTGTCGTGGTGAAAAAGGAGCTGAGCCGTAAGGCAAAGCTCTCGATTTACCAGTTGATCTACGTTCCTACCCTCACCTATGGTCATGAGCTATGGGTATTGACCGAAAGAACAAGTGGTTGAAATGAGTTTCCTCCGCAGGGTGTCTGGGCTTTTCCTTAAAGATAGGGTGAGAAGCTCAGTCATCCGGGAGGAGCTCATAGTAGAGCCACTGCTCCTCCGCATTAAGAGGAGTCAGATGACGTGGCTTGGGCATCTGATCAGAATGCCTCCTGGACGCCTCCCTGGTGAGGTGCTCCGGGTACGTCTAACCGGGAGGAGGCCCCAGGGAAGACCCAGGACACGCTGGAGGGACTACGTCTCCCACCTGGCCTGGGAACGCCTCGCGATTCCCCCAGAGGAGCTAGAAGAAGTGGCCAGGGAGAGGGAAGTCTGGGCCTCTCTGCTCAAGCTGCTGCCCCCGCGGCCTGATCTCGGATAAGTGGAAGGGAATGGATGGACAATTAGATCAGACCATTTAAGACAGAGTGTA
>JANRMT010062790.1:9483296-9542854 GCA_026402145.1 Polypterus bichir lapradei | reverse complement strand
GTGCCTCCTATGTTAATCATATTGTGTATTGTCTGCTGATTCACACTGTTGTCTAATTGGAACTAATTAGTCACCCAGTGTGTTTTACTGCTGTCTCCCCTCATTAAAATGTGTAAATGTCTACAAGACTATTTTCATACATCAAACACCTACCAAGTAAAGAGTAATCATGGCAAACCCATGAATCTCACACTTAAAGTTGCTTTCTACTGTGACATTTATACATTTACAGTTGATATAGTTAAACCGAGCATCATTTGAAAAACAGGAAGGGAATGAAAAAGAAATTTTACATGAATGAGAGAAAGTGCAAATGAATCAAATGTTCACAAAAATTAAGACCTTTCTGATTGACCTAAACCAAGGGTGCCAGACTTGGTTCCTGAAAGACCCATGACTTTCATGTTTTCACTCTTCTAACAGTCAATTGAGTTATTGTTCATTATTGAGAATGTCCAGCACCATTGATCCAAGTATCACCATTTAGCCTTTAGAACATTAGGACAAACAAGAATATCCAATTAAGATCAGTATACATCTTCAACTACTTTTCATCTAATTTTACAAAATAATATAACAAGTTTCTCAAAATGGATGAATCTAATTCTGTCCTGCAGGTTGCTAGAAACTATCCCGACAAAACAGACTAGAGCGCACTTACGCACACCCCCACATTCATGTGGCACCAGCTTAATGTTGCCAGTTAACCTCACCTTGACATCTTTGGAGATGTAGGAGGAACACCCATGCAGTTACAGGAAGAATGCGTGAAGTCCACATGGACAGGAAAAGGGCACGGGATTCATACTCAGTATTATAGATCCTTGACATGGCAGTCCTCCGCACTGTGCCACCCCCCACCCTGTTCAAAAAACATCAAATCAAAATATAAAGTTGCTGAAGGAACTATTCCACATGTCTATCACACCTAAGCAATTCAACACTATGGTGTGCATTTTGATTTTATAGGGTGTCACTTAGTGCAGTGCTACCTTAAACCTTATTAGTTCTCATTTACAATTCAGATGCAAAGACTTTAAGTGTTTAGTGTACACCTTTTCTCTATGCCTGTGTAGTGTTTTTCCCCCACATCTCAAAGATGTGCAAGTAAGGTTGATTGGTGACTTTTAATTGAATTGGTAGAAATGGGTTTTGGTGCCGATGTGAATGTGCCACACAATGGACATTCTCCAGGGTTTATACTATTGTGTGTTTGGCTGATGTCTTCATCCAGAGCAAATTACAAGATGTGTATTTTTTAACATTTAGAGCAAAGGCTGTTTAAATGACTTTTTGTCAGAGTCAAACAATGTGTTTGAGGCAGAGTTTGATATATCAGTCTTGTTGTTCAAAGCAAAGCACCTTCATCTTTAGACTATACTGCCTCCCAGGGTTGGTTTTTACATTGCACCTGATACTAATGGCACAGGCTGTGACTACTGAATACCCTGAAATTAGATTTTTGCAAATCCTGTAGACCAGGGGTGGGCACTGTCGGTCCTGGAGAGCCGCAGTGGCTGCAGATTTTTGCTCCAACCCAGTTTCTTAATGAGAAGTCAATTATTGCCGATGAAGCAGTCACTGCTCAAGTGACATTTTCATGCTTCATTTTAGTGGTCTCGCTTGTTAAGGTTCCCCACCCTTAATTGCTTATTTCAGTCTTAAACAGCTGCATTCACTGTTTTAATGGCTCCTAATTTAGTAATAAGATGTAAATGGCAAAGCAGCCAGCAGTTCTCCATCTAGCTTGTTTCCATTTGCATCTGTGTGCATTTATCATGCACTGTTTGATTTAATAAAAAAACTTAATAGAAAAATGTGACAGACTGAAAATGATACGTTTTATGCTTCAACTCATTTGGATGACATCCATGGAAAGGAAAAAAATCTACGATATAAGAACCTTACATTGCAGACTAACAAGCCATAAAATTTAAATAAGGCCTGATTATTGTTAAGGATTGGTTTCTGATTAGGCAATTGGGTTGGAATGAAAACCTGCAGCCAATGCACCAACATTGCCCATCCTGATCTAGACCAGTGGCACCTGCTAAATAAGAGTATTTTATTTAAACTTGATGTTTTCTAAAATCTAAATGAAATTAATCTTTTTGCTCCACCTTATTTATTTGCATTTTACATCAGTGTGCTTTAAATTATGAATCCTCTTAGTCTGTTTGCTGTAGCTGAACAGATTTAACCACTTCATTTTTTCTGCTCATATCCCGCACTCCTAAAATAAGCAGATGCCTTTCAACTGGATCCTGTCTGCTTTGGTTACATCTTATTTTAGGAGTCCATACCTGACATTTTTTTGTACTGCATATGCTACCATGGGCAGTAACCTAGCCTTTATAAAACCCAGGACTTGGAGCCTTCAGTTTGAAGTTCAACATGGCTTTCAGTATAGATTAATGCATTACTGGTTTTGTGAATCTAATGGTCTTGATTTTTCTGGCTCAGTTTGTTGGGGTTATTGAAGTTAGAGACTACATGTCAAAGGCTAACCCCTGGGAGATGTGCTAAACACATTTCTTACAGCTGAGCGACAGAGGCTAACTTTCTTAAAAAAAGGTTTACTGTTTTTATTTTACTGCTTATTTTTCAATCATACTGTGTTATTTTCTCTGCTCCCTAAAAACCTTCATTGTAGACTCCTACAGAATGCAATATTCTGCTTTTATCGTCTGTTTGTAATTACATTCTTTGCAGTGTAAATCAATCAGTGTTTTATTATAGCATCGTTAACAGCATGCCACATCACAATGTGCTTTAGTGTATTACCAAAGCTACAATACAATATCAGATTTGAACAACTCAACAGTACAGATTTAGCAGTGAATACACACATTGCCGATATAGCACAAGTAGACACCAGGACAATTTGGGTAGTTTCTGTTGCGATTCTAAAACCTCATGCAATTGATTGAATCTTCTTTAAAATGTTTATATGCACTAGCAACAGGACTTGAAACCATGAAGTTTATTTTTGTAGATCTATTATAAGCCATTTCTAGCTATTGAGATGCTTGAGAGTATTCCTACTCACAATATGATTTCCTGTCTTCTTTGTACTAGGAAATGGGACATTTCTTCTGTACTTAGTGTTTCTTAACCATGGTTTATGAGACATTCATTGTCTTGTATTACTGTGCTTGGCAGCTCTTTAATATGAGCTGTTCATTTTATTTCTTGTGAATGTCTTTGATTAATTTGTTTTTTGCCACTGTACATTAAACTGAATGTGTTTACCTTTCACAGCTCAGTGAAATTCATTCTTTATCATGTCAAGTGAAACCGAGCCAAATGAAAAATCACATTTGTGTGGACAGTCTGTAAATGACTCTTGTGAATCAGAGGCAGGTTCCAGTAGCAGTAACAGCAGCTCTGTGCGACATCTGCAAGCATCCCTGGAGTCGGCTGGGATTGAATCTGTCAGGAATGAGTCATTTGGGTCCTCATACTGTAATGAAGAATTCAATTCTCATGTGTCACTGAAGGAATATGAAGGTAATTCCACAACAATTTTTACTTCGGATGCTGTAACTTCCCTTTTAGTGTGCTTTGATTGAACATGCCATTACTATACAGAGTAGTACACAATCACTTTCATTTTCTTTACTTACTTTCATTTTTGTATTTTTTTAAGTAAAATGTTTGTCTTAAACACATCCACATGTAAAGGATAGGTAGGGTATCAATTAAACATATACCTGTATTTCCTACTTGGACCTTATGAAACTAGATGCTAAGCAATATGTCAAGAGAACTTTCATACTAGACAACATTCTTTAAATGAAAAATAACTTATTTCCATATTCCAATCTGTAAGCATTTGTTCTCGTTCTCTGTCGCCAAGCTTGGGTGCCTCTGGGGTTATGTAGTCATTTATGATCACCCTGTACTAGGACACAGTTTTTCTGTGCAAACCTGTGGCTGGCTTTAATGTTCCATATACATTTTTGAACCAATGCAGTACAGTATCTGATTCTAATTGAAAAGCCATTTTCTCCTTTTGGATGTACCAAGATGTTTTCTGGTTTAATATTAACAAGGTAACCTACTTCACATGTGGATCAGCCAGCCAGTTAAAGTGTATTTAAGTAATATACCGGCCATGACTGAGGTTGTTGTGACTTGAGATCCCTAATACAGCAGTTGCATCCATCTTAAAGAAGTAGATTTCCACTTCATCGCCTTTATCCAAAACAGTGTCTCAGTGTTATTCTTCTCATTAGAAAACATTATACAGTGACTTGTATTTTAAAAACTGTGTAAGTTTAATCAGTTCGTTTTATTCATATCTAGCAGTTGAAATGTGCCAGTTCTGATCGCTGCATTTTTTATTTCTTGCTGAACTGTTTAAACCCTTGCTAGGGAGAGGTGAGGTGGTGTAGGTAATGTTTCCTTTAAGTGTTCTTGACATCATCTTCTCAAACCTGCCTAAACTTCAGGATAAGTGCAGTAGTTAATACTGCTGCTTCATATGTCAAGTATCCTGAGTTCACAGCATATGCACAATTATTGTTCATGTGGAATTTGCAATGTGGAATCTCACATGTCAATGTGGGTTTTCCTCCCATATCCCTAAAGATGTGTAGGTTCAATTCACTGGGAACTCTAAATTTGCCCTGTATGAGTGTGGTTGTGTGTTTAATTGGGAACTTTGTTTTGTTTGTCTTGTCTGAAAGTATGTTATTTACTATAGCCTAAAGGATGTTCATTATTATTTTAAAAGAGTCTAGCATAGAATTAATAATATTTTTACATTTATTATTACTTTCTACTCTAATGATGTGTATAATGTGAAATTTGATTTTGATTTACATCCCCAACATTACCCTGGTATTCTCTTCTGGACTCCACTAATCATTGCATTCTGAGAGGTACAAAGCATTTTCATTCAAACAGATAGACTATCACACATTTTTTGCATTCCCTTCATTTAGATAGGTAACATAGGTATGTTGACTGGCATTAGTGTTCCCTGAAAGCTGGATGAAGTCCTATACAGTATTTTGCATAGCCACGTTCTGTAGCCTGTTTACACCAAGAATTTCAGATATCTTGATTTATGTAAAATTAATTGTTCACATTTTTATACTTTGGGGAAAATATGCTGGCACATAATCTCATCTTTAACCTATATGACTAATTAAAACAACATTAAACTAGTTTGTTACAACCTAGAGCAAAAAATAAAAAATACAACATAAACACACTCTTGGCATCAAGACATATCAACTAATGTTTGGTATTTTTAAAGCCCTGTCCACTCAGCATTTAACCCTGGACAGAATGCTAAGATATATACATTAAACAATTGAAAATAACCCAGAGATGAAAAGTGAATCAGACCACTGGTAAAACTCATCTGCTTCAGCCAAGGTATTCTCAGGTTTACTATCTTTCTTCACCCCTTATATGTATTCACTTTATGCCATGTTTGTCTTGCCTGAAAGTGTTCTATAAAGACACTAAGGTAAGAAGTGTCTTTTCAGTGACTGATTGAAATTGCTGTTTATTTCAAATGTCTGTTTCAGATGAAGAGTTTGAGTCTTACGATGAGGCAGAGATCTTAGGTGAGGATGTCCTTGCCGAGAAGTGGATTAATATTCTGAAGGAAAAAGCCTCACATTCATGTATGGACCACAAAAAACGGCTAAATTCTTTTCTAAAAACAGGTATGGGCAGCTTGAACTTTCCCAACAAGTGAGATAAAATATTTTGACAAGAACGGGACATGGCTGTTGTTGCAACTGGGACATAAGCATCATTGTGGGCAATTGTATTGTCCATTAGAAACAAAGTATTTAAGATACTGGTAAAATATTTTTTTTTGTTGGAAGAGCATTTCATGCAAAAGATTGTTTTTAATTTTAGTTTCAGTGTTAATAAGAGTTTTTTAAACACCGGTAATACTTATGTTTCCTTATTTATCGTTTCTCTAGTAATAGTATGGCCAGAGGAAGAATAAAACTTTAGTGTCCTCTACATTACAGTAACCTTCAGAAATTAATCAAGAGGAGTACATACATATTTTGGTCCTATATGACTTTACCCTTTACAAATAAACTTTATTTTGGTTGTCTGCATACTTTGTCTGTCAGAGCTGATACTTGTGATCTGCGAAAGCATGGCTTTAAACTAATATATGTTAGAATGGAATCATTCCACGACTCATCCCAATTCATATGTTTGTACTATGGCAACTGCCACAGGATCACCCCACAACATCTGGATTACAAAGAACCTTAAAAGTAGGTCCTTTTATTCTATGAGCTAATGGGAAAAACTCCTGTGCTCATGATGAAAGGGATTGCTGCAAAGCACTTCTTGGTGAAGGTATCTGAGCTCTTTGTGCAGCACTGCTGCTATACTCCTCTCATCCACAGTGTAAATGCTGCTAACTACACAGAGCTTTGTCATGGAATGATCACCCTGACCCATCCCAATTCAGAACTGCTGGCAGCCAGATATGTGCCTGTGACATCTAGATTACAGAGGTCCTCAGAAGCATCTCCTTTTACACTGTGAGCTGATTAGACATCACAGGACTGGAGGCTGGCTGACGGCAGTTACTGCATTGTAGATGTCCAGACTGGGACAGATCATGTGTGATTCCACAACAGAACATGGTATTTTTATCTCTTGCTGCCACTTCTTTGTGAATAAAATAAAAATAATATGTATTTGCATTGTGTTGATGTCACTTCACCAGGGGTCGCATTTATAAAACTGCGTGGATTTAAGAGTGAAAATATGTGTATGCCAAAAAAACAAAAAACTGTGTACGTTAAAATAAATCTGATTTATAAAACTTGGCATATGCACATTTCTAGGCAGTTTACCTCTATAAGTCACAATCGTCTTCATATGGACTGTGCTAATCACCCGCATACGTATGTAGTCATGGTACTGCAGAACTTCATTGGCTGGGAGATCAGCCTCTCTCCTAATGCATCAAAGCCCTTTAACCTGCATTGAAGAGTATTTGGCTGCACTCCGCAATTGAGCATGCAGGATCTTACATGCATTATAGCGCCTCTCCTCTGCGTTCTGGTGGTCGGAGAAAGGTGTAAAGCACCAGCATCTGAGCAAGTAGCCGCCATTACCTGGTAGATGCAATGGCGTGATTGCTGTTACAATAAATAGTAAAAGCTATGTGAAAAACAGAGGTCTCAGCCAATTACCGTACCAACAAGTCAGCCACTATGTACACATGCCAAAGCTACTTTGCCTAAAAATACAGTAATTATGGGTTGACCCAGGTCACTGCTACAATGTTTGTCAGTCTAATCTTGGTATCACAGATGACTTCTACATTAATGGAATGTCACTGTTTACAGTTAACAAAAACAGCTTCATTCTTACTAGATGCCCATATTGCAGTATGGTAAATTGCTCCAATTGTTCAGCGGTCAGCGAATGGCTTGAAGCACAGCTAGTATGATGGATGGAGTGATGTTTGGCAGAGATATTCCTGACCTGTCTACCAGTTCCCTGAGAAATGACAACAGGTAGCTGGTATAAACTGACAAAAGGTGAAAAAAATGCTTCAGGACAAATACGCAGCCATGACCCTTCTAAAAAGGAAACTAAAATACAGTTTGTATATCATATTTGTCACTTCTGAGGTATATTTATCACGTCAATGGACATTCTAATAAGAGATCGGTGATATGATTTATTATCGGTGCAAGTCGTCATTTAGCTAGTTTGGCTGCATTTCCTTATTTAATCAAGGGTGTTGTCATTTCCCAGTTTCTCTGAAATGGTGCAAAATGATGGTTTAGAGTTGCCATAAATATATGCAACTTCTCCCATCAAGTTTTCTTTTGTAAATCCTGATGTTTGTGTGGAAAACTGCATACTCACATTCTGAACCTTGTTTTGTGCATGTGTGCGTTTTTTAGATCTGACCCCAGTAGAATGTGTGTGCTATTAAACTTTATTTGCCTATGTCAGAGAGCACCTAGTTCTAATGCTTGATTACTGATACCTTTTTTTTTTTCAAAGGAAAAAAAATTGAGCAGTATTTATTTTTTGTTCATTGTAACAGAATATTTTTAATTTCCTTGACTGAATGATCACAGTTTAATTTTCTATTTTTAGGAGTCTCAGCTGCTAGGTTTTCGTTGAGACCAATAATTCTCTTTGCAATATTTTATAATTAATCCCATTTATTATCCTGTGCACAGCTATTCAAGGCTAATGCTGGCAGTTTAACGCATTTTGCATAAATTAATTTTATGTAGATACTAGAACTATGGTCCCAGAAGAGAAAGAAGCCCTGAAATCATATTGCAGAAAGAAGATTAGAGTAATGCGCCAGCAGCATCAGAAAGCATCCACTTCTGGACAAACTAGGCAGACAGAAACCGATGATTCCAGTTTAAAAGCAGTAGAGTCAAACTTGAAGTGTGCTGTCCCAGAACAGATAGTCAGAAGGCTACAGATGAAATCCATCCTTGAGGCACTTAAGAAGGTGTGTTTCACTTTTCAGTCTCCCTCCATATTGCTTGTGATGATTCTGTAGTCCCAGATTGTTTATAGGTATACTTTACGTACCTGTGCATGTAAGGTTATTTTTATTTTTCTTCTCTACATTACTGTATTTATTTTTATGGCATTATGTATTTTCATTTCCATTAAGTACTATAGTAAGTACTAGTTCTATTGTTACATTAAAAACTACATTTAAGTAAACTGTAAAATAAACATTTTTGGAAAAGTACAATACAGTAAATGCAACATAGATGTGATTATACTTTGAATGAGACCAAGATAGGACCTTATCATTGTTGTTTATTGCTTTAGAGCAGGAGATGGGATTTAAATGGCGCGAACAGGAAATACACTTAGAACAACTACTTGTCTAAATGTGTTGGTATAATTGGGTCATCACTGTCTGAAGATTTTAAAACAGCAGACATACATTTAGGGGAAAATGTTATGGAAAAGGAGTCCCACAACACACTAGGTTGCAGTTGGGAGTGCCAATATGTTAAACATGGCCTGCACTCCTTTGTGCAATATGCAGGTGGCAAGGAGCTTGTCTGACCTTAAAGTATTAGTTGAAGCCCAGGGTTGCAGAAGCATCTAGGACTGCCAGTGGACAAAAAATGTGTATGGCACCAGGTGTGTACATAATATACAAGACCCCAAAAATTGTTTCTGGGGTAAAGCCCCAAGTGTTTTTAAGATGGGAGTATAAAGCCATCCCTTTCCCACTAGTCCACTTGGAGTGACAAGAGTGGAAAGATGTACAGAGATTAAGTGTTTTGAGTACATTTGGTATGTAAATGTGATAGGCAAACTGCCTGATAGGGGCTATTTATTTCTTGGTTCTGTCCAGAGGGGAAGTTATCTGTTTATTCCTTTGTTACTATGTTCACTTTCATATTGGTATACATTTTTTTCACGATTTACTCTCTTATTCATACTTTTGGCTTTATTTGAGTTTATTCTAGGTTCTGGAATGGCGCAAGAATGCCACCTGTTGATCACAGTGTAAAGTGAGCATTTGTGAATATATACAGTATCAGAAGAACACTTTTAAATAATTTAAGAACATTTATTGTGCAGACATACACTCTTAACTACTATTTCTGCCTCCACAACTACCGTCCAAAGCACATCATGTTAAGTTTGTTTCTGAGTTTGGTAGTCACAAGCATAATTGCAGCAGTCTACAGAATAGTTTGAGCACACATTGACAGATATGTATCATACTGTATATACCTAAACAGGACCTGTGCTTGCAGGTTTGTGTCCATCCTTATTTGTCAAAGTATACTTCTTCTTGACTTGCTCGTTCTTCCTCCCTATTTTATTAAATTGCTATGCTTTTAAATATTTTGTATGACTGCATCGAATACAACACTGGTTTAGTTGTTCTTTTTCTTTGTGAAAAGGCAACAAAAGTGGAGATGCATGAGCCACAACAGTGTGCTGCATGTCAGGCACGGCAAGGTGAACTAGCAGAAAAAAATTTCATAAGGATAAAAACAACCCAGCTGGAATCAAAATTGCTGCAGCATAGACTGGAGGAGTTAATCTACACAAAAGTAAGTAATCTTGGGGCAAGAACTGATACCCATTAATTTTATAATTCCAAAAATTAAAATAGCTACTTGTGTCTTTAATATGTCAGCATCAGCTTTTCAGATCTAATGAGTTTTAGCAGTGACCCATAATGTCACATTTTTTTTTCTTATTAATAAATCTACAGTAGACGTAACATATTAATATTTTGTACAATTACAAAGCCAAATATAGTTTGCAGTACTACGGATATATAATTTTGTGTTTGTCTTAATTTTGTACTTTACAGTATGTGATTTACTCATTTTGACTATTCTGTTTTTAAAGGATCCTGTTTGCATTGTTGGAGAAATGTTAAGAGATATCCCGAAGAACTCTACTGATCCTGATGCAGTGTGGCAGGCATTTATCAAACATAAGGGTACCTCTGAATGAGATTCATTATTTTTTAAGGGACCAAACAGTGAACACTTATTCAGCTCCAGAGTTCTCCTCAGCTGTAATCATGAGTCAAGACTAATGCTTGTTTCTAAACTCCAAAGTGTTACGTATTTTCTTCCTAGGTCAGGAATGCTGGCTATTGAATTATCAGAATCGTCATTTGCTATAGTACCTGTACTAATGAAAACCAGGAATGCTACTTGTATGGTGTAAATGTTCATGATTTTAAAAGTTACTATATGCAGACACCCCTGAAGCTGTTGCCTTTTACTTGATCTAATTGGGGAGATGCGTTTGGATGTTAACTAACTGGAAGAAATATTGAATTTGTTCAAAGACTCTGCAAGTATGAATGTTTTTATATGATACATGGAACATAATCAAATGCAACCACCCCAAGAAAGGTGCATTTACAATGCAGTCTTTGCTGCACTGATTTGTACTGTTACTGCTACCTGTCAAGGTAAGCACTACAGGCTATTTTTATTGTGAGTTTATCAAATTCTGAAACACATAGCAGCTGTCTTAATGCTTTTGTTAATATATTAGAGAAGCATTTCACTTTGCAATTTAAAATGGTCTTACCAGTATTATTATCAGTATACTAAATGCATCTTGTTATGATTTAGCTAGTTTATTTTCAAACATTACGGAATTCATTATTTCATTTTACATGGATGATTTTATTTTGTCTTTAAATCATCCATCCTTTAACAATTTTATATCACATCTCCATTTTATAACTACAGCAAATAAGGTGATCTGAATCTGTTGTATTAGGAAATTTATAGTAAATGTCTTTACAGATGGGAAGAATTAGAGGTTCTTTCATTGCTGCTTTTTAATAAGAGGATTCAAGAAAATTCAGCATTGCTTAAAACTGATCTGTGTTTTTAAGTGAAAACTATCTTTTGATATTTTCTTCTTTTCTTTCAGGATAGTCTGATCAGCAGGTTGTTGGGAAATAGCTAAAATGTCCAGAGGTCTGCAGGAAAAGCTTGATTGAATTCAATAATACTTTGATCTATAAGAAGGTATATAAAGCTTGAACAGCCACATAGCCAACCAAAAAATCAAGTTTTATTTGAGAAAATATAATCAGATTTGTTTTTAATTTTGAACCATGTACCTGCTAGAATAAAATCGTCATTTTTATAAATGTGTTAAATCTTAATGAAGCTAGCTGATGTAATAGGAGTGAAATGTTGTAACATTTATTTGTCCAGAAGCAAATGTGGAGCCATTCTTGGGCAAAAACTGTATGAATGTTTCTACATATACAGTATAGTTTATGTAAGGGAAATATATTTTTGTACTGTTCCTACTTTTACAAAACTGAACTACAGGGATTCCTAAAATTGCATTTTAAAATTGGGATACAGGAATATTATTTTTACATTAAGTAAAACATGCAGCTAGTCAGGTTATTTGCACACCTTTTTGTCAAGGCCGAATGGTCTAAACCCTGAAATCATATAGCCCTGTCACTTTTGACCATATCTTCGTTTGAGTCTATTTAAATGCAAGAGTGTAATTGAAAGCATATCTATGTCTTTTTCATGGCAAGAACATCGTTTTTTTCTGTTTGAATGTTATTTTAAAGTCTTTGGGAATTTAGTGATCATACAATGAACAAAGTTTATATGTATAATTGTAAAATTTTGTTATGCCTTTTTATTGTTGAAATCATCTTGGCAATGATTGGTTACCTTTTCAGGGTTAGTTGCCTAGTCAGGCCGCAACCCTCTGCAATTCTAGAACTAAGTTAAGTTGGTTTTGAAAATGAGTAAATGGATGGAAGAATAAGCAAGGAGAGTAAAAGTACACATTCACTGTGCCTGCACCAGAAAATGAACTCTTTTTTTATTGTACTTGATAAGATATAGTACTTTGTTTAACTATACAAGACAAAACACTTTGCTGTACTTTACCGCTGCTCTTGTCCCAGTCATGTCAAAACAGGGCATTGCTGGATGCTTTGCAGTCCTTTCTATGATGTGATGCTGGTGAGTACTTTAAAATGCTTTTTAAACACAGACCAAATACTGCAACTACATAAATCCGGATTGTACTGCTTGTCCAGAACATTGTATCCATATCACACGCTTACAAGCTGTTTAGACTTGCATTTCTATCCAGCTCATATACTACTGTCTGGATTTGATTATAGTTATAGTATACATGCACTATTTGATACCAAACTGGGTTCCCTTTCAAGTGCATGCAAAACCTACATTTTGGAGAGCTTTGTCATGTGTACAGAGCACAGGTAAAATCGTGCATATGCCGGTCTCGCAAATCAATATTTAGAAAGACACAGATTCACTTTAGATTTATTATTATTATTATTAATCATGTCACCCTCTTGATACTCCTCAAAGTGAAATGGTCAAATAGAGGCAAGCCATGAGATGGAGAGAGCCTTTTCTTCACTTTAATGAAAGGGGATATTACACAGACAATTGTAAAAGTACTATAGCAAACATTATATTTGGTTGAAACTGCTCATAAATCATTCAATGCAATTAATTATATTGCATTGATTAATTATATTCCATTGATCCAAAACCCAATAGATTTCATAACTTTAAAAAATATTCTGCCATTAAATTTGAGTCTTCAAATCAGCTAGACAAATAACAATATATTATGTAAGTTTACAATCATACCTATGAAAGAAAGCTCATTATTGAATTATTTGTCTAACAGTATCACAGAGGTTAGCACCCTGTTAGACTTAATTTCTTTTTACTAAGATAAAAGAGTTGTATTTCAATGATAAGGTGTCAAGGTGATACTGGAGCAGAAACATTAATGGCCAAATGCCCTTCTGTATGCATTTAATTACAAGAGGGATGGTGACCTGATTCTAATAGGCTAAAGCCAGCATGAAAGATGCATGGAAAAACCCTGAAATCATGTAGCCCTGTCACTTTTGACCATGTCTTCCTTTGTTCGAGTTGTCTAGATGCTCTACTGAAATAGCATGCACAGTAGAATTGCTGTTCTGCCCAGTCCTGGCAATCTGGAATTGATAATAAGTGCCTATTTAAATGCAAGATTGTAATTGAAAGCTTGTCTATGTCTTTTTCATGGCAAGAATATCAGTTTTTTTCTGTTTGAATTTTATTTAAAGTTTTGGTAATTTAGTGATCATACAATGAACAAAGTTTATATTTATAATTGTAAAATTTTGTTGTGCCTTTTTTTTTATTAAAATCATCTTGGCAATGATTGGTTACCTTTTCAGGGTTAGTTGTCTAGTCAGGCCGCAACCCTCTACAATTCTAGAACTACAGAAACATTAAAGGCCAAATGCCCTTCCATATGCATTTAGTTCCAAGAGGGACGGTGACCTGGTTCTAACAGGCTAAAGCCAGTATGAAAGATGCATGGAAAAAATTCTGGGAGCTGTCCCCCAGTCTGACTTGTACAGGAGTTTCTCTAGCATAGGAGAGTAAAGTTTATGAAAGCTGTGTGAGGAGTAGTATGTTTTAAGGGAATGACACATAGCCAATGAAAGCAGTACACAAAACGCTGTATGTTTGTGGAGTGTCACTGAGTGAGAGGAAAATGAATGCTGAGTTACAAGTAAGACATAGTGTTGAGTTGATAGATATTGTGCTGAGGTGAAGGAGACAATAGTGATTTAAGCATCTGGAGCAAATGACAGAGGATTATTGGGTGAATTGGTGCAACAAAATGGTTGAGGGGAAGAGGTCCAGAAGACGGCACATGACATGGTTGTCAGACAAAGGTTGCTGGTGAATGTGGAGAATGGAGGAAAAACCTTTGGGGGCAACCAGCTAAAGTAAGTAAATCCAAAACATGACTGTTAAACAAATTAAACAAATTTAGCCATACAAAGTTATGTGGGGTAAACATATGTTTTAATGTATACATTTCTCATTTTGTGAATAATTACATAATAAACAAGAAAATTGTTTCTTTTTTTGTCCTTTAACAACAATGTTCTTTAAAGATTTGTGTTGACCAAGATTTTTTTCTTCATAATTGTAAGCATTGTAATTAATTTGCATACATGTACCACAAAAGCTTCCATAAAAAAACAGCAAACAAGCATGTAAAACATTTGAAGGATTTTGGTCCTCCGGTGACAGCAGTTGTTTAAGGAAACTTTTATACAGGGTTTAACTTTAAACTAAAAAGGGGGGGTGGGTTGTGGCTGGACTGAGATTTTTATTAACAGTATCATACAGTATGTTCAAATTGACCATGTAGTGTACTGTATTCTAGAATTTTGCAGGAAAATAGAATTGGATTTCAATGCATTTCTGAAGTCTGGTGAGTCTGATGGAATGAAAGCTCCTGGGACCAGGGTTCCAATTGCTTGCCTGGCCACTGGCTTTGTGGAATGTCTATGTTCTCCCCATATCCATATGAGCTCTCTCTGGATACTCTGAGTCTCCTGTACATCCTCTACAAGCACAGAATAGATGAGTAGCCATAAATGAAGCCTGAGAAAGTGTAGGTGTCTTTTTGAGAATATCCCATGGTTGAATTATGTTTAGTCCAGATTTGGTTCTTAGTTTGTGCCTAATGCTGCTAGGATACGATCTTGATCTCCTCAGTAATGTGATGATTAAAGCATTTTAAAAAGTGAATAGGTAAATGGGTTTGTTTCTGAAAATCTTTTTAAAGATCCCACCCCATGAAAATGTTCTTGTATTACAAAATGTGTATGGAAAATATTGTTAATTTCAAGGCGCAAGGACAGTAATGGTGGATTTAGTCATTAAGGTTGCTGCTGCCTGCTCTTTTTAAGTCTTTCTGGTGTTTCTTATGATCTGCTGTCTGTGGATCTTCCAGGCACCCACTATGGTCTTTGCCCTGTCTGGCTGTTGTCTTGTATTTCTGCACTGCTGTCCAGAACTACTGGTTTAGATTTTTGGTTTCTACCTTCAGTAAGATCTTCTACTTTCTTGAATGATGTACCTGTTATGGTACTATGAAGTGGTTCTTGTTTTCTTCTGTCTATGGGCTTTCCAAAGATCACCATAGGATTGTTCCATTTCTTGGTTACTTGTGCCTCATGTGGCCTTCTCTCAGTAAGTGTTTTGCTTTCTTTCAGACCTCCTACTGCTTCCTGCAAAACGTGTTCAGCTTGCTCCCCCACTGTTTTTAGTGGTCTACTCTGTGTGGTCTTTCCTAATTTATGTGAGCCACTCCATTTTATGCCCCCCAGTGGCTTTTGTTGAATTGTGCCACCTGAATACTCTAGTGTTGCTTGTGACCCACTTTCTGTTAGTCCTCTTAATGTATCCTGACAATTTCTTTTTACAAAGCTGCTCAGGGTTTTCTCTGCCTTACTCGCTGTTAGGCCAACTTTGCTTTTTTGAGCTCTTGCCTCTTTCAAGCCTTCTGCAATTTCTATTGCTTGGACCTCATGTATTCTATGTACCTGGCCTTTTTTGGGAAGCCCTACTCGCACATTTCCTCTGCTCTGTGCAGATGCAGCTAGAATTTTCTGTAGTCTTTTCTGTGCATGGGCCCTGTGCCGTTTCACATCCTTTTCATATTCTTGCTGGGCTTTCTTAAGCTTTCTGTCCCTTAGTTTTGATTTGTGACAATGGAATGTCACCAAAGATAACCCGAGTATAGTGAGGGCTAGTGTGAGCACCACAAGAAGAGCGATAAGAGAGGAGGAGAAATCATCCACATGGGCCACACTGGTTACAACTGCAGTTTGATTGACTTTTGACATGTTGTGCAGAACAATATTTGTGGACCATGGAACAGACATGAAGCTTCTCTGAATCCTGGATCTCATTCGGGCTATATGTGTCCCATTTATTCATCCAAACAGCTGATTAGGCATGTGATTTTCACTGTTAATGAAAACTTGGAATTTTGTTGCAAAAGTTTGTTGAAAATGGTATTTCACTTGGTTATGCCAACTTCAAGTGGAAATGCAGTCCTAGAAAATCTGAAATGGATAATGTTGTTGAGGCTTAATAGTTGCTCAAGAGATTTGTTCAACTAACTTTCTTACCCTTGAACTTTGCAAGCTGTGATGGATTTTTATTTCATTCACAGTAGTAGTGTTCTTGTATTATCCCACTTGCAAACACCAAACAATTTAGTGGAACACAATTAAATTCCAGTTTGCTAGTCATAAATCCTCTTCAATGGTGCTGTCATTTGTAACATCATTTTGATGATAGCTGGGAAGTCTTCAGGTTTGATCTTCCTTTTTGTTTTTTTTATTTCTTCATTTTATCTGAAAGAATAAAAAGAAAGGCATTTCCATTTATTTCATCTCTGAGGTGTCATGTAGACTTCTGCAGAGTTAAAAATGCAGTTAACTGTAATGTTTAAAGTGAAATTGATGTGATTAGCAAACCGCTGTGCTTCATCAGGCAAGGTCTAGCAAGTGTAGTAAAACTGTTAATGTTGTATTAACGCCAAATCAAGACATCCATCTGTGAGCCAGCGCATATCTCTAATTCTGAAATAAATGCACCTCTCAATAAAAGTGCACAATTAACATCTTTCATCATATTGATAACTCCGCACGTTTTAAGTTGTGATGCACCACATGACATTCTAGAATGTTACTAGCAAAAAAAAATAGTGCTTACATATCAGAAAAGAATGTACTTCTGCAAACACTGCAGCTTCCAAGGAATCTTTTCAAGCAACTGTTTTTAAACCGGTGCCAGGGCACCCCTGCGGCTGCATGCATTCTTTGTGAACAATGTATTAATCAGAGGCTAATTCTGGCCTTAAACTGAACCTCAGTTTTAATTAGAGTGCTTGTTTTCTGTCTTGGAATATAAAGTTAGATGTAGGCAAAAAGAGTTCACTTTGCCTTTTTAAAAATAGAGGATTTTATAATGAGTATTGCTCTTATCAGTTCACAGATGTGTGATGCGTCTTTGTTGTTTCTTACTCCTTTGGATATACTGTATATGTTTTTTAACATTTACTTAACTGTTGAAAAATATATATTTTTAAAAATTCTCATGAGTGTGGCACAGTGCCCAGAACTTCTACTTTACAGCTTTGGTGTTCCAAGTTTAAATTTCATCATGGTTACTGTCTGTGAGGAGTTTGCACATACACCCCACATCTCAGTGGGTTACTTTCCTAATGCTAGTTGTTCTCTCACAAGTGTCTCATATGTAATTTGGTGACTCTAAATATGTCAGAGGTGTAGTGGTGTGTATGAGTGTACCCTGAAGTGCACTGGCACACTTTACCAAAGTTGATTTTTGCCTACTTCAAACCGCTAGAATTCACCACACCCCAAATGGCAAACTGGTTTGGAAATGGATAGATTTACTTGTACCTATAAAAAAAAAAAAATTGAAACAGCAATTCACAACAGCTAATTTGGCTTAATTTGCATTTGTACATGTTGTTCATTGTCTCGTTTGTTTATTTGGGACAAAAATATAATGTAGGCGTGCATTATTGTGGGTTGTCAGCCTGTCTAGCGTTACAGACAAGATGCCTTGATTTGAAATAAGCAGGTTTGGAAAGTGAATGAAGTATATCCACACATTTGAGCAATAACAAAAAAATCCATCCATCCATCCATTCTTAGGACAGCTCAACCCATTTATTTATTATGATATATCAAACACAGAGCAGGAGCCAGCCTTGGAGAGGACATCAGTGTTTCTAGAATGCTTGCCTTAATTATTGTCATTTAGTTCTTCTTTAGTATTTTAAAGATGTCAGTGAGTTTGAGTATACCTTGAATCAGGTTTCCTGCATCTTCTTACCACCTTGTTCCTGGTTTAATTCCCACATGCTGTACCACTTGTGTGGACTTTGTACACATTCATTTCTTTTTTTTCCAAATGATGTGAATTCAGGCTAACTCTAAACTACTAGTTGTGTATGTGCTCACTTAACTGTGTAATGGACTGATTCCTACCATATGTCCATTGCTGCCAGAATGGCTTCCCTCAAACAACACAATTTTCTTGTACATTATACATTGTAAAAAGTTGTAATCATCAAATTCAAGGGTGTACAGTGCCAGTTTTGAAGGGCAACAGTGCGAGTAAGCTTTCAGTGAGCTGCAGTATGCGTCTGTGCCTTTTGTTAATCCCCAAGTTTACTTAACTTATGTCCTACCATTGGATTTAAAATGAGACAATTTTAGAATATTTTGATGGAAGTTTTGGAGGGACCATCATTCATGCATTCATTAATTTTCCAAACCACTAAATTCTAATAAGGGGTCACAAATGTTGAAGTCTATCCAAACAGCATTAGAGAGAAACTTACCCTGTAAATCATAGGGTACTCTCACATACATACCCATATTCGCACATCCCTCCATTCATCCAGTTTCACATTTTCTCAATTCAATTCATCAGCAAGCCAGGACACTACCACCAGGCTAGTTTACTGTATACCCAACAACGTATTATGAATGTGGATGTGAACATGTAATGCCTACCTAAAAATAACTCATACAGACACCGAGAGAACATGCAAAATTCACACAGGCAGGGACCAGGCTGGGATTTAAACACTGGAGTCTGAGACTGGAATATTCACCATTGTGAATACATGGTGCTCATAAGAGCTCTCACTCTGTTTGTGTAATGTGAATTCATTTCACATCTGTAGTGCCGGTGTAGATCACAGATTTTGTCCTTCAGTGGATCTGTATTAATTATTAGGCATGTCTGTGGCTCTTAATTGCAAATTAAAAAAATGATATATATCAAATACACTAGACAACATATTAATATCTACAATATATACTAAAAGATAAGAAACCATTGATGTGCATATTGGTAGGTGATAATGTGCTTTATTGCTTTAGCATTTTAAGTACAAATAAAAGGCAACAAGCTGTTTAAATAAGTAAAGTGTTCTGTTTCAAGCTGAGTTTGACTTTATTTAAAAAAAGTACTTATAGTGAAAATCTACAGCCGCTGTGGCACTCCAGAATGAAGAAGGAGCAGCCTGACCTAGAAAATACTGAAACTAGCAGACATGTCACTCTCCAGGACGGTAACTGAACCATAACTATAATTGAATAAAAAATTCAATTTAAAGGAGGAATTTAAAAAAGAGTCCAACAAAATCACACCTTTTATTGGCTAACTGAACATTACAATATGCAAGCTTTCAAGGCAGCTCAGACCTTGGTAGTACTACAACTTGCCTGAAGAAGGGGCCTGAGCTATCTTCAAAGTCTGCATATTGTAATCTGTTCAGTTAAGCTTCGGGAAAAGGTCAGGGTACCCATGAGCTCCATCCACATCGCTGCAAGTTGAGCTGTCTGTTTTTGGTCCCATGCGTGCTCAGAAAGGCACGGGCCATCACCACCTTTTTTTCTTTTTTTTTTTTTTTTTCGTCTGTTTCTTTACCGAGGTCCCCTCATATTTAAACCTGTTGGAAAGCATGTTTTTAATTGGTTTATCCAGTTTCTTTCTACATTTTTTTCTCTCCTTATTCCGCCAGTTGGGATTATGTTAGATGGTGGTTACTGTTAGCAATTTTAGGCCTTGTGTAATAAATGGATGTGCCTGTTAGTGTCCATAAGATTTCTTTGTTCCACTGAGTCTAATTTATTCAAAAAATTAAGTACGTCGATGTAAATTTTACTACTGGGGAAGGCCGTTCTAGCTGTCCTGTACATTTTTTGGATCTGTTTGGCTGTCATCTCCTTAACCTTATGTTGCTTATTATTTATACCAAACAAACGTACTACTATTTTCATTTTCATATTGGGTGTTAATTTTTGTAGGAGTCCTGTCACATTTAAGAATTTTGCCCCTGGATAACTGTCTATTAGGATTTGGTTGTGTTGGTAGTTCAGGGCTCTACATAAGTTGGAATCGCCTATTATGAATATGGAGTTAAGAACCAGTCTGCATTTTTCTGATGAGTGTTTATGTGCCTACTTGGTTTGTTTGGTATTGGGCTCGGGGACTGAAGATGACTTCTTCTCCTGCACCTTCTATGTTTTGGGTTGTAAGTATATTAAGTTTATTTGTATCCATAATTTTAGTGTCCTGGTGTACTCTGGGTTTGGATCAGGGTTAGCACTAGAGGGAGCAGGACTCAGTTGCCCTAAGTACACATCTGGCTGCTTGCCCTATGGTGTGTGTACTTTGGCTAGAATCATCATCATTCTTTTCCCCTTGTGTATTGAGTTTGTATTCTGTTCAGTTAGCCAATTAAAGGTTTCATTTTGCTTGACTTCTCATTGCATCCATAATGGCTAACATAGTTACAACACCCTACTACTACTAAAGACGTATAAGACACCAAAATGTACCGCTACTACAAGGAGGAATTTGAAGATGCATTCCAGGGCCACCCACAGAAAGGCCCATAGAATTTAGTTTAGAACCCCAGATGTTAGAAAGAATAGCACTAATTCCTAATTGAATTCCAAGTAATAAGTGCCTCTGTGCACAGGTTGCTTGTGCCAGTAGCATACAAAGCACAAATACAAGCAGCTGTTAGGATGCAGCTGATGCAGAGTGGAAATTACACTGTTCATGAAAGTAAGCAATTGTGCCTTCCTTAAGTCTTTCAAGTAAGATTCATAAAATTAAAATTTTGTTCTCAGACTGTCAGCACTTGAAGAGTACCTTTGGAATCAGCTTCTAGGAAGCCACAGTCTTAGAAGTTTTGACTTGTGCTGTCTGTACACTCTGCGGTGGTTTGGCGCCCTGCCCGGGATTGGTTCCTGCCTTGCACCCTGTGTTGGCTGGGATTGGCTCCAGCAGACAACTGTGACCCTGTGTTCGGATTCAGCGAGTTGGAAAATGGATAGATGGATGGATGGATTCTGTACACTGCACTGTGTCCTCAGGATACCAGTGGTCTCTTTTCCAAGAATCTGATTTTAGGAAAGTTTATCTGTTCTCTGGTTTTGTATTGGGAATCTGGTCTCTGAAGACTACAGTACCATCTGGAATTTTTTATTGGCTACCTGGTCTCTGAAGACCTCAACATTTTCTGGCCAATGTATTAGAAAGCTAGCCTTTGTTTTGGATTCCTGGTTTCAGAAGACTATAGTAATGTCTTTCGGAAAGACTGATTCTGAGGACCACAGTGTTTGTTGCTGTAGTCCATGATGGCCACTGGACTTCCCACCCTTGACCATTTGATTGCTGCAGGGTATCTTTTGAGCAGTTCCTCCAAAGTATTAAGTCATTTTTGGCTCTAATGTTTGTTTATTACAAGTTAGCCTTGCCTTTAATTCTTTATGAGCATGAAATGTGAAGTATTAAATATTAAAATGGTACTCGAGTCACAACTAAGTTAATTCACAAGTCTGCAGGGGCAGCTTAAGTTCTGTTTCTCATAGACCCAAAGGCCAGTGTGACCAGTCTTCAACCTGTGCTAGCCACATGGTAGCTTGAACTTCATCACTTCAGAGCCACAGGGCCCACAGACTCCAAATCTTAAAGACTTTAAGATGTGTGTGAAGTCAAACCCACCAATTATTGATTTTGAATAGGCTGAAATGTAACAATCGGAATTTAAAAAAGAAAATGAACACAGAGCAGTTTTGCTATGGTTGAATTTATAAGTGTTTGAAGTGAGCAGACAATTGTATATGTATGTAATGCTCTTTCAGGAATGATCAAGTATTTTTGGGAGATTCAGTTTGACAGGACAAAGTCAAACCACCCGAATCACAACACAACATGTACAAATTTTGATGAGTGCTGATTGGCAGTTTAAATTCTCTACACACACCCTTGAAATTGAGTTTCCTTCCAGAAGAGTTGTGGAGCCCAGATTAGTTGGGATGCTGGCCAGAATGATTTCAGAAATGCTACCCATTCTCTTTAACACTATGCCAAGCCTGAAAAGACTAAAATGCTAGAATGGGAAAAACAAAATTACAATATGAATGCATAGAGCTGCAAGAATGCCAATCAATCAACTTTTTTTTTGTAATAGTTCCCATTATCATGCACAGATTTGCAAGATGTTATGCAAAAGTAGTCATTGTGTTGTGCTACATTGAATAAACAGAACTGTCTCCACTTAGGATTTGATCTCTGGGGATTGCAAAATTCTCTAGCATTGGAACCTTGATAGTGGAAGGCCATCTAAGGATCCAGTGCATATACTGTGCAGTACAGGAGGTGCTGTAAAAGTTTAACTGCAGGCTTTTAACATGCCTGGCTGTTTCTCTCTTCCTATCTGCTCATGGCTGAGAAAGAAAATGTGCTTTCTGTGTAGACAGGCATTGATTTTCAGGCATTTGTCTGATGGTGAAACTTTTTTGAACTAATAAACATGTACATAAACTGGCCAGAAATGAGAGCACCCCCAAAGTGGCACATGAAATGACAAAAGTCTCTTGATAATCCTACAGTAAACTGGAACTGACAGGGAGGGGGCAGCGGGTAGGAGACTCTGTCATATGTGCTGCTCTTGAAGTGAAATAGACAGGGTCATTAGAAAGCAGGAGAGAGAGAAAGTTGCCTGAAATTGTTCCTTGAAATGCTTGGAGGCAGATGACTGAACAGAAAGGCAGTGAAGCCTAACCAAGACAGACCATACGACCCAGTAGCTTACAGGTTCCAGCATCTTGTATCAAGCTGTGAAGGATTGTATATTAATTAATTTATTTATTTAAAGAGCATCTGTAAAAAGTCATATTTCCCCTGGGGCAAATTAAAATTCTATGTGTCTATGGGGCCAGGTTGGTAATATAAGAGTGATGTCAAAGAAAACTAGCAGGAGTCCAGTACTCTTGTGCCTAATGTCTAGGGGGTATCACACTGTCCCAGACCCAAAGAAGTGGCACTGTGTTTCTCCTTTAAGGTAATGGGCAGTTACTAACCTGCCTTTAAAACGCAGTGCTTTTTAAGGGCTTGTTGCTGCAGGCATGTTAGGTTTTACATAGTGTTCCTGTAGTTAAACCAGGGCTGAACATCCTCCCGGAAGTGATTGAAGGCCTTAGGTTAAAGCTTCTTCATGCCAGCTACCCAGTTTTGTCTGGAGGATTGTCTGCGACAAAATACCCACTGGCTGAATGAAAAAGGGCTTTCATTGTGAAAGAGAAGAGAGAGTGGTTTAAGCTGATGTCGCATTATGTGATTTCTAGTTTTGGTATATGTCAGACTTGCCGACTGTAGTTACTGATCTCGTTGTTGGATCATGTCTGTTACATGACTGAAAATCGCTGGTCATGTCACATTTATCGGCCACATGCTGACCTTCCAGCACTCCTTTTTTGGGATGGTCAATAGTGTTGGAGCCGGTACTGTATGAAGAGCTGTGAGTTTTTCTGCATTCTGTGACCCTTTTTCTTTTTCATTCTGTCGTGGTACATGAAACATGAGACAAATGGCCTTCTGTTCTGCTTCTTTGGTCCAAAACAGCCATGTTGCCTATACCTCATCACTGCATTATACGCATTGTACTTCCAGATGAGCATTCAGTTGTTGTCAGCTCTCCTGCAAACACAGCCCAACCCTCAGACTAATGGCAAAGTAAAACTGGTTTGATTTTGCACAGAGAGTTGCTGGGCATGTCAGACCAAAGAACTGATCTTCACGGAAGTGTGGCGCTGACCACCTCCAACCTGCTAAGATTATGTCAGTGAAGGCTATAAGTGAAATTGGTGGAGAATCATCTAATATGACATGGCCTTAACTGGTACTGAACAAGTGAGTAAGTTGGTAAGCCATCTTAGACAAAGATTCAAATATCTGTGATTGCAGCTCCAGATGATAAGCTGGATTTGATATATCTTCTATTATTTTGGTAGGTTGTGTTCAGTCTATTTATCCGTTTATTTGGTTGTTTCTAATAAATGTACCGTTTTTGTATCTGTGAGTTTCCTGACAGTTTTTGGACATACTGAGTTCTTACGAGGACGCCCTGTACTGTTGCATAACAGAAATTGGACGTTCTAACTGATGATGTTTAGCGCCACTTAGCAATGTCTAAGAATATGGTGACTTTGCAGAGCTGGCCAACAAGAAATGGGCACAAAGGAAAGAAAGAACAGAACAGAGCAGGTAGCAGATTTGGAAATTATTTTTTTTAAATTAGCTATGATAAGGAACACAGCTGTTCTATGGTATAAATTGTTATTCCCCCAATTGGAAAATTCTGAAGTTTAAAATCTCAGGTGTATTAGAATCCCTGTGGACCATCTTTGAAAGCAGAGAAGATGATGATGCTCAGATTAACCTGCTGGTTACAAATGAAATCACAGTAGGAACTGCTTTATAAAGGCTTCCTGGACTGGACTTAAGGGACACTATCTGATGGCATCCATTGTGTGAAATTTGCGTGCAGCTCCTATCTATTCCTACGCATAGGCATTATCTAAGATCAGCCCACGTATAAAAGCTTTTAATAGTAGCAAGCTCATGTATATTTTTATCTTTAAGACTTCTTTAACAGAGGGGAAGACGCTTGTTCTAACTGATTACCACCCCCTGTAGTCACCCACCAAACTAGCAAAAGTGAGCTCCCAAAGGAAGAGCAGAATATTTTCAGTTTAAAAATCCCAATTAGCAACTTGGTCAGGACAAGCACTACAAAAGTAACCATCTTAAAATAAGCATAAAAGCTTCTTAAAAGCACTTGCTGTTTCCTCCCTGACTTCCATTTTTTTGTTCCAAGTTTAACACCAGCTGGTAATCTGGAAGCAACATGTTTGCTTTTTTTGCAGTGTTTTAATGTAAATAGGAGCACAGTGCATTGCCATTGTCACGAGAAGTTCCAGCTAACACTTGGATGGTATGCGACACCAAAGCTCGTAGAATAACTGGCTGCTTACCAGTCTTCAGTTATTAAAAATGGAAACATAAAAAGTAGACTAATAAGATTCTAACGAAATGCAAAAACAGATTTTCAGGAAACCTTAAAGAGAAATTGTTCCATGTTTTCTCATAATATGTGGTCTCCAGCCCCTCTCCATATGTAACTGACAAGGGTAGCATGGTGGCACAGTGGTTAGTTGTGCTACACTTACAGGCATTGTCTGTGTAGAATTTACATGCGGTCTTTGTGACTCCAGAGGTTTTTCTCTGAGTATTCTGTTTTCCTACCACATGCTAAAGTTGTGCATGTTAGACTAATTGGTGACTCTTGGACAGATAGGAGTGATTGTATGCTGTGATAGTCAGGCACCATTTTCCAGGTCTCGTGCTGGGATAGGCATCTCCAAGCAGCGTGTTTCTAGTTTCCTTTGTGTTGGTCCTGGCTGTGAAAGGTGCTATATAACATAAAGATTGACTGAATGGTTTCGTGTTTCTGTTGGTTTTCTCCCAGTGCTCCCACATGCCAGTGACATGTGCATTAGGTGAATTGATGACTCTTACTTGGCCAGATCTAAGTGAGAGTGGGTGTGTATGTGTCCTGTGATGGACTGGTGATCCCTCTAGAACTCGTACCTGCCACATGGACAGGCTCTAAACCCTGCAGTTCTCAGCTGGATTAAGTTATCTCAAAAGAGGATTAATTGAAGTTTACAATAAGCAGTGAACAATGAGAATATCACACATTAATTTATTGCATTTTCTACTTACGTGTGTCTGATGATGGGCCCACTGAAAAAATGTCAAGGTCATTTGGAACCAGAATTTATCCAGATATTGTCAGCCAGATCCACTGTGGAGAGGCCACCTGTATGACAAGTCATGCTTTGCCAGTATAGTCTCCAGTCACCCCAATGTACACATCAGTTGTTGAAAATCCACACAGATGCCCACATGCAAACTCCACCAAGAATGTTCATTTTGAAATAGATCATTATTGGATTCTGAAATTAATTTTGTCATCATTATTAGACCTTTCTTGATTGTTATTTCACATTATTGTCCCCTAATGCAGCATGGTGACACAGTGGTTAGCACCGCTGCCTTACAGATTTAGTGTCCTGGGTTTGAATCCTGTGTCCAGTTGCTTTTTTTGCAGGGGCTGTTAGTTCTTCCTATATCATACATATGTTTTTCTTTCATATTCCCAAAGAAGTGCAGTGTGGGGAGTGCTACGTGTAAATATATGCATGAGAGAGCCCAGTACCACTGGGATAAGCCCCACCACCCTTAAATGGATTATGCACACTTTACAATTTTACCATCTTATGCGCACTTTATAATTTTGCCATCTGTCCTGAATTAGTATGTAAGTATTCCCAGTTGAGTGATGAGGACATGCTCAATTGAGTACTTATTACCACCCCTTATCTTCACCAGAAAACACATTTTCATATAACAGCTTTACTTTCTGAATACCACGTCAGTGTGCTTTACTAGCACCCACCCTCACCAACCTGACCCTCTTTCAGCTCATTTTTAGTTTTGGTGGTACAAGCGCACTTTTGCTTCACAGATCTGACATCCTAGGATTGATTGTTTGCTGCCTGGGTCAGAATTCCTTATCTGTTTGTTATCAGTGTGGTTCTTTCTACCGCCATTCCCAAAGGTATGCTGGTTATGTCGATGGTTAAATCCAGATTGTCTCTTTCTGAGTGTTTTTGTGGATATACGCATCAGTATGCCTTGCACTGGACTGGCACCCTGTCCAGGGTTGTTTCCCACCTTGTGCCCAGGGATGCCAGGCTCCAGACCTCCACAGTCCTGAAGTGAACTGTGTACATTTGAAAATGTTATGTTTTAACTTCACCATCTGTACTAAATTCCTAAATTTGTTCTCCCGATTGAGTGATGAGGATATGCTCAACTGCTGCTGATTTCTAACTCCATTTCCAGTAATTTACCTAATGTGCAATAACAACGCTTAGTGAAGTGTTTCTGTAGTTATTAAAATTAATTCATTGTGAACTCTGTTTTTATTGTTAACTGCTAATGCCAGCCCTTTCCATTTTTGATGCCTTGCTAGAACACAGACTTTTCATACAACATCTTTCAAAGACCATCCCTAATACATGGCTCCTCTTTCATCAGACAGTTTTACGTAGTGCTGATAGGAGTAGCGCTTCTGTGTCATGGATCCTGTGTCCTGTGTTTGAATTCCCCCTCTGGTCCTTGGCCATGTGGAATATTCAAAGATGTGCTGGTGAGGTTGATTAGTGCTGCATGTGTGTGTGTGTGTATGTGTGTGTGTTTGGGGTATATGAGTGGACCCTACAGTGGCCTAGCACCCTCTACATAGCTGTAAGGTGTATCCCACAGGGAGTATTAGCTGCCTTTTGTATCCAGCAGGGGGCATTAGCTCCCTTGTTGGAATGAGTTCTTTTGGAATTGCGGCATGTTACATAACCCAAAACTATACACATGTAATATAAAAAGGTGATACCCTTCACTTAGTGATACGGCGGTAAGAAATCACATAGGAAAAATAACTTAGCTTTGTTTAATGATGGCTTACACTGCATAACAGGCGAAGGAAGCCAATGGCAAGAACCCAGTTTGGGAGTGGGGGCCTGATGTGTAGAGTCTGCCTTCTTCACTGTGCAGTAGAAGGATTTTCAGGATCAGATGACATTATCTCCCATCCATCTGTTGGCTTCCCTCGTCTGTTTTGCAGTGTAAGCCGACATTAAACAAAGCTAAGTTATTTCTCCTATGTGATTTCTTACCACCATATCACTAACGAAGGGGTATCACCTTTTTATATCTGCAATATATAGATTCGGGTCATGTGACACACTGCAATTACAAAAGAACTCATTCCAACAAAGGAGCTAACGCCCCCTGCAGCATACATAAGGATAGGCTCCTGATCACCACAATCCTTAATTACATTAAAAGGATTAAGGAATTTCAAGTCGTTTAACCAAATCCATTTCCAGTAAAACACTTTAATGCACCCAAAAAAGAAGTTGTATGTGATACCTTTTCCCGTAAAAGAACAAGTAGTTTGATAGCGTTCCATTGTGAGTGGCATCTCAGGGTACTTTAGTAATGTCATATCCAATAAGCGGAATCACTCACATGAACTAACAAACAATCTTTATATTGCTCCAGATGTATGTTTTCGTACAGGTGACATCTGTAAACTGGCCCTGTGTGAGCGAGGGTAAGGGTGTAGGTGACCGTATCCTGCGACGCTGGTGCTCCAGTCAGACTTAGTTCTTACCACATGTCCAGTACTGCCAAGATAGGCTACACCCCCACAGTAACCCCAATTTTGATTATGTGGCTTTGAGAATGTATCATTCTGTAGTGAACACCATGGCCAATAAACCGTTAGTCACATACTGGTCAACAAACAATTTTGCATATCATCTTCTTTCCTAAGTTTCTGAACTAACATCATCAAGTTTATAAAGCACCATTTCTGTGTGAGATGGCACAGTGGTAAGCACTGCTGTCTCATAGTAAGGAGACCAGGGTTCACATGCAGGGTCCTTCCTGCTTGCAGCTTGCATGTTCTCCCTGTGTCTGCATGGGTTTCCTCCAAAGACAAGCAGGTTAAGTGAATTAATGACACTAAACTTGCCCTTGTATGTTTCTGGTGTGTGTGTGTGTGTAATCTCCCTGGGATGGACTGGCACCTTGTCCAGAATCTACTTTTGGTCTGTGCTAGCATAGAGAGGCTCCAGCTCCCCATGACCCTGGTTTCGGTTAAGTGGGTTAGAAAATGTCATGACTTTTCCGTGTGACCACCATTACCATTTAAACCGTCATCATTCGACAATCCACAACATTTACTGTACCTTTTCTTTCTAAATAAAAGTTCAAGACATACTAGTAGCCTCATCAACACTTGTTTCACATCAATGAGTGTACAGTTTAATATAGCACCTTTTAATTGGGGTGGCACGGCGGTGAAGCGGTTAGTGCTGCTGCCTCAGAGATCAAGCTGTCAACATTGACTTAAAACATAACTCCCCACGTCAGCTTGGCTTTTTCTGTGGGCTCCCTGGTGTTCCTTTACATCCCTACACTTCATTTGTTGCTCTGAATTGGCTCTCTGTGACTTTAGGTGTGGCCTTGAGATGCACTGGCATCCCATCCCATTCTGGTTTTCTGATTCATCCTATTGGCATATCCCTTTGGAATCATCTAAAGAGGTTTGAGAACATCATCTTAAGTTATTTTACAAACAGTTTTCTCACCAGATCATAAACTATTGTGTAGCACTTTTGTATAGCACTTTTTATTGTGAACAGTTTCCCACACTCCAGTGAACAAGTATTTAAAATATAGCACTTGTGTGCCTTATTGGAAAGTGTTTTATTAATAAGAAACCAAGCTATTGTTATGACTGAACAATTTTAAAAAGTGAACACAGTCCATAATAATTTGTTATTCTGTTATCAATCAGTCCTCCAGTTTTATACTATGTGTCTTCTTTTCCATGTCAAGGTGCTTTACTAATGTCATACCCACTAAACCATTCTTAAATTTAATAAAGAACCTTTCACAGTAAAACCAAGCATTCCATTGATTCCATAGTATGCGCTCAGTGTTTGCATCAAGAGTCACTAGAGGGTGTTGAACCCGCCACTGTACTCAATATTTTATAGTCCCTAGACCGCACATTATTAAACAAAGTCCCAAATAAGCACATTCCATGTTTAGTTTGAAATGATATACTTGTCTGCGATGGGTCTGCTCACTCCTGAAACATCACCCATTTGAAATGAGCAGCGAGGCGAGTGATTTGGAGTTGGTGACTCTGATCTGTCCTTCCCAGCACACCGACTCCTGCATCACTGCATTTCCTGCTGCCTTCTGCTGGTGGCACTGCTGGGCAGAATGAATCCATGTGAAGTACTGGCCCAGCTGGAATAAGAACTTGTGTGTCTCGATTGGTTGTGTTCGGAAATGCATCTGTATCAGTCAAATCAGATTTACTTTTCTGCTTGAATCAGTTGTGGAGGACTGTTTAAATCTTGGGATGCGTGTTTTTGAAAGATTCACGTGTTCCCTTCTCCGCCTGGTAGACAATTCACACTTAGCAGCAAAGAAGATAGGAATGATGGCATATTAACCTTGTGATTGCCCAGTAGATTAGTCATGTGGGCTGCTTTGCTATCCTGGCTGGCAACAGCTTCAAGTGGCAGGGTACGTGAAGGTTGCCACCCAGAATCACTAGCCCTAGAAACAGTGACATAGATCACTTTCAAGGCAGTTTTGCAACTCTGCAATGCAAATGACGAAGGACACTGAAGTGAGTCGTACAGGCTATTGGCAGATTAAGACCTAACTACTTATGAATCTTGTATCCTGCATTTCCAGTATGCCTTTTTTTGTCTCAGCAGGTTTGCACTTGACAACCTCCTGCTCTGCTTAGCTAAATTGCATTTGGCAACCAACACAGACAATGCAAAGTAAACAGCCATAGAGCACCTACCTGCACTGCCGGATGGGGAGAAAGTGCAGAGGCTCTGTATGCCGTCCGGGCTGGTGCAGGTGGCACGGCAGGTGGGAAGCAGGCTGCGGAGAGACCGGAGTCTCATTCCAGGGACGTGCTGCTGTAGAGGCTGCGTGTGTGTTGTGTTTATGCGCTGCAGTCACCGTATCGCTGAAGATACCCTCCCTCTCCCCTCCCCGCTCTCTCTCTCTCTCTCTCTTGCTCACTCACACGCTCTCCTGCTCTCACTCTACAGCCGCCCCCCCCATCTCTCAGTCACTCTCACACACCCCTTTGACTTTCACTTTTACCCTTTCACTCTGTCCAGTTCAGTTAGCTGCATTTCAAAGATGCAAGCTGTCTGCCTAATTGGTACAGTATTAAAGCCAACAGAATACAAATAAAAGTTAATAATCTGTATCTAGCCAAACACTGCCGGAGGTTTATTAAGCTACAGGTCTTAGCAGTAATGTGATCTTTGTTCATGTTGTCTTAACTATTCCCAAGTTGTGATTTTTGTTACTCCAAGATAATACCAATTTCAATAAGTACCTACTTCGGCAGAGACAGGTGGGAATAAGAGCTGCTAATATATGGGGAGACAGCATTGAGAGTTTGCCGTTGTGTTTCTTTCTAATTGATCATTATTTATTTGCTTGTGCTTTGTAAAAGTTCTGTTTTTAATTCCTGCTTTGAAAAGGTGCCATGTAAAATAAGCACTGATTGTGGGTCTGGTATGCATGTTAAATTGGAATGCCTCCATAGACATATCTGTTAATGGTGTTTACTAAAGCACAGTCACATATGCGTGTTTGTTAACTAATGAATTATGAACTGTCTCCATGCACAGGCTGACCAAGATATGGATAAGTATTAAGTATGAAGGCAGTCAGAAGTATTCATCCTATCATTTTACATTGTTATAATATAGATCCTTAGTGTATCAACTTGAAGTTCTATTTATTGATAAATTCTAGAGAAAAGCCAAGCAAAATGACACCTCCAGTTTCTGTATTACATCTTGCCTGAAGAAGGGGCCTGAGTTGCCTCGAAAGCTTGCATATTGTAATCTTTTTAGTTAGCCAATAAAAGGTGTCATTTTGCTTGGCTTTTCTCTACATTCATAATGGCTAACACAGTAGAACACCCTAGTACTATTGATAAATTCTGTAATTTCAAAATATGATATCTGACAGCACATTTCAATGGATTCTCCCCGTCCAATTAGAAATCAAATAAACTCATTCTCCTCCTGGCTGCATGGTATTGTGCTTGAATACGACACAGTGAACGTCCTATTAGGCAGACTCCCCTTAGCAAGTAGCAGAGTACAAAAGGGTCTTTCTCTGGAGTAAAACCAAGAGTACTCATCATCTAAAACAAAGGTCATTTTACAGAGAGAAAACCACAATTAAAGTTGTAACAATACAAAACTCTTAATCAGTACGACGGACGGCTGGGTTGCCTTCTTAATGGAAGGATCGAGGGAGAGAGTGTGCACAGGGTATTATCTCCCCCAGATCACTACATGGCAGCCCCCCTCTGTTGCAGCAGTGCCTTAGATTCCCACAGGGCACTCTTGGAGTTGGAGTTTGGTGGCTCAGCCCTGTTGGATTCCAGGGTGACACTAGAGGGTGCTGCGGGGACTGCTGAGCCCTACTTCATTGGGATTCCGTCTCACCTGGAAGTGCTTCCAGACCATGTTAACGGACCAACAGTAGTACTCCCGGGTGCAACGTAAATGAAGGCTGCTGCTTTCATTCAGGGAGCCAGAGTCGGGAGGAATTAGATGAAAGCTTGCCAGGAGAAGTGGAGGAGGCAGAGAGGCGCTGAAAAAGGCAAAGAGTTGTTTTGTGTTTCCTGTATTGTGCTTCTGCTACATTGTTTGTACTTGTGGCTGTGGTGGGAAACACTTACAAAGGAAATGTTTCCCATGAATAAAAACTCTCTATTCATTTTATACCAGTGCCTGAGTCGTTCTGCTTCAGGTTTGGGCAGCTGGTGCACCCCCTATAGTCCATACCAGAAAGTTTTGTTTTTCTTTTTATTGTTTGAGTGATCAGGCTTTTACAGATGTCTTTCCTTTCGTGGGCCAAATTATAGGCATTTGCATAATATGAGTGTCCACGTTATATGTCGTAGTCATCATAATGTCGTGGGTCACATTGCACAGGCATTACATGCCTAGCAACCATGCAGCATTATACATCATACAGAGTATTCAGACCCCTTTACTTCCTGCACACTTTATTGTGTGTCAGATTAAATTTTTAATGGATAAATTTGCCATTTTTGCCCATCAGTGCACACTCAGTAATCCAAAATGACAAAGTGAAAACATCAAACATCAAAAACTGAAATCTCTCACTTCTGGAAGTAGTCAGACCCTTTGCAGTGGCACTCCAAACTGCGGTCAGGTGCGTCCTCTTTGCCTTAATTATCCTTGAGATGTGTCTAGAACTTGACTTAGGCCAATTGAATGGACTGGAATCTACAACATAATAAAGTGTGCAGAAACTGAAGGGGTCTGAATTATTTGTGAACCCACTATAGAAAATGGTGGCACACATGAAAGGGTGGACACAAAGAGGTAACATGAATGAAGAAAAAAAATACAACAAATGATGATGATGATGCCAAAAAGTGAAAATAAGTTCTAATATTGTTCAAAAAGAAGCAAAATATGTTATGTGTCAACTAGGGTGTATGCATATTTTCTGCTTTATTGTTGTTTTAGTTATGCATCTATGTTAATGTTGTTATGTTTATTATGTAATAATCACGTCTTTAAATGTTCTAATGTGACTTGTATTTTGTGGGTGAAACCCTAGGAGGCGGGACCACGCTGACATCCCTGCTGCTGATCCTCCCTCTGCCAATGTTTTCAGTCAGAGAGAGAAACCCAGAAGTGAGTCATTGAGTTTGTGTTATAGTAATGGATATATTATATTTCGTTTGTTTGTTCGTTTGTTCTTTCTGGATTTGTGGATTTTTTACTCTATTATTGGTTTCTGCTTTTTGGATTATGGCATTCTTATAAGAACATAAGAGATTTGATAAACAAGTGGAGACTATTCAGTCCACCAAGCGTATTTGTTTAGCTAATGGCTAAGCTGTCCAAATATCTCATCCAGATTCTTGTTAAATGTTCTCAAGGTTTCTTCTTCAACTGTATGTCTTGGTAGTTTGTTCCAGATTTCCACAAGTCTTTGCTTAAGGAAGTTCTTCCTGGCTTCAGTCTTAATTGAGCTTCCCCTTAATTTCCACTGATGTCTTCCAGAACGTCATTCATCTTTAAGTTGAAAGAATTCTGCTGGATCTACTTTATCAACATCTTTGAGGAGTTTAAATACCTGGATTAAGCCCCGATGCCAACTCCTCTGCTCAAGACTCAACAGGTTTAATTCTCTGAATCTGTCACAGTAGGACATGTCCTGAAGTCCTGGGGTGCACTTGGCTGTTCTCCTCTGTACAGCTTCAAGTGCTGCTATGTCTTTTTTTGTAGTGTGGTGACCAGAACTGCACACAATACTCCACATCCAGTCTCATTAATGCCTTATATAGCCTGAGCAGAAAATTTCCCAATTAATATTCAACAGATTTTATGATATAACCTAACATGTTTTTCCCTTTTTAATAGCTTCTGCACATTGTTTAGAAGTCTTTAGAAGTCTTAGGTTGCCTTTTTTCACCCTTTTTTGCCTTTTCAACATTTTTTTTGTCCTTTTCTTGAACTTTAAATAAATTTCTGTATTTGTAAAGGTTCTTGTTTTGAGTTGTCTAAACAAGCCATTGTTTCACAGTTTCTCTTGTAAGACATTTTTTTGAACTTTGGGCTATTAATATTTTAAAGTTTTAAAGTCAGCTCCTCATTTTGGGTCTGTGTAGGCAGAAGCCTGCAGGTAGGAGTTGGGGACTGGCTGAATTGTTGTGAGCCTTATCTGAGCAGGCTGGTTATGTTCCTGGCCTACTTTGTGAAACGTTTTGAAGGCCTCACACCTCTCTTGTTATGTTTGTGATTCAATTATATGAAACTAGCTGTGTAAGCAAGTGCTATAAAAAGTCTTAGAAACTATTGAAATCGTCAGAAAAAAACTAAAATGTAGAGATGTCAGGTAATTGAAAGGAACTACTCTGGGCATCTCTCTCCTAGGAGGATTTCTTTTGCCGACATGCTTGTCTCACTTGTGTATTAGTGGTGGGAGGAAAAGTAAAAGGGATACCTTTTTGCCGATGTTAGCGGCTAAGCGACTTTGTTTTTCTTTGGCGATTTTGTTTTGCTGACATGCACACCTCACTTGTATTATTAGTGGATAAGCAAGTTTTCTGTTTCCTCTGAGGCGGTGCCCTTACCCCGACTCAGCTTCTCACTTCCGGGCCGGACAGACACACACACACACTTCCACTTGTAGACATTTATACGTAAGAAAATAATTTTAACAATTCCTTACACATGAGTTTTTTTCCCCAACATACTTCATTTTTTCATCTACACTCCTAATATGAGCAAGGTAGGTTGATTGTTAATTGTAAAAGTGGTGTGAATGTGCAGCAAAGCACATGTAGGCAGTGCTGACAAACTCCCACAACCTCTCAAATATCTGTGCATGGACAACAGTTAGTTCACTATTTCACGGCTAGAATATGCATCACTCCTCCTGAATCTAAGGTACATTTATTGAAAGACGTCTCAATTCAAGAATCCCAATTTAGGCATTCCCAGGAAGGCTAAGGTGTGTGACTAGTCAGTAAATGGAGAACACACTATTGTCTCCCTTTGTAAAAATGGGCACCGCTGTCCCAGTCTACCAGTCTTAAGTCACTGCTCCCACCTACAAAACACTAAAGAGACATTTTGCCTAACCCCTTACAATATCAAGTGTTTTCTGCACATGTAGGGTGCATGGGACTCACCAAGTTTATTATGGCTTGGCGTACCCTCACACACAAACGTAAACCCTATCCACTTCTGCACTATTTATGAGTGATGCTTGTATAGCTTAACACTCCTCATTACCCCACAATGGGACTCACTAGCTTTGGTTTGAATGACCCACATGGGTGTCCCCAGGTACATCTTAGACACCTTGATCCGCAGATGTAATCTAGATACTGGAGGTTCATACACCTTAGTTAATACCACTCACCCAGATAGTGTGTTCACGTTTGGATTTGTCCCTCTTCAACCACTAACCCTGTGGTTAAGAAGTGGTCATCTCCCCACACCAGGTGCCCTATATTTGCTTTATTCATTTAATAACTTAAAATGTGCAAACAAAGTATATCAATTTAAAGTAAAGCAATACTTGTTAAAATATGTTGATACCAGTAAAATGAGTAACAGCAGCAAATAATATAAATGAAGTAAATCCTAATGAATTATAACACAATCTGGATTTAAAGCCTTAAACGCTCCCTTGTTCCAAAAGCAAAAAGCTGAAACAATGCTTACCCTAAGAATATGGAAACTAAAGATTAGCATCAAAGGAAGCCTCTTTTCAGGCTTGTCTTTCAGGTGGCTAATCTTAACTCAGAAGTCAGCCATAACCATTCTAAACTCACACATGCACTGACTACACAGTCTAACCCCCCAACCTCTGGACTTCCTTCTATCCATCAACTGTGCAATATCCAATATCTAAATGGTACTGAAAATAACTGTGCAATATCTGTATACTGTACAATATCATTACTCTCAGGGTCCAACATCCACTACTAACTGCACATGATCATCATTATTGTGCAATATTTAAATTATGTGCAATAGTTATTTATTCTTTCCAGTATTTAAATAATGTGCAATAACCCAATAGTGAAATAGTTATTATTCTTTCCATATGTATATAGCATTGCAGAACTTTTTTGCAACTTTTTGCACCATTTGTTTATTTGTTTTTTTACTTGTTGTGTTCTACATATATGTCTCCACTGAAGGAGGTGCTTTTAATCTCATTGTACATGTGTATAGTGACAATAAAAACCATCACCAGTCTGATGCAGGGATGGCACCTTCGATGTCACGATGGATGACTCTGTCTCTCGGAATAGAGTCTTTCTCACCGTCAGGTGGGGCATCCTTTATGCTAAATGTTCCACGTGTTACTCCAGACCTTGCAATATTACACACTGATAATCGGCTAAATATTCTGATTACTGACAGCTTATCCTGAAAACTTCAATTATCAAAACTATTTGTGAGTACCTTACCTTATTAGGGTTCTTTACTTATTCTATATCCAGTTCCTTTCGGCTGGATATACTCCATCTGGTGCCTGAGACATAAATTGACCAATCATCATCCTAACCTAACAGTATAATGTGAGTTATACATGGAGATAAAATCAAAAAATGTGTACACAAATGTGTATCAAAACATTAAAATCAATGTCTTGTGGTGCTTCTCGCAGGGTGTCACCAACTGCTCTGAGAGGAAACTTCCAGAGTCCAAATGCAGTTCTCAGCAAAACTTGCACCAAAAGTCTGTATTCTGTAGCCATCCAAGTAAAACGTTTTTAGTCCTAAAATGTCAATTGTAGCTGTCCAGGACATGGTGTGAATGGATGACAAGTTTAAGACCTTCAAGATGACATGCACATTTTTTTAAATAAAGTACAGTTACTTTACTATAGGCAGGAGGGTTAAGTGACTTGCTGAGAGTCTCAAAGTATATCAGCAACAGCAACTGAACTGGCAGTCTTGTGCCTTCACCACTACACCCATCTGATCACATTTCATCCACTACTGCAGGCTTGCTGCTGAATGGCATGGACTTTCAAAATCTATCTGAAAACATGAAAGTGGGGTAAAATTGATTAGGAAACCTTTGTTAGTATACTCATCTTCCATCACTAAGCCTGCAATTTAAGAAAACACTATATCAAAAATAAGACATAATTAGAGATTTAAAAGGAGAAGCGATCATTCAGTTCATCTCAGTTCTTTGGATAGAAAGTAGTTAATATAACATCAAGCCTTTTCATAAAAGATCAGGAATTGCCAACTCTAAGTCATTGGTTTGAATCCCGACCTAGTCACTGTCTGTGTGGATTTTGCACATTCTCCCCCTCTCTGCGTTTTTTCCCCTGTGGTTATTCCATTTTCTTCACAAATCCTAAAAATGTGTGTGTGCATGTGTGCCCTTTGATAGACTAATGCCCTGTGCATAGGTTGGCACCTGCTTTATGCCTCATACTGCCATTATTATCTCCACGTCTCAAACTTCTGAGCTTCATTAAACAAGTTTTATAATTGATGGATGGATTACAAACTCTTTTTGTCCTGACGTATATATCTGCCCTGAACATTTTGTGAGCACTTGTCCAGAAACTACTTTGAGCAGTTGGAGAAGCAATCGGTATATGAGGTCACTTTTGTCACGTGTACAGAGTACAGTGAAATTCTTACTAGTATGTGCTAATTAGAATGCAGCACATCACGACTCTCCAGAACCATTACCTCAAAACATCTGCCTTCATTGCCTTAAATAACTACCTTACCTCAATATTTCTGTATTTCTTATCTGAAAAATCTCAGAGCACATTTGTCATAACATAGCAGCATAACAAAGAGCAGACAAACATCTCAAACACTGACAAGGGGTCTTGCTGTCTTAAGAATACTATATATGACTTGTGAATCATAAAGCAATATTAAATATCATAAGTCTGCTGAATGTGGATCATCTTGGGCAAAAAAAACAAAAAATCACCTATGCTTAAAAACTAATGGTTTTTTGAAGCTTTTAAAAAAAATACTTTGAGTTTATTATTTATTTATGCTTTGTCAGCAGCAATGAACCAAAAATGGCAATAAATATGGTAGACTGTAAATGTAGAATGTACAAACCAGCGTCAACACTTGTAAGGTAAGACAACATTCAAAAATGTTTACTTTATATTACAGAAAATGTGATGTTTAATGGCACTTTTATAATAATTGTGCTGTTTTTGCATTGTTTATTTATTAATTGATTTCCTTTTATGTTGCTAAGGATTCCCGGTTTTTACCGCAATTCTAGAACATATTGCTTTTCATGCTGCTTTCTTCTGAAACAAAATAAATCTTTCTGTTTATAATTTTCCATGGATGACACTGTATTATTACAGTAACAGCTGTTATAATCATTTGCCACTCACATAATCTGCATAGATGTGACACATGATGTCATCTTACCAATAGTGTATAGTGCAGCAGCAACAACAACAATGTGTTTCTTGTCAAGACCAAAATCACTCAAGGAGTACCTCAATGGGTTTTAACCGTCCCTGTTTTTTGACAGCCCCTTCCACCAGCCTTGACTCCCTAAAAAGACAAGAAAAAACTCCCCCTAAAAAAAAAAAAATCCTTTTAGGAAAAAAATGGAAGAAATCTTGGGAACGGCAGTTCAGGGAGAGACCCCCTTTCAGGTAGGTTGGGTATCAAAAAATGGCGTAAATACCATTCACAAAACAGAACACAAGTAATCCTTTTCACAGAGCTGGATAGCCAATCAGTCATTGCCACCTCAGAAATACAAAACAGTAGTGAAAACTACAAGGCAAAATTCAAGAATAGATTATATCACTCATTAAATACAGAGCTATCACATATGAGGATACAGATTTGTTAAAGTACATCAAAAGCAAAGTAGAAACCACTTGATGTAAATGAAAATAATATATGTCCATCAGCAAATTATAGAACCACTGCTGGTTGTAGAAAAGGAGTCAAACAAGAAGGTACAGAGTACCGAAGACCGCATCCATTTAGCCACCACCCCCCTTCTGGCCACTCCACAGCTGGGTCAGAGCTGGGCCAGTCAATCAGATGAAACAACACTTCTACCCGCCCCTTTATCTCAGATGACTTTTCAATAGGCAGGCAAACAACTTGGCAGTAGAGCAGTGACACCAAGTGACTCATGAGTATACTGAGAAACATAATAGGGGAGAATCAGTAACAGTTTATAAATATTGTAATACTTATATTTTAGTACTTAATGACTAATCAGAGAGATGCAGTATGCACAGTTAATCAGCAGCTCTAGTCAGGGTATGCTAAACTGAAGTAATGAGTCTTCAGCCGGGATTTAACACTAGAATTACCAGAGCCTACGAAAAAACTCGTAAATCTGTCCCACCTTAAATCGCTTCTTAAAATCGTTCACAGCTCTCTACCAGCGTCTTTTGTCATCTAAATGTGCTGATAAAAATCAGGCTGCAAGCAGCCGGCTATTCCATCCCCCCACCAACTTAGAACATGCACAAACTTCTCCCAGCTCATGCCTTGATTGATTTTCTGGGAGTGAAGTGGAGTTTTAGAGTGGAAATAATAGATTGCTGTTTGGAACACACGCATTTCATGTCTGTTCCGTTTCTACAGTAATCTGTGTAAACACATTGTTAAATTCTACTAGTAGATGACAAAATGTAGGCATAAACTATATAATGTATGAAGCCTGAAGTATCAAAGAAATACTTTTACAAAAGATACAAATCTAACACAACAATTGCGCTTTTATTCAAAAATATAACTGCAGAAACAAAAAGCCGCCTTAACATGCGACATTGACAACCATTTATTATGACTGCCTCCATGGTGCAATAGAATCGGCTGCCAACTGGGAATTAAAAGGTCACGAGTTCGATCCTGCACCACTCCGTTTTGAGAAGTAACTTTCATCTTAGAAATGTGCATTTAAATTTTTAGCACCTTTAGGCTTGTTGTTTTGTGTTTATTTTGTTTTCTTTTTGTCTTTATTACACTGTTTTGTTTGTGCACATTAGGAGCTTGTGTGAGGAGGCAGGCACTCACTTATTCTCCCCACATGTAAGAAAAGCAAGGCTCAGCCGAAAAGCTTTGATATTAGCTTCTTCCTCCAGCAAGTGTTTGGAACTATTAAGGGTTTTTAAGCACCACATACATTTTCCCTTTCTCAGTCTTCCTGTTGCCGCAGTATATAAGAATCTAGGTGAGTCAATGGTATGTTTTTTACTTCTTGCCGATTTTCTTCTTTCTTTCTTGCCTAGTGAATTGAGACAAATACAAATTAGACTGCCCCAGCTATTTATGACATATATATCAAGAATGTCAAAATACTTGTTGAATTTTGTGATCTGTGCTTTGATGATACAGTAATTCCCACAATACCATGGAGTCCCATAATTTTTTTGCCTGGTGTGTTTGGAATTATTTATTATGACAAAGTCATTGTTTTGGCTGTTTTTGTTACTTTGTACATAACCTCTGATTGGCGTTTGAGTTGTATATATTTCTATTACCCTATCACAAAGTTACCCTACTAATAATAGTAGTGATAGTATAGCAATACTGTCACATGTACGTTCTTGCATACCCCCCCAACATTCCACATAAATACCACTCCCCAGCACCATGATAAGAAGAATGTATTAATATACAGAACTTCAGTTTATTTAATAGAAAATACAACTCAACTTACCTGATATACTGTACTCCTTAACCCTGTTTCTATGTTCCCATTACCTAAAACCTTGGAACAAATCAGGTTTTATTTATGTACATCAATTATAAAAAGATATTGTAATGGACAATACAGGGTGCTTTCATAAGGGATGGACAGTGGAGAGAGCTTGCATGGGCTTTACCTCCCCCAGAATGTCAGAGGGCAGTCCACCTGGCTTAGGACAGTGCCAAGGGTTTGGAGCTTGGAAGCTCAGCCCTGTTGGGTCCCATGGTCACTATCAGGGGGAGCATTGAGAACAGCAGAGCCCTTCGTGGCAGGACTGCCGCCACACCTGGAAGTGCTGCTGGAAGAAGATCACGGGACACCTGGAGCACTTCCAGGCGCTTTATAAAAGGAGCCGCCTCACTCACTTCAGGGAGCCAGAGTCAGGAGGGAGAGGACAATGCTTGCCTGAGGAGGAGTGGAGGTGGAAGACAGAAGAAAGAAGAAAAGTGCTATATTGTGCTGCCCATTTGTGATTATACTATACTTGGTGCTGGTGGGAAAGTTGGGAAATGTTTCCCACTGAATAAAAGCCTTGTGTTGTGCTGGGACTTGTGTCTGTGTCTGTTGTGTTGAGGGTTTGGGGAGCTGGCACGCTCCCTGGTGGTCACAATATGTATCTCATGTAAGGGGTTAAGAAGGACAATAAACATATGAGATTGCCTTGGTTGCAAGAAGCCTTGAAAATGGCACAAATCAGCTGATATGCTAATAAACATAAACTGAGCTGTAGTCATTAGATGGTAATGATGCTTTTCATTGGTACCAAGAGTGTGTTTTCTTTCTTTCTTTTTTTTTTTTTTTTTTGTTTTTGCACTTACAAGTTTTTTTTAATTAAAAATTCAATTACAAGCTTACATATTTTTCTCAAGCATAGAAATCTGAAGTGATGCCAGTAGTCCAAGGGCTTTCAATTACTATGATACAGTACAGTTTGGTAATCATTTTTTCAGTGTTGTTTTTACATGAAGAAATCCAAAGATTCAAGTAAAACATTTCTGGTTTTCATAGGATAGTCTGACATCATCTTTGTGATACATACTTCTTTTCCTTATTTGTTGCTTTCCTTGTTTGTTTTTTTCACGGTGCTTTCTTTTTGAGTATATTTTCCTTTTTATATGCCCTGATTCATTTATTGATTTGTTTGTATGCATGTTATTCCATCCTGTTTGCTCAAAATGATGGTTTTTCATTTGAGGTCACAAAGATAAAATACAATAAATAATTGTTTCCACTAACCTCACAGGTTTAAATAAGTGAATCAAGTCCTTGCGGGCTCATCTCATTGCTTTCACTTTCACTTTTATTTTTTCAGATTACCGCAGTGACTCTTTAGGGATTTTACACCACTAATTGGTAACTTATTTGTCTCCCAGTCATTCCTACAGGCTTAGATGTGTCACCTTTAAGTTTTGCTTCATGCCTTCAGAGGCCTGTTACTAACTTATTGAAAACTTCTTTATAAGGAGAAAACTGTTACAATTAAATCAATCTCAACAGTTATTTTTTGTATCAATAACTATTTATTAGATGTGTTTAAGTGACCTTGTCAAAAGCTAACACAAAGATGGTCTTGACACACCATCTAATCTCCCAGAGAAAATAAATTAAGAAATAAGTAAACATTCTGTTGCTGTGAAGCCTCAGAAATTCATTCAGCAATCAATGTAGATGGTCTTGTCCTCCCTTTGGTCCACAGAAAATGGCGAAGCAAGCAGAGTGAACTAGGGGACACATAGATCAACTGAAACTTCACAAATGTGTACTTTTTTACCTCTCAAATTAATTAACAGAAACTCACATTTTATTACTTGTTTTTTTTATTTTCAAAAAGTTAAATATTACAACAAAATAACACTTAAACAAATAATGATAACATAACGGATGCAAATTTAATTCAAAACCAATAGAGAAAAAAATACAAGAAAAATATAAATAAAAAAAAAAATTAACCTCCACCCAAGAGAAACAGAATAAGAAGAGAGACATTTTGTCTATAGTAGAACACAGGCCTCTCATGCTTTGTCTAAACTGATAAAATTATATTAATGAATTCTTGCCATGTTTTACAAGGTTTTTGCACATCCTTTTAAAGTGAACTGATTTTTTTCTAATTTGAGATAATACAGAATGTCTCCTACCCAATGAGCTATAGAAGGTTGGATGGGATTCATCCAGTTGAGCAGGATAAGTCTGCATGCTAGGAGTGTGGTACAGAATATTACAATTGATTTCTCCCTATGCACCTTGATGACATCTGCTGTCATTACCAAATACTGCTGGTACTGAAATAGGAGTGACTGTGAAACCAAGGCTATCTAAGAAGTATGTATAAAGATTTTTGTCCAAAATTATGTTAGTTTAATGCATTTCCAAAACATATGGCTTAGTGATGCTGGAGGTAGACGGCAGCACTAGCAGACTGGGTCTTGCCCTGTGTACATTTTAGACAATTTTAAATATGCTCAATTAAAAGATTTTTCAATGAATTATAGAATGCTTGGCCCAAATAGAACAAGAGTGTATTCTATGCATGGATGAATTCCACCCCTTTTCTGAGATGCTAATTAAAAGGTGCTTCTCTCACCTCAATTTCAATATTGTTGAAATGCTGTCTGAGTCTTCATCAGGACTAACCACTAGTCCCTGTGGGATAGAAATGTGCTTGAGATTTGGAAAATTAGGTAGATTTCTTTTAACAAAATTTCTAATTTGTGCATAGGAAAAAAAGTGTTTAGCTGAAAATTAAATTTTGAGCAGAGTTGTTCTTAAGATACAAAATTGGTTGTTGTCTATACAAAGGCTAAATACTGAGTAGGTTTGAGAAGGCTGGAAAAAGATGGTTATCATGTATAGGAGCAACAGATAAGAGGTGGACGACTGGATTGATGGTATGTTGGTGATAATTACAACAACAACAACATTTTTTTATACAGCATGTTTTCATACAAATGATGTAGCTCAAAGTGCTTTACAAAATGAAGAAAGAAATACTGTATATAAAAACTAGCGACTGGGAGCTCGATCAAATTGGGCTACAAATTCTATGTTTGTGAAATCCATACTTTCTCTGCAAAGAATTATTTGTTTTTTTAAGTCCTTGAAATGATTTTGTTATCATGGCACTGATTTGTGTTTAAAATAGACCATTTCGGCCGATGTAATAAAGAGCTTCCTGTTTAAACGGGGGTGCGAGACGTGAACTCAGCTCTTCAGCGCACCTCATTTGATTTTTTCTGGCAAATAAATTTTCAAAACAAACCGTATTTTACGACTCTAATCAGAGTCGGAGTAATAATTAGGTGGGCGTGGTCATTTTAGATCTGAGATCTGCTAAAATTTAAACAATGACCTTTGTTAATACCCAGCCGTCATTACTCAGTTTGCCAATAGATGTCAGAAGGACGGATGCCAAAACCGAACTGCCCAAATATAGATTTCAATGTACCAAGCAAATGGCGATACGTTCTAAATTACTTACGGTTCTAGAGCTGTCAAAGGTTTTAAGTCAGTCAACAATGTTAGTCCTGGAAAGTACGCCCAACCAAACCAACATTCCAAAAACCAACCAAACTTACTGTTATCTGCTCGAACCAACACCGACTTACTATACTCAGCCGTCCAGCAGCGTTACTGAAGCATTCGAACATTCTTAGCCAATCATGCAATACTGCGTCCGCGTTTGCCACGTTAAGTTCTAACTACAGAGCCAGAGTCCCATTGCATGGTTCTATCTTGTATTGAGTCGAGGTATTGACGCGAACACCATACATACGGATAGTATCCAATTATATATAAGGATTAGGTAATACTACCTGGGTTCGCTTCCCAGGTCCTCCCTGTGTGGAGTTTGCATGTTCTCCCCGTGTCTGCGTGGGTTTCCTCCGGGTGCTCCTGTTTCCTCCTACAGTCCAAAGACATGCAGGTTAGGTGCATTGGCAATTCTAAATTGTCCCTAGTGTGTGCTTGGTGTGTGTGTGTGTGTGTGCCCTGCAGTGGGCTGGTGCCCTGCTCTGGAATTTGTTCCTGCCTTGCACCCTGTGTTGTCTGGGATTTGCTCCAGCAGACCCCCGTGACCCTGTGTTAGGATATAGCGGGTTGGAGAATGACTGACTGACTAAGTAACAAAGAATAAAGTAAGGCCCAAAGGCCAAGGATGACAGAAAAACCAAAATGAAAAACTCCAGAGCGCTGGAGAAAAAAGCAAAATCTGCAGGGGTTCCAAGGCCATAAGACCACCCAGCCCCCACTGGGCATTCTACCTAACATAAATTATCTAAATTAGTCCTTATGGTTTTCAGGCTTCACGTGGAAGAATTAGACGATGGTGGTCATGTGGACCTCTGGCCTTCAATCCATCAATGTAAGGACTGAATGGTGCTTTGATCAGGCATTGGGGGCTCAGATTGCCACCACAGAAAACCAGAAAGAGAACAGAAGAGAAATTAGTCCTGATTCGAGCTCTGAGCAGGACATACAAGGAAGATTTAGAACAGAATTTGTTTTTCAGTGCAAGCCAGGCCAGTAAGACTTTATTAAGTGTATACTTGCTACCCATTAGTAAAATTGAAAGTTAGGCTGTGGTACCCCACCTTCTTCTTTAGATCTTTGCAGGGTAATCTTTTGGATGTGTGACGGTTTGGAATTCCAGAAGAATGTTTTTAAGATTTTAGTCTAACTTTTTGAAGAAAGATTTATTGATGTTTATAGAAATACTCTGGTATAGATATAGCAGATTTGAGAGGATATTCATTTGGACAGCATTCATTCACTTTGCCAACATAACATGGGGGTAGGCCATCTGCTAACATTTTGTTTTTGTTTTTTTTTTCAGTATAACTTCCAAAATTGTGTTGAAAGAGATTTTTGTATTTATTTGTAATAATTATCCCAAAATAGCTAAACAATTTTGATATTATGATCAAATAAGTATCTATTCTGGCATGGTGTGCTAGCAATTTCACTACAAAAAGAACACTCTGTTCAGATTAGTTTTAAATCCAGAGTTCTTATAAAATTCTCCTAATATGTTTAAGACTATTTGATTGAGGGTCTGACATATAAACTACCATACCATCTGCGTACAGTCATATTTTTTGTCAAAGTCTTTCTCTAATATTATCTTTTATTTCTGGTTTCTTCTGGAGATGAAGGGCCAATGGCTCAATAGCTATAGCGAAAAGCATTGGTGATAGTGGGCACTATCCGAGTTCATGTTATTTTGGGTTTTTTAAAGGAAAAAACATTAACATAAATGCTTTAGCAAAAAAATAAATAAAGACAAGTTGTCTCATGCAACTTTTTTATTCTTGTTTTCATGTTATGTCTAGTATATAGTTCTTGTTCAGTTTTTGTAATAGTCTTTGCTCTTGTCCTGTTTGCGGTAGACTATAAAATATACAGTACCTGTACAAAAAGCAGTGAGTGTGGGACGCTTTTAGGAATGTGTGTGTGCACATACTGTAGATATTATATTGTATATCATTTTAACCTCTTTTGGTGGTTAGTTAGTTTTAATTTCAAGTAGGCCCTTGTGCTACTTTTTTGTTTTAGTAAAGGATTCAAATTCATGTTTTATGTCTCTTTTGTTCATTCTTGATTATTTTGTTTATGTTGATTATATGCATTATTCTTTATTTTTGATTGTCTCTATATATGTTGTTTATGTATGTTTGTTTTTGATTTGGTTCTGTTTGTGGGTGGTACCCAAGAGGCAGGGCCACCTGCCAATCATCACCAGGAACTGCCCTCTGCCCTATAAAACCAGAGGGTCCCCCACAGTTGCTGGTGGTTTATTGTTAATGCGCTCTGGAGTTGGTGAGTTCTGCTGTCTTTTGCTTAGTAGTTTTGTGAATTTCTGGATTTTTGACCTTCTGCTCTGTGTTTTGACCGTGCTATTGCATTCTGTTTTGGGGCTTTGTTTGCCTTGGATTGCTTTTGCTGACAAGTCCTTTACGCCTTTTGTGTTGATTATAACAGAGCATTTTGTGAGAATAAACATTTTATTTTATAAAAGATCCTGCATATGCCCTTATATCTAGCCAGGGTTTGATTGAACCCAGTGAGCATTTTTGGAAGTGTTTATTCAGAATTACATGCTTTGAGATTCTCAGATCATAGCAGTTTTAATTTAATTTTGTCTTCACTTCTGTTTCTTTTCCTGCCTCTTTTTTTTTCTGTTGTCCAGTTTCTGATGTCACAGTTTTGACTCCTCACTCTATTTTGACTATATCTCGGTCTTTTAAAAATCTACTGGTCCTCATTTCATTCTCACAATAATCCTTGGACATGTCTTGTGTTCCAACACACAGCCTAGTTGTCCAAATACTCCAAACAGGGACCCAGTAGCTTTGGCTTGAGCAGACAAGACGGGTATCTCCTAGACACTGGAGTGTGACACACCTTTAGCTATGGCCACTTACCAATAATGCGTTACTCCTTCTCATGCTGCTCTCAAGGCATCCATTATCAAGTGGCTAACCCTGTAGGACAGAAGTGACAATCTATCCACATTTGGTGCCTTGTATGTACTTCATTACTTCAGCAGCCAAGAATAATAGTTTTAAAGCAAACTGAAATATATTAAGATACTGTATAGGAATAATGGCAATTGCAACGACTAATATAGAAATATAAATGAATAACTCTAATTTAGTAACGAAACCTACATGTACAGCTCCTGTGGCCATCCAGAGGCACCACACCAGGCAAATAAAGAGGAAAACACTTTCAAAAAGGATATGAAAGCTGAAGATCTGCTCCAGGAATAGCATCTATGAGAGAGACTTTCCTTAAAGGAAGTTTGTTGAAATTTAGAGGTCAAGCTGACATATGAATAATGGTTCTGGGGTCCAGCTGAATGAAGTCTCACTCACTCTCAGGAGGTCCATTGTTTATGCCAATATTCACACATGGGGGTTTTGGACCCTGCAATGTCACTCTTTGAAAATTAACGAACTACTCTGATGATGCTCAGATCATAAAAGTATATGCAAAATATCTTATTTTGTCAGGAACGTTTATTTGTACTGTATACAATCCCCCATGGATAGATGCATCCCACCTGGCTTTTGAGTTACTCATTGAATAATCATTCTGACCTAATATTTTAATGTGTTGTACACTAAGACAGAAAAATAAAATATTAACAACAAAATACATAAAATTTTAATTCAACATATAAAGCAGAGTCCCTCAGGTATTGTTCTAATATGTAAGAAAAAAAGGCTTAGTGTTCAAGTTCATTTGATTGCAGCACATCTGAACACGTTGTAGAAGTAGCAGTTACCAGCGTTCTTTCGGGTTTTGCACCTGCAGTGTCAAAATAATGATTTTATACTCTTCACATTGGAGATTCACGATATTAAATATCCGGTAGCCTGAATATTGCACAATTGCAAATTCTTTATCAGTTGCATAGGTCAGATATCTGGCATTACCAAATTTAAGTTAAGGAAACCTTAAACTGAATAATGTTATTTATAAGGGTTAATGTATGGCAGCGTAAATGAAGGGCACTTACCATTCATACATTGAGGGCGCTGCCGGGGGAACACGGTGCCATCTAGCTGGTGAGTGCTGTGAGGTGCAGTGAGTCTGGGTGCTCATGGAGCCGGTATAACGGCTAGTATGGGCTCCTCCGTGGGTAGGTGCGTGGGGTAGACGGAGATGGCAGAATGGCTGAATAATCTTGCCGGTGATATTTAAGGAGATGCCGACCAACAGGGGTCATCAGTGGACCTAAAGGCGAGGTAGGATTAAGCACTGCTGAGCAATTGAAGGATCATTTGTGATTTTTGACGGCTTTGTAAATGTTCTTTTTGTACACTAGAGGGCTTTGTCCCCTGCTTGCTTCGCTCACCAACCTTAACACCCCTGCCCCACTCACCCCACCCCACCATGTGCTACACACGAGCCACTTCACATCTCTGCCAGTCGTGTTGTGTAGAGGGAGGCTGAACGCATCCAAAACCCCCTCTTAAATGGTGATACAATGGGAAACAAATACAGTTTTTTTTTTACCTCCTCTTTGCTCAATCAGCTGCTGGCTTGCTGCTGCAGCTACTGCTGCCGTGCCGCATGATCTGCATCTTGTGTGGCACTTTGAACATTTAAAAGCCTATACAGCAGCTGTCCTATTGTCTCACTGCCTTGTCTCTCTTCTCCCCCAGACATCCTCTGCTCCTGTTGAGGGTCCCGTTCCCGAGGCACGCCCCTATGAAGAGAAAGATTTTCTATTCTTTTGATTGAGAGACGGAACTGTCACCTCCTGGCAACACGAATTAGACCATCTACAAGTCTCCGACTTAAACTTTAAATCCGAACAATATATTCGATTACTTTTCGCTGTTCCGTTATTTCACCGAGTAATAATTTACATTAAGTTTGCGCTTATACGATCTTTACTATCATTTTTTTGAGACTTTCAAATTTTCCTACTTTCAATATCTCTAACCTGCTCTGCATGTGTATCGCGCCAACGTTTTTGAATTCTTTACAACATTCTACTTTGTCATCTACTCTTTGTCTTTTATTTCCAGCCCCCTGGTCGTGGTTAAATCTCACAAAGTCTCTTCTTGCGGGACATGAAAGTGTCTTTCTGAGAAAGTCAAGTCTTGTCTCTCTGAACATGTCTCGTCTCATCCCAAGATTTTTTTTATATAATAGAGAGATATATTTATATATCTCCTAGTGATAATATTGGTAGAGGTATATATACTGTACTTATTTGGTGTTGGGATAGTTTTGACTTTGGGACTGGTGCAATTGTTTTTTTTTTTTCTTTTTGTATATACACACACTTGAAATTTTTTTTCTTGTGCATTATTTTTTTTTCCCCCATTGAAGGAGCTTCTTGAGCCCGAGATAAAGAAAGAAGACTACCATCATTTCTGGAGTGTGCATGTGTGTAGTTTTTGTAGGAGTGCACTGTTTTGTTGTAAATACACCATTTTTTCTTTTTTGTTTTGTCCTTTTTTGTTTTATTTTATTTTTTGAAGGAGTGTGGGAGCTGAAGGACTGTGAAAGAAAGCCTGACACTACTATGATTTTGTTGTTCAGCATTCTTGTAATTTAACTTGCACCTTTCACCCTTTCAGTTTTTGTCTGTGTCTCTTCTCTCCGCTGATCCTGTTCGGCTCATGAACTATCAGATGTCCAGAGTGCAGGCTGGGGCCACATTCCCACTACATGGAATATCAAATTCTCATAGGACTGGACTAACAGGACCCTGAAGCAGCAGGTATACATTCTCCTCTACTTCTCTAAGGCATATAAATATAAATAAAAGAAACTTAATGGTTCAGTTCCTACTTGTGTGTTACCTTGAATGTGTCCATTAAAACTTAAAAAAATGAACTGTTTTTGTGGCTGTACTGTGACGCTAAAACCAGACACAAGAGTTATAAAAAGGTTTGGGGCAGCCACCCGTATATTTGGTATCCTGGCTGCAAACTTGCAAAAATGTATAACAGCACTGATGTGCACAAAAAGAACTGAGGGAATAGGGAAAAGGTGGAGGCTTTTAAAGGGGAAGACAAGAAGTGAGATCAAAGGGGTTGGGCTCATGGGGGTCTTCAGCTATAGGCTCCAGCCCGGACATGACATCAAAGGGGTCGGAGCCGGCAAGGTCTTCTTCCATAGGCTTGGACCCGGAAGTGACATCAAGATGGCCAGGTGGAATTTCCCATGAATGGTCTGCAGGAAAGGGAGAAAAAGAATCTGTGCACTCTGCCACATTCCGGTCTGACTCAGAATTGCCCTTACTCAAGCCCTTTAGCTGCCTCCCATGCGCACGTGTGTGACAACTGACACTGTGTTTGCTATGAATTAGTTAGTCCTAATACCTCTTGATAATAGCAGATACTCTGCTGTGTAAAATTTAACAAACAAACATGTCAGAGTGTTGGGGTCCAAAGCCAAGGAAACCCTGTTTTGATTGCCTGGAGCAATAGACGAAAAACCAAAGAAAGGAAAGCAGTAATTATAGAAGTGGTAGCTTTCAGCTAAGCTATGTCCTGTGGCAATGTGGTCGAACAAATGACAGCCACTTTCAGTCTGCAATCATTTTTTTTTTTACCCTGTAGTGCAGGGGTGAGCACTGTCGGTCCTGGAGGGCCACATTGGCTGCAGGTTTTCTTTCCAACCCAATTGCTTAATTGGAAACCAATCCTTGCCAGTCTCACACCTTTTTAATCTTATGGTTTGTTAGTCTGCAATGTTAGGTTCTTATATCATACATTTTCTCCTTTTCAGGGATATCATCCAAATGATATGAAGCCTAAAATGGATCATTTGCAGTCTGTCACATTTGCCTCTTTAATGTTTTATTAAACCGCATAGTGCATGATGAATCCACATGGTTGTGTAAATGGAAACAAGTTAGATGGAGAACTGCTGGCTCCTTTGTCATTTGCATGTTATTTCTAATGAGGAGCCATTAAAAACAGTGAATGCAGCTGAAATAAGCATTTAAGGGTAGGGAACCTTAACAAGCGAGACCACTAAAATGAAGCATCAAAATGTCACTTGAGCAATAAGTGCTTCAACATCAATAATTGACTTCTGATTAAAAAACTGGGTTGGAACAAAAACCTGCAGCCACTGTGGCCCTCCGACTGTAGTTCCAGAAAGGGTGGAGTTAAGAGCAGGTAGAAGTGATGTCATTGGCCACTTTCTGATGCCATCTCTTCCATTCTACAAATGAATGTAAAGATGGGGTTAAAGACTGTGGCTTTTACCCTTTGCCCTGCCATGTGCCCTCCCATCAGACTCCATGTTCATGTGTTTGACAGCTGTTTTGAATCTGGTAGACAACCTGATTGGAGTTCAGTATGACCCGCCATTGTAGCTGAACCTCGTACCACTTAGCAGCACACTTTACACATCGCTAAAGACACCTCTCCTCAGTGGCTTAGAAGCGCAGTTTCCACGGTAACAAGAATATCAGATAATGCACTCTTTTAATTAGATCTTGAGCTGCCCCCCCACCTGTACTTCATACTCCTGATCAGATGATTACCTTTTTGCTTCACTGCAATTAAAAACAAATGGAGACGGCAACTCAATTGGACAGTAAACCAGCTGCCGCTGAAGGTCAGTTGCCAGTCGTCAAAGATTGTGCACAGTGCTGAAGCTTAGATGGAGGGGACACTACTAAGCACATGCAGGAGTAGAAAATGAAAAGCCAATAGAAAATAAATGACAAAAAGCATACTTGATGAAGAACTGCAGACTTCAGGGGATTTTTAAAGGAGTATATATGGAAAAAGAGTAGAATGTGTATGATCAGTGCTGACAATTCAACAGAAGTACAGTATGGATGAACAGACCCCTCTCAGAGTGAGCTCAACCACCTGTTTCTGGTACATTTTAGTACCCTTACTTCAAAATACCTGATCTTCAGCCATCCTTGAGCTCTGTGCTTTGAAATTATTACTAACCCTGAGGTGCACAACTGCTGATCACAGTACATGTACTGCGCTATAGTGCTACTAGCATTTGACATTTCTGACCAGCAGCACTCCCAGTGCAGTGCCTACCTGAGATACGCACCTCACAACCTGGCCTTCTGTGCTCATAGCCCAATAAAAACTTCTAAAGCTAGCACAGTCCTAAGAACCAGAACCCTTCATAATCAGCAAACCACCAGTCACCTTCCAGTATGTGTGAGCATACGTGGCTAGGATTTTGTGAGCTACAGTAGACCTGACAACAATTACGGAGGACAACTGAGTCCAGATGCATTCCTTCTCATGACAGAATGTGAATGACCATTCTTGATAATACTAGAACATTCCTGACTAATGCTGTCTACTGGGTTATGTACTAAACGACACTCCTAAGAAAGTATTCTTGACAACCGTAAGTATACTGTACTACAGTAAACTACTGTGAGAATGCATCTCACTGAAAGAGTGACAATGACCACAAGAGATTATTCAGGAGTGCACTGCTTATATACTGGAGCGCATCTCCTCAATTAAGTTCAAGTTCAGGTTTATTCTTTTGTGTACATAGTACAATGAAATTCTGATGTTCATGTCTCCTCATATTAGTCAGTCAGTCAGTCATTCTCCAACCCGCTATGTTCTAACACAGGGTCACAGGGTTCTGCTGGAGCCAATCCCAGCCAGCACGGGAGGAACAAACCCCCGGGCAGGGTGCCAGCCCACCGCAGGGCACACACACACATCAGGGACTATTTAGGATCAGCAATGCACCTAACCTGCATGTCTTAGGACTGTGGGAGGAAACCCACGCAGACACGGGGAGAACAAGCAAGCTCCATGCAGGGAGAACCCCGGAAGCGAATCCAGGTCTCCTTACTGCGAGGCATCAGCACTACCACTGCGCCACCGTGCTGTCCTCCTCCTCATATTAGGTAAACTTTATTAATCCCAAGAGGAAATTCAGATGCATACAGCAGCAGAAACATAAACATAAGGATACAGACTTACAGGACAAATAATATAGCCAATCAATCAATCTTCTTATATAATAGGCTACCGTGGCTGTCCGTTTGTCTGTCCAGGATTTTAAATCACCTGTAACTCACAAACCGTTTGAACTATTCACCTGAAATTTGGTACACATATACTACATGACATCTACTATCCGCTTTCGGGGTGATGATTGATCTACAAGGTTATTCCTCTTTTTATTTTTATTTTAATTTATTATAGAATCAGCTCTCAGCAGTGGCCAGCAGGGCAGCCATCCGGCACATGTGTACGGGTGCCATTCTCATTCCCTACCACCTTCACCGTCACTTTCCCTACCTCTTCATATCTTAAATCATTCTTGAGGCAGATTGAACACTCAAGTGCCAACCCTAACTGAAAAATTATTGAAAACGTACTAAGTAATTGCAACGCAAACACTGACTTGATCAGTTTTAATGCAGAAAGTTGCCAACGAATGGAGAGAAGAAGCGGGCCGCTAGGGTGGAGAAAAGAAGAGCTGCACAGGAAGCAGTAAGAGCATTAACGTCTGAGCAAATGAATGATAAACGTACAGGGAAAGAGGATGAAAACTATGAATGCTCAATTCAAGTGTATTCACTGCACATTATCGTGTAGTGCGCCGTTACTGGTAAATAAATAAATAACAATGAGTGTGTATTGTGCATATATTTCAAAATGATCTTGAAGAGTATGTTGGCACTGAATTGCCTGATACTAATGGGCAGAATAAGCCTATATCTAAAAGAACTCCAAGAGAGCGCCTCCTGGAGGGGATTTTTCATGATGGCATCCATTTTTGCCACCATCCTCTTTTCCACAACAGCTTACAGCACGGGTGTCGAACTTCGGTCCTGGAGAGCCGCAGTGGCTGCAGGTTTTCATTCTAACCATCTTCATAATTAGTGACCAATTTTTACTGCTAATTAATTTCTTTGGCCTTTGTTTAAATTAACTTGACTTAGGCGCCTTAGTCTTTTTGCCTTAATTAGCAGCCAAACAATGAGACACAAAACAAGCCGACACATGACCAGTTTACCTGTGCCCATCACACAATATCTGAAAATAAATAAAGGTGAAGGTCTCGGTAAGGTTGATCTCTCAGGTCACCAAAACATTTTGACGGTGTTCTTCAAAAAAAAAACAGAAAAATCAACAGTTTTGGAAGTGTCTGCATTGGCAGAATAAGAGCAGCAACAAGCCATGGAATTAAATAGTGAGTTTAACTAACAACAAGAATCAGCATCTCATTAAGAAATTGGTTGGAGTTTGAAATCCCAGTTTAGCTGGTCATCTGTTGGCTCGTTTCACATCTAATTTCTGTTTGGCTGTCATTTAATGAAGAAAGGAATAAATTGAGAGGACTGAATCCTTTAAAACAAAGCTATTAAAATGAAGGGAAAAGAAGTTAATTAGTAGTGAAAACTGGTCACTGATTAGGAAAAGGGTTAGAATGAAAACCTGCAGCTACTGCAGCCCTCCCTGGCTTACAGTGTGTCGAGGTTACATAAGACTTATATAGATAGACACTGCATTCACTGTGTTACCCAGTCGACACGATACGTCAGCGCATCCGCCATACTGCGAGTGGCAAAAGTGCCATTTAAGCTAATACAGGTAGACGTGGAAACCGGGTTTTCTGATGAAAAAACAATAACGTTTAAAATAGTATCGTTTACATACAACAGATTTTGGTGAACCGTTCAAATGCAATTATTTATATCCATTTATACACTAATAATGGCAATTATTAAATAATAATTATTATTATTAAATAATTCCTCCCATATAAGTAACATTTCTCGGACTGCCTTCTTCCATCTCCAAAACATTTCTAGACTTTGTCCTGTTCTTATGTAACACAGTACTGAAGTATTGGTTAATGCCGGAGTCACCTCACATATACAGTAGATTATTGTAATGTTATTCTATCTGGCATCCCACAAAATCGTATCCATTGCTTACAACTTCTTCAAAATTCTGCTGCCAGGATAATAACCTGTTCTAAATCCACTGAACATATTACACCTATTCTCTCTCAACTTCACTGGTTCCCTGTTCACTACTGAATACAATACAAAATACCGCTCTTAACATTTAAAGCTCCCCCCTACCTCTCTGATCTCCTACAGACTTACACTCCCTCTCGCTCACTCAGATCCTGTAATTTGAGAGTATTCAGACTGACAATATGGTGCAGCCTTAGTTTGTGAAAGGCGGACAGAACTAAAGACATGAGCATAAAATGATGATTGTCAATTTAAAACTGTGTTTCCTCAGTGTGCCCCTTGAGAAAAAACACATCATCTGAACCAATCTCAGCCCGAACAAACTGACTGATCAAAGATACACTGACAGCTTCCTCTAATGTCGACTGTCGGATAACACGCTCAGCTACTTTGACCACCTTGACTGTACCCTCAGAAGGAATCATCAAACCTCCTTTGTTTTTTAATGTGAGAAAGAGGTAGCTTTGATCATATGATGCCGATACAGCATCTGTTACCAAACTAGCATGGCACACATCACAGGACAGCTTTCTCAAAATCACGTCTAAGGGCTACCTCCCACTGCTTCCTGAGGTGGATTTCTTTGGGAAACTTTCGGAATTTGAGAAATGTTAACAGCTAACAACAATCTACATAGTGACTAAATACGTTTAGCCAAAATGTTGTTTGGAGGCTCACTTGAGCACATAAATGCATAGTTTTGCTAGCTTAGCCTGGCGTAGCTAAAGTTAAGATTATAAAATGGGATTTTCTAATGGCCAAATATAACCAAAACAATTTTTCAGCCTAACCTATGAAATGTAACCCCCTGGGATCTGGTTTGGAGCGTACAGCAGTTTGCCCAATCCCAATCAGGACATGCATGACGCATCTTTATCCATTACTTCACTCCACAGCAGTGCCACTCGCAATATGGCAGCAACATTGACGTACAATGCTGCTGGTCATATGACGTCTAGTAATTCCATGTCTATGGAGGGTTAGCTCTGTGATGGAGGAGGCTTTCCTGATAGGTGTGTTAAGCCATTGTGCTTCTTTAGAGCTCAAGTTGCTTCCCCAGGAGACTGCAGCGTTGAACACCACACTGGCTACTATGGACTGGTGGAACATTTCCAGCAGATTGCTGAGTCTCCGTAGCAAGTCCAGTCTGCTCTGACCCTTCTTGTACAGCACCACTGTGTTGTCAGGCCAGTCCAGTTTGTCATTTATGTGAACCCCCAGGTACTTGTAGCTCTGCTCCACTTCCTCATGCTCCCCCTGAACCTTTTATAATGGATTGCGTCTCTCTGGATTTGGATTTGCTCTCCTACACTCATGATGGATGTGAAAGACTTCTGCCAGTGGTTTGCTTCAGTGTAACTGACCAAATCTTAAATACTGTAGATGGTATTCAAATAACCACAGCTTGTATTCTGGAGATTTACTTGTGATTATGTGTGAATGACCACGAGGCGCTATATAATGGAGTACACCTGATCATATCATATTAGCCCTAGTATTATCATGCTGTATTCCTAAATGTTGATAAACATTGGCCTTTCTGCTGACTCATCATCCATAATGACCTGCTGTGCATTAAGCTGTTCATAACTGACACGGTTCACTTTGCACATTTCCTTCCTTCAATTCTTGCTGTTAATTACATTTTTGATGCCCCATTTGTATTCAGTGAGCCACATTAACTTGTTCAGAGCCAGCTTTTGAAGCAATTTAGTCATTTGTGATTTTCATGCATTTTTGATCCGTCTTGCTTGGTCTGCCTGCTGTAAGGCACTCCTCATTTCAACTTGGCAACGTTTTTAAGTAAAATGTGCAATGTCGCAATTTTTCTGTCTGGCTGACGGGAGTGGTTCAGAATGCGGCTCCCTGCATCTTGAAACACAAATACCCTCTCTGCGGGTGTCAGGTTGTCTTAGAAACATATTTTTTCAACACCCCAAAGCACCAGGAGCTGAGTGGAAACAAACGAAGCGACGGGGCAAAACCAGACCTTCTGCTGCCAAACTCTCTGCAGTGGCAAAAGGCTCCAAATTGAATCTTTGCATCAGATAAGCCACCTGTACTTGAACTGTGCACGACTGCACCTTGAATTTAAACTCTGCTTGTTCTGCTGTATCTGTGCAGGACTCTTGTGTCTGCGATTTCCAGCTACATTAGGGAAATCATAAAGAAGCGAAACTCATTATATTTAAGTGAAAGTGTCGATCTTCACCTCCTCAATCACCTCCTGCATAGGAGTGTGGCCATAAATATGCATGACTCCCAATATAGGAGTGGTGCTATAAATAAACACTATATGGCCAAAAGGATGCAAACACCCCTCCAAATTACTGAGTTCACGTGGGGCAGATACATCCATTGTTAAAAGGCATATAAAATCTGCACAAAGCCTTGGAATCTTCATCGACAAACACAGGTAGTAGAATGGTTTGCTCTGAAGAGCTCAGTAACTATAAACTGGGCACTGCCATAGGACGCCACCTTTGCCATATGTCAGTATGTGAAGCTTCTACTCTACTAGATCTACCTTAGTCAATTGTAAGGCTTTTATTGTTAAGGAGAAACATTGAGGAGCAACAACATCTCAGCCCTGAAGTGTTGGTAATTTGTTTAGTTTGTTTAATAGGACTTGGTGTTACAATCCCTGACGATTCAGCACAGCACTTGCCTCGAGTGGAACTGGAGACGTCTTCTTTGTTGGGATGACATTGATGATGAGTATGATATTGAAATAAGGAAAATGCAGAATTAAAATAAGACACTATGTTCGAGAATCATAAGTGAACAAGTGCAACTTGTGCTCAAGTAATGATTCAGCGATTCAGTTTGTTAATTAAATTGACAAGAATCATGTAACTCATTTACAAACCAAATGAATGAGAATTTTGTGACTACCTTCTCAGGTAAAGATTCACTTCAACAAATCACATTAATGAAAATCATGTCACTCATTTGCGAATGAAAAGAATCATAATCATGTGACTTGTTTGCAGATCAAATGAATGACAATCATGTGACTCGTCCTCAGGTAATGACTCACTTTACAAATCAAATGAGTAAGAATCATGTCACTCGTTAAAAAATTAAATGAACGAGAATCGTGTGACTTATTTGTGAATCGAAAGAATGTGAATCACGTGAGTCAGTGTATTACACTTGCTCAGTTTATTCAGTCAGCCATAAAAAGTGTGAGCTAAAGCAAAGTTGAAAGCAAACAATTATTAGAAATCAGAATAATCTATCTATACTAATAAAAGGCAAAGCCCTCACTGACTCACTCACTGACTCACTCACTCACTCACTCATCACTAATTCTCCAATTTCCCGTGTAGGTAGAAGGCTGAAATTTGGCAGGCTCGTTCCTTACAGTTTACTTACAAAAGTTAAGCAGGTTTCATTTCGAAATTCTACACATAACGGTCATAACGGTCGATAACGGTCGGCAACGTCCGCCATGTTGAACTTTCTTATTTATGGCCCCATCTTCACGAAATTTGGTAGGCGGCTTCCCTGCGCTAACCGAAACCGATGTACGCACTTATTTCGATGGTATGATGCCACTGTCGGTCGCCATATTGAACTTTACAATGTCACTAATTCTCCAACTTCCCGTGTAGGTAGAAGGCTGACCCCATCTTCATGAAATTTGGTAGGTGGCTTCCCTGCGCTAACCAAAACCGATGTACGTACTTATTTTGGTGGTATGATGCTACTGTCAACCGCCATATTGAACTTTCCAACGTCACTAATTCTCCAACTTCCCGTGTAGGTAGAAGGCGGAGATTTGGCAGGGTCATTCCTTACAGCTTACTTACAAAAGTTAAGCAGGTTTCATTTCGAAATTCTACGCGTAATGGTCATAACGGTCAACAATGTCTGCCATGT
>JANRMT010062790.1:9460290-9478296 GCA_026402145.1 Polypterus bichir lapradei | reverse complement strand
AATGTTGCTTTGAAATCCCGGTGTGAAATGCGTTTGTAAATGTTTTTCAGTAAGAGGATAGTGGGAAGGTGACGTCACATCAGTGTGGCTGCAGGCAAATGTTTGTGTTGAATGGATTTGCACATGGTTGAGGAGATCAGTCTCTATAATGGCACTAGACTTTCTGTTACCAGCATTCATCGCAATGTACTGGAGTGTAAGACTATCACATCTGCTACCTCACAAACTGTCCTTATTCCCCGGATTTCACTGACCTTATCAGATTCAAATTTGCCTTTTACTTTTACATGCAGACAATTTCCTGTTAGATTGGCATTTGCAATGACAATTAATAAGGCACAGGGCCAAACTTTCAAAAAGATATGCCTGTATCTGCCAAAACCTGTTTTCAGTCACGGACAATTGTATGTTGCTCTCTCCAGAGTTCCATCTTTTCATTCACTGACAGTTGTATCCTCAAACCCTCCCCATTTGGACAACTGTGTCTTTCAGGAAGTGTTCACACATCAATAAATAATTATGCGGCGTATGCTACGCCGCGGGTTGGCTAGTTGTTTATATATTTGTTTATTATCAGAATCAGAAAACTTTATTAATCCCGAAGGAAATTATTAATTATTATAATGAATTGTACAAAACAAACAATAAAACCATTCTAATATAAACGTGTTGTTACTGTATTGTACTTGTATAATAATCAAGAGAATTAGCAATGACAGAGTTCTCGATCGCCAATAATGATTTAGTGCTAACTAATGAAGATTTATAAATGAAAGGAATGAGAATCATGGCAGTGGTACCTGCACATGTGTTTTAAATGTCTAAAAAAGAGGCTGATGGTGTCACACATGCACTTTAGGACTCACATTGACTTCTACTGAATCGATTCATTCAAGCTCGCAAATCAATTCCCACGATTTACTGAAAACAGTCGTACAAAAAGAATGAACCAATCTTGAATCATTCGTCGCTATTATCTGCACCCAGCTCACCGTGTCCTAGTTTTGACCAAACTTACTTTACTTTATTATCTTTTAGTTCTGATTTCTTTTGGTTTCCTCCTGTTTTGTTTCTCTTCAATTTTGAGCTCAATCATTGGCCTTTGTTTTGTCTGTTATTGATTGTCTTTTACTAAATTAGTAAATCTTGGTGTTTTTTTTCTTTCTTTTCACTGTTTGTTAATTACTTTTTGAGTATTTGTGCTAATACATCTGAGGTTTGACTTTGGCCTTTACTTCACAGAAACCACTCCTGGCAAAACTAAGATTTTCAACAGTTTAATTGGATTGGCTGCGGTGGGCTGGCGCTCTGACCAGGGTTTGTTTCCTGCCTTGCGCCCTGTGTTGGTTGGGACTGGCTCCAGCAGACCCCCGTGACCCTCTAGTTAGGATATAGCGGGTTGGAAATTGGATGGTTGGATTTCTTGAATTTTAACAGCTCTGTCATTAATCTAACTTTATTAAAGCAGAAGGTCCATGTTGATCAGTTAGCACTAGAATTTCATGCTAAATGATTCTAACAACATTGTAATTATGAAATGAAATCTATGAGCCTGAGGTTTGTAATGTTTATCCATCCATCCGTTATCCAACCCACTATATCCCAACTACAGGGTCACGGGGGTCTGCTGGAGCCAATCCCAGCCAACACAGGGCGCAAGGCAGGAAACAAACCCTAGGCAAGGCACCAGTCCACTGCAAGGCGCATACACACACACACCAAGCACACACTAGGGACAATTTAGAATCGGCAATGCACCTAACCTGCATGTCTTTGGACTGTGGGAGGAAACCCATGCAGACACGGGAAGAACATGCAAACTCCACGCAGGGAGGACCTGGGAAGCGAACTAGGGTCTCCTAACTACGAGGCAGCAGCGCAACCCACTGCGCCACCATGCTGCCCATAATGTTTATGAATTCTAAAATTTAGAATCACTAGTGTTGTTTGGCAAAATTCTCATGTTTTTTTGCAGTGAAATTGCTTGATACACTAGTGACCTATGTTCACTGAAGTATGTAAGAGTATGTAAGATTTGCAGATTGGATCACAGTTGGTGATTTCATTGCCCCACAATGTCAAATTGCATGCCTGTAAATCATAGTCCATATGACATTTATTGAATTAGCACTGATCTTCTGGTTGTGCTGGCCCCTTCTTCTGACAGCCAATAGTGTTCTGCCTGACAGAGCTGGCATTGTACAATGGGTTAACAACTGCAGCGAATTCAGTAGCTATCTCCACCCTTTATTTCTTTTTTCCATTCTATTATGGTATATAACATACTGTATGAGACATCAAACAGACAAGCTTTCCTCCTGTTTGTGAGGTCCACAGCCCCCGTGCTCTGGTGCTGTGTGAAGGGTTAATAACTCTGTTGCATTCAGCCGCAGTCTCAGCCCTTTTTTTCTTTTTCCATTCTTTTTTAGTCCATAAAACACAAGACATCAGAGAGACGAGCTTCTCTTCTTCAGGTTCAAAACATGTGTGTTCCTTATTCCTCGTTGCTACATTCAATGCAATGTACTGCCTGCTGAAAGCTCATTGGTTCTCAATTGCACACAAACAGCCCGTCTCCTCCAAGTAACGAGAAAATCAAACCTGGTTGATCTCAGTTGGTTTTAGTTGTTAGGTTTGTCATATTAGGCGATTGGCTTCACAGGAGTTTGCTGATGACTGCCTCCAACTGGGTAAGATTATGCAGATGAAAACAAAGTTCTTCTTCCATGCTTTGTGAAGACAGCATGACATCAATGAGCTGTAGCAGCCATGTTGGATTGGGCTGAAACTACCCGGTCTATGCCACCTGACTGATTTATGTCACACATGGGTAGAACACTTTACCACACGGCCTGAGTGGCTTGCATGAATGAATAATTTATGGCGTAGGCACAAATGCATAACATTTAAACAAAATAACAAAGCAGTATTTTAATTTGAGGGGGTACATTGACATAATGAGAAAAGTATAAAAATATTTGGCTGTTTTTGCTGCTCTTCATAGAACAGTTGCACATTGTGTCTCTGCATTTTTTGCTCCTTGCTATGTAGTGCAGATCAGGTAGTGACAGGGATAGCCCTTCCATTATATAATGTTGGATCCTTGCATCACAGGCTCTGTGAATGCTACTTGGTCATAGGAGACACAGAGAGAAAATAAAGGATTATAATTGTGTCTCAGGGAGGCACAGTGGGTCAGTGGTTAACACTGCTGCCTCACAATTCATTTTGCATGTTTGGCAACAATAACCAGTTCAGCATAGTTGTCAGACCTTTCTCCAGCCCTCAGACATACCTCAAACAGCATTACATGATCATAATCCACTCAAAACTAGTTCAGCTTCTCCTTCCCCATTAACAATAATAATAATAATTAACTTCAATCCATTTCACTCAGTTTGCAGAAATTCCCAAACACACTCTTAAAAATAAAGGTGCCAGAGTGGTTCTTCAGAGAGATGCCATAGGAAAACCCTTTTTGGTTCTAAAAAGACCAATCCACGCGAACGCTCTAGTAAGAACCTTTATTTATTTAGATCTGTATCAGTCACCATATAATAAATAACCATAAACCGATGGAAATAGATCTTTGGGGCTTGATTATAAAAGGTCTCTTGTTACATACAATAGCATAGACTAAGTTCAGGTTTTCTTAATCTGTTAAGCATCCTGCTAGGTAGCCTACCATACATCAAATATTTTAAATTTCATCAACATATAAGGAAGTTTTTCAAAGCACAAAGAACCAACTTCATATGCAAAGTACCCTCCCCAGAATTAAATTGTGGGTTGTCAAGCGATGGAGCTACAAGGAACCACACAACCCAGTAAAGATCCATGAAGTGCCACTAAAATACCAGGATTTTCAAGAGTGCATTTCTGCATTTTTGCCCAACTAAAGGCAGAGCAAATTTTGTGAAGTTTGCGAGTTCCATCGTTAATTAGCTCAGTTGTTTTTGTGATGTAGGTGGAAGACCAGACCACCCAGAGAAGAAACAGCTTAGACATGCAGGGATCATAAATGTTTGACACAGACTGTGACAGGGCCAGGGATATCTTTCCAGGACACTGGATTTACATTTACATTTATTCGTTTAGAGCAGGGGTCCTCAACTCCAGTCCTGGGGGACCACAGTGGCTGCAGGTTTTCATTCTAACCCTTCTCTTGATTAGTGACCTGTTTTTTTTGCTAATGAACTTCTTTTGAATTAATTTTAATAAGAATCAGACCCCTTGTTTATTTTTTTTAATTAGCAGCCAAACAATAATGAGATACAAAATGAGAAAACTCATGACCAGCCAGCCTGTGTCCATCACACAATATCTGAAAATAAAGAAAGATGATAGCCTCAGAAATGGTAATCTGATCAGGGCCCAAAAACATTTTAAAAAGTGCTTTTAGAAAAGAGAAAATCAACAATTTCGAAAATGTATGCTATTGCCCAATGAGAGCAGCAACAAGCCATCGAATTAAAGAATGGGCTTAATTAACAACAAGAATCGGCACCTGATTGAGCGACTGGTTGGAGTGAAATTGGTTGGAGTTTGAGGCCCTGACTTAGTTGGTCTTCTGTTGGCTTACTCACTTCACATTTCATTTCTGTTGGGGTGTAGTTTAAGGACACAATTCAGAGAAATGATGAAGAATTTCAGAGGAAAAATCTTAAAAAACAAGTCAATTAAAATGAATTCAAAAGAAATTAATTTACACCAAAAACAGGTCATGAATTAAGAAAATGGTTGGAACAAAAACCTGCACCCACTGCAGCCCTCCAGGACCGGGGTTGAGGACTCCTGGTTTAGTAGATGCTTTTATTCAAAGTGACTTACAAAAGTGGTCAACATAGTCAAGTAAACATCAGTCTGGGGGACTGTTTGGGAACAAGTGTTACAGGACAAGGTTACAAAATTGATCATCAGAAGTGGAGAGTTCTGAAATAAAAGATACACGTCAGTTACAATTGGTATATTACAAAACCCCAACTTCAGTTAGACAGAAAATCACCAAACAAGTGACTTTAAATACTTCTTTAAGAAAAGAAGCAAACACAGATAAAGGTTTGGGGCACACTTTTGACCCTGGAAAATGAAAATAAATGAAAACAAAATTGATCTTTTAACAAAGATGAGTGATACATCTTTTCAGAAGGAAATCCAATACAGAACTAACAAAAAATGGCCAAACTTCTAGTCATCTGATTCCAGGCAGAAACGGGTGGGTCCAGAAGGGTGGACAACAGAAGAGGAGTCAGCGGTGAAATGGCAGTCAATCTTCAATTCTTCAAAGTGAAGAAGTGAGCAAGCATTAGAACACAATGCCAACCCCTGATTGGGTGGGTATCTACCATCACCAGAGACTTTAAGCTGGCTCTCAAGAGTACACATGTGACGCTTGGACAGATATGTAAGGTTAAATAAGATTAATCCTCTTTGTGCCAAAGGGCACTTTAGGCATTGACAATTTGCCTCCGTCTAATCCTGCTTTGAGCTATGTGTTCTGCTTCACCCCATGTCTGGTCCATCTCCTTCAGCTTAAGCAATGTCAAACCTGTTCTTTGTATGGCTCTGAATGTTGGCGTGTTGCAAAGGGAGACATGAATAAGATCAACGCCTTCCATAATGTATGTCTGAGGAAGATCTGTTGTATCGTCTGGTATGAGAAGATCTCAAATGAAGACCTTTACAATAAAACTAAGAACGGGAGTGTGGTGTTGGAGATCAAGTGACAACACTTAAGATGACTTGGCCACGTCCTCCGAATGGACCAGAACCATATATGTAAAGTTGCTCTGAGATGAACACCACCTGGGAAGAGCAAACAAGGCCGTCCTAAAACAACCTGACGGCAAACTGTGATAAATGAGCTAAAGAAGACACTTAAAGCAGCAGCACTAATCACTGTGCCACCATCCTAGACAAATCTAAATTATTATTTGAATTATTGGCGATTATTTTAAATAAAACTCAAAGGTTGTTTCTATTTTCCTCTTATAATTTAGTATTACAGAGTTTCTTAAAACTGTTTAAAATGCTATGTCCGTGCAGACTGTGAAACTTTCAATTGTGGTGTTCCCAGCACAGTTCAGATCAAGAATATTAATGAATCTTCAATCAATTCTTAGCATAAAGTAGATATGATCAATTATGAGGTCACCCAAGAGCAAGGCTTGATAAAGCAGGTAGAAATCCTTTTAAAATCGTATTTTATGATGAAAATGTTCAAGTTTAGATACATGAAACTATCAGTCAAAAGCATGAAGTCAAAATATATTTCATTGTACAGCATGAAATGTCAGAGAAGTCATGACTCCAGGGGACCCCCTATACTGTATATATGGCTCTTCATATATGGCAGAGACCCTGAGGATGTATGACTGCCTGCCTAGGAGTGGGACGTGCAGACTCGGTGATACCCTCCACTTAGGAATAAAAGAGCACATTCTTTTATTATAGACTCTGTTTATCCATGTTGGTCTCGCAATACTTTTTAGATTAATGAATTAAAAGGTCACCCTTTAATTCAGCATAGCGCAGTACCTGGTGAGTAGGAATGTGACAATGTGTTAATTTAATAAATGAAGAATGTGGATTTGCTGGATCACGAGCAGGCACAGCAGCTTTACAGTTGACAACCCCTGCAGTCCTGATCTAATTAGAATGAAGGGGGGACTGAGATGTGGGCCTGATTCATTTTGTTATAACTGTGTGCCATAGATGCAACCTAAGACTTCTGAACCAAGACTAGAACAGAGAAAGGTCAATATCCCAGCAGAGGAAGGATTTAGAGGGAATGTTCAGGAGCACATAATGTGGAAAGTGTTATCAGAATCATTTGGTAGTATGACCAGTATTCTTCATGAATTTCCAGAAAAGACCAGCCAGGTTTTCAAATAAAAAGGGACTCAGTTGAGCTGCACATTCAGTGAGGCAAGTGCTGCAACAATCGGTGTGTCTTTACCCAATGGATTTTACAAGCTTCCCATTTCGATAAATGATCTGTCACAGATCATAAATAAAAAAATACAGAAATCATTCAGTACACAGTTTATTGTTCTTTATTCATCCATCCATTTCCTAAATCCCCTTACTCCATGTGTGACAGGGAACCACACCCTAACCAAAGAGCATTTTGTGACATGGCAGGACACCAACCTGTGCACACCTAAACTCATTTTAGAGTCATCGATCGATCCATCCATCCATCCATTATCCAACCCGCTATATCCTAACCACATGGTCATGGGGGTCTGCTGGAGCCAATCCCAGCCAACACGGGGCACAAGGCAGGAAACAAACCCTGGGCAGGACGCCAGCCCACCACATGAGTCATCGATGAGCCTCTTTAAGATGTGGGGGAAAATACAGACTCGGTGAACATGCAAACTTCTCCATTCTCCAGATTCTCCTGTCTTCTGCAACTGTGTGAGGTGACCCTGTAGATAGATAGATAGATAGATAGATACTTTATTAATCCCAAGGGGGAAATTCACTTTTTTTTTGTCAAACTGTCCAGCTCCATGCCTACAATAGAGCCTGCTTTCCTCACCAGTTTGTCCAGGCGTGAGGCGTCCCTCTTCTTTATGCTGCCACCCCAGCACACCACCGCATAGAAGAGGGTGCTCGTCACAACCATCTGATAGAACATCTGCAGCATCTTATTGCAGATGTTGAAGGACGCCAGCCTTCTAAGGAAGTATAGTCAGCTCTGCCCTCTCTTGCACAGAGAATCAGCATTGGCAGTCCAGTCCAATTTATCATCCAGCTGCACTCCCAGGTATTTATAGGTCTGTACCCTCTGCACACAGTTGCCTCTGATACTCACGGGGTCCAGGAGGGGCCTGGGTCTCCTAAAATCCACCACCAGCTCCTTGGTTTTGCTGGTGTTCAGGTGTAAGTAGTTTGAGTCACACCATTTAACAAAGTCCTTTATTAGGTTCCTATACTCCTCCTCCTGCCCACTCCTCCTGCACCCCATGATAGCAGTGTTGTCAGTGAACTTTTGCACGTGGCAGGACTCCGAGTTGTATTGGAAGTCCGATGTATAAAGGCTGAACAGGACCGGAGAAAGTACAGTCCCCTGTGGTGCTCCAGTGTTGCTGACCACAATGTCAGACCTGCAGTTCCCGAGACGCACATACTGAGGTCTGTCTGTAAGATAGTCCACGATCCATGCCACCAGGTATGAATCAACTCTCATCTCTGTCAGCTTGTCGGCTTGTCCCTAAGGAGCAGAGGTTGGATGGTGAAGGCGCTAGAGAAGTCCAGAAACATAATCCTTACAGCACCACTGCCTCTGTCCAAGTGGGAGAGGGATCGGTGTAGCATGTAGTCCATGTAATCCTGACACTCCATGTGAATATATGCAAGTTCATAAATTGCAGATTATCATTGAATAGATTCTTACAATGTAACTTCTACTTCTAACTGCACTCTCCTGAAAGGAAAGCAAACAAACTTAGGTGACCGAGTAATGTTGTACATTCTCCTAACGCATAGATCATAAAAATCTGCCAGTGACATGGTCTCAGACATTTAAATTCCGGCTATGGGTGGGTTTAGTGCAGCATTTGCATAGTCATTCGTTTCATATTCAGCTCTCCTCCACTTTCATATGACTTTGAAGCAGAAATCCGTCATCTTTATCTGGGAAAGTATTACTTGTTGTCGTATGTGAAACTGTTTTTGTTTAACAGCTTATTTCCATCTGATAGGTTAGCTCTATTGGCTCTGCAGTGTCCAAGGGTTACCATTGTGTTTGTGTGCATGTGTTTAGCAATTCTCTGCATTAAAATGAGGACTGCCTTTTTTAATTGCACTTCTGGCTTTCACACCCAATTCTACACAATGCAAGCTGGGAAAGAAGTATGAAAATTTAGGTACTATTTGCTCCCTTAAAGGTAGACATTGTGATTTAAAAAACAGAAAGCAAATCAATATCGGGAATGCTTTGAGAAAAAGACATTATGCTGATGGGGCTAAGTGACATCACTTTGAAAAAGCCACCAAGGATGCCACTAAGTGTCCCTTATACTTCATAGATAAGAAGCCAGCAGTATGAGGCCTCGGTTTTGAAGAAGTACAGAGCTCTGGTGCAGACGGAACAGGTTTGTAGAAGCTCATCCTTTTAATCGCTGGCTGACCTTGTGCTGTCCAGCAAACTCCTGGCCACATGGTGCTTAGCATCACCCCAGAGTCTTGTGTTCGACTCGTGTAGGGTGTGTAGACTGCATGTTCTTTACATGTTGCTTCGCCTTGTCCTTTTTCAACTTAAAGCCATTCGTTACTGAATCCGAAGTGTTGCTTTTTCAATTTAGGCAGTTCATAGCAGATACATTTTCTTAGACAATGGTTGGCCGGGAGGCTCACCGTTTATTTAATGTTTAAATCTATATGGCTGTATTTTGTGTGATGATGACAATGTCAATCAAGGCAGATCACGAGTCTATGAAGTTACTCGTCACCCTAGTCATTAGGAAAAGAGGGATAAATGTTCGCATGATTAACGTTTTTTTTTACTTAAAAAAAAATCTTTGCATCAATTCTTACCCAGTGAATCAATTTTTGATGTTTATTTTTTGTCTGAATCTTTTATTTTGTAATTATTGTTACTGTCATTGTCTTTATTGTTATCGCACATATCCAGTACAAGAAAATGTATTATTCAACTCCTGTTAGTTTAATAACATTATTGTCAATGCCATCTTGTTCCCGTAATGGGTGCTGCTATATTAAGAGGCTTACGTTGCCTGTTGCCTCAGTAACATTCCCATCATGCATCAGGACTATTTGTTGATGAAACAGTATAAAGGTCTCTCCTCATAGGCCCAAACTATCTGAGATTGGCTAAATTTACTGGGGATTATGTGTGATTTTGTTTCTGTGTTATTATGGTATTTGATCCCTGCTTGAGATAAGACTGTGAATTTTGCAATGGATTCTTACCTCAAGGTTTTGACCTCAGCTATGTTTTTAAAGAATATTATTTGTGCCTAAATTAAATGCAATCCAATGTGTTACCTACATTGCCATGGAATGCATATTCACATGGTACATTTCATTTTGGCATCTGTTTCATGTGTCATAATTAAAACATATCAAATGATCGATTGTTTTTCCCTATTAAACCATGCCAAAATTAAATGCACCGCATTCATGTGCATTGCGTTACAATGTTGCAGCAGTTGCAAGGATGCTAAGATTCACGCTGTCCGATGACATGGTTTGTTTATTTTCTTACAGGGACCCCAGGAATACACCCAGTTATGACCAGGCGTGCACACACTCACACACAAAGACACAGAAAAGCGGCTCAATGGATCTATGAAAGATCAAATAAATATAATGAAGTACTAGGGGGCTCGCCCCCTGCTCGCTTTGCTTGCCCACCCCCGGGTTTGGTTAACTGGATATACAATTAAAAGAGATTGCTGTTTTCATGGGAATTATTACATATGCATTATTTTCACTTTTACTTTAAAAATTCAGTAAAAACAATATTTGGAATTAACTTTTCTTCTAGATCGCATTGAATTTTGATTCCGTGTTTGGACTTACATCGTGACAATGCAACGTGTAACTGCCCGTGAGTGAATTTAGTTTCTTTATCTGTAATAAATTACCCGACTTTTTCGAATATTTGTCCCTGGTCTTTCTTCTTCACTTAGTCGTTGACGTGTCTAGAATGTATACAATTATTGTTCTGATAAAATTCATAGGAGCTGAAAGTGCAGGAAATGTGTTTGCCAAAAGCATTCACACAACCAAGAGGTTAGATGCTCGTGGTCTTGTTTGAAAATGGTTGTAAGTAGGCCGTGACTTGAAAGAATCTAATAGCAAAAGTCACCGTCTCGCAGGACTTGCTTCCAAAGGTTGTAAGTTTTGCATGACTAGAAAGAATCTCATGTTAAAAATCTCCGTCTCGCGGGACTTCATTCCAAAAAGTCTCTCAAAAAGTCACGTCTCATCCCAAGATCTTTTTATTATAATAGAGAGATGTAATGAAGATAATGAAGTATGTATTCAGCAAATAAAGAAGGTAAAAACAAGAATTAAACAAACAAAAGAAATGCCATAATAATTTGCGATAATAATTTACATTACATACATGAAACCAAATGAATCAGCAGGCACTACTTATTACACATATAACACTAACTTTAAAGTCCAACACAGTCCACTGCAGTAGGTGCAGATGACGATGGTGAGTGGAATGGAATAAAAACTGCTGTAAACAGCCCCCTGAATGAAATGATAAGTTTTATCCTATCAGGTTCCAGTTTTAGCATGAAGATCTGGTGGGATTGTGAGCACTCCCTACATGAAGACGTATCCGACCAAGACAAAATCACATGGACAAGCGGGCACAGGACAACAATTCAGATAGAAACTGTAATCCACAGTGGCTGTAGTGACGTGTAGAAACAAGTACAGACAGCTGATCGCAATTTCCTCTTCATTTTTTAGCTCCTTTTTTTAAAAGACCCACTTGTTTATCCTTCTTCCCAGCAGCTCCTGTGCCCTCTGAATCTCCCTAAAGGTGTGATACTGCCAGGGCTGCTAGGAATTGTAGGCAATTTTAAGTAGCTCTGCTACATTGAGGTAAAATGTTATATTGCACTGAATTTGGGCACAAATACTCTTCCACCACATTATTCACACTGTCTCTCCATTCAAATCCCTTACTCTCTTCTTTGAGATATTAAAATTATTAATGAGGTAAAATTAAGTTAACTTTAGGGAAGACTTCACATGTGAAGGAAAATTTCTCGTATTACTCCACCACAATTTTCATACTAAAAATTTTGGATTCATTTAATAAACAAGCAAACGTTCATTAGGGCTTCTTAGATTTGATAAATGGCCTTAGCAATGACTAAGTACTTAGTTCTTCTTTCTGATTCATTTTTGGATGAGGCAGAAGGTTTGACAGACTGAGTGTTTTGCATATTAAATCTCTTTATCTCCTGTTCCTAACATAAATATTCACCCAACTTTCTATATAGATGAGCCTTTTTTCTCTTGGCTACAATAACTTTGGTAGAATACACTAAACTAGTATTTAGTGGTAGAACCGCTGAGTTTAGTATGTTTGGGAAGAACTTCTATTTAAATATTGGTACCCTTCTGAAATACTGTAGCAGCCTTCAGGCATGAAATACGAGGTTGTATTTTGAATTGATAGTTGGATGTTTTTTACAATATCAAGAATATGTTTTCTCACAACAGTGTATTTAACCACAAGTGAGATTTTAAAAAGAATAGAAAGACGATGTTTTCATTTTTTCTGGGGGACTACTTATGAAAGGTTGGAGAGAGAGAAGGTGAAAAAACAAATAAAGAAAGGGGGAAAGACTTCCCAGACTTAAGGGTCTTGTTAAGACTGAAATACACTGCAACTACTATAAACTTGATACAAAGCGGGAAAGGAAGGGCAGCAGAACTAGCCAGGTACATGATGGGCAGACATTTGATAAAGTCCGGTCTGTTCACAACCAAAAATAAAAACCCTTACAAATTTAGAATCCCCAAAATATATGAGGATGATAGATTGCATTAAGGATTGTGCTTTAACAAATGACAAAAAGGGTCTGTGGAGGAAATGGAAAGAACTGGTGACAGAAATGTTGTAAAGGCAGAAACTGATAACAATTAATGGAAATGGAAAAAAATCTAACAAGATATGGAAAGTATTTGGAGAAAAAATTCTAACCAACAAGTTAGCAACAGGTTACTGTCCACGAGATTTTAGAGACTAAACTGACGCTGAGCAAACAGAAAATACTCCAGGACCCCAAATGCCCTAAGGAAGGATATACGAAAAAAGAGTCAGTAAGTCATGTAATGTGGGACCGACTGCTCCATGGCCGTGAGAGTATGAAGAAAGGTGAAACAGGACTCACTAGTAAAGGCCAATCTGGGCAAAGACATAGTAGTTTTTGGAAGATCAGGAAAAAGAAAGGTTGGGAGAAAAGAGTGGGAAAGAATAAATGTGGTGAAAGGGGTCTTATGGAAGGCCCAATGTGCATTAACTAACATGCAAAAAGTTTAATCTCCACAGAGCATGATTAAAGAAAGCATCTCTTTTTGAAAAGATCACTCAGCATGATAAGAGACCCCCAAACAAAAGAAAGGTAAGATAAATCTTTACATAGTTGTGTTTTTAAATTTTTAGTGAATGTTATTTTTTTTTCGCAATCAGCATGCCTTGGTTGCTTTCCCAAGGAACTGTACTCAGAAGAAGGAAAAGGAGGCGAAAGAGAAAAACTAATAAGATTTTATTTTCATAACTGTTTTAAGAAGATATGAAATAAAATAAGATTAGTACAAAAAAAATCAAGCACCTAGGTTTTCAAATTTGCCATTTTTGACCTCTAGAATGGCCATTCGAGCCTACAGAGCTCATTGCTTGCCCTTCAATTAAATGCTGCCTGCCCATCTATCTGCATTCCATCTTCATGCCTTTATTGACTAACTTTGCAAAAAACTATTTCTATTTTCTCTCATTTTAACCTCAGATCCATTTAAGCAAAGCAACCCGACCAAGTACGCACATTTCTAGAAGCATGGAGCAGATGCTGTCAGGGACCTGAGCAAATGCTATTAGCCTCCATTAATCATCGGCTGAATGAAGTAAGTGGTCCCAGCTGCCCTCTAGCTGGCTGACTCATTTTCCACCCCGCTGAGGGCAATTACACAACCGGTCACAGTAACCTGAACAGCAGCCTTTTAAATGCCACCCCCTGATAAGAGCGGTCGGTCTTTAGTTTACACTTCGAGAGCAGCCATTGGCCTCCTGTCACTGAGCTACAGGCTCTTAGTGAAGAAATGAAATAAAGCAAACGGGAAGATGGAGATCACTCTAGGTTAGAATGCAGCAGAAGATGGACATAAGGAGTAAAATGAAAGTGCGCTCACGTTGGGGGTTCAGTTTCAAAAGTTTGAGTCTATGAAAGATGTGGCCATGCTGTCTCAAAATGGCAGAAGACTCCTGGTGTGGTCACAGGAGTTTGCATGTTCACCCTGTGTCTTTGTGGAGTTTTCTCTGGGTACTTCCATTTTTCCCCCACAGCCCAAAATCATTCATGTTAATTTAGTTAGTGACTGTTAATAACCACTGTGCCAGTTTAATTACCTTCCAAACCTACTTTTGAATTAAGAGTTAAGGAAAATGGGAGAAGGATAGACTTCTTGTCTATATTTCCTTTGCATGGGATCATCTCTCTTCTCTCAGTCCTAAACAAGAATCGCTGACAACATGATCCAAAAATTCAGCGCAGGTAAGTCTCTATGAAGATACCTCTGTCATTATTGTTTGAATTCATTAGTTGTATTAAAACTACAAATTCTGATCCAGATAAAGTTCTACTGGTGTCATTTAAATTAAATAAGATTAGAGGGTAAACCCTTGAGATTTAGAGCAAATCTTCCTTCTCTCGAGGCTATGGGTTAGAGGCAGTGGCACTGGCCAGAAAGCAGGAGACAGAGCTGAAGGTGGCAGAGTTAAAGATGCTAAGATTTCCACTGGGTGTGATGAGGATGGACAGGATTAGAAATGAGTACATTAGATGGTCAGCTCAAGTTGGATGTTTGGGAGACAAAGTCAGAGAGGCGAGATTGCATTGATTTGGACATGTGCAGAGGAGAGATGCTGGGGATATTGGGAAAAGGATGCTAAGGATAGAGCTGCCAGGGAAGAGGAAAAGAGGAAGGCCTAAGAGAAGGTTTATGGATGTGGTGAGAGGGGACATGCAGGTGATGGGTGTAACAGAGCAAGATGCAGAAAGATATGGAAGAAGATGATCCGCTGTGGCGACCCCTAACGGGAGCAGCCAAAAGAAGAAGAAGTTCCTTCTCTCGAGGCTGGTGAGATTTGAATCATTCTAGTAATTTATGTTTGTTGGCGTCTGAAAAAATCCATTCAAACAATTCCTTGGCATATCCTCAAAAGTCCCAATGTAAAACGACAACTTCTCCTAGTTATTGACTTACTAAAGCCACGCGGACTGATTGAGATCATTTAAGTTAGTTAGAATACTCTGTGGGGCTGGGTGGTCTTGTGACCTCGGAACCCTTGCAGATTTTGTTGTTTTTTTTTTCTCCAGCCCTCTGGAGTTTTTTTATTGTTTTTTTCCTGGCCATCAGACCTTATTTTATTCTTTGTGACTTAGTATTGCCTAATCTTATTTTGATTTTATTTTTTTAATAAACTTTTCTTTCTTCATCTTCCTTTCAGCTACACCATTTGTATGAAAACGTGCTATAGAAATAAATGTTGTTGTTGTCTTGTTTATTTTTTTATGTCTGTCTCCAGTGCCACTGTGAATGCTATTATAGTTTTATTGAATTTCTTGGCCATGGTGACTACTTATTTTTGGGGCATAGCTGCCTTGTGTGGAGATGTCACTTCATCACTTTGGTCTCTTGGCAATTTATTAGTGTCTGAATTAAATCTGAAAACAAAGGAAAGACCTGATGATTAGCGAAGACTAGATTCTAGAGCACTCTAGGTTTTGGTTTTGTTTTTCTCCCATGTCTCTTGGCTACTTTTGTGTTTTGTCTTTTCATTTTCTTTCTGTTCTCAGACTCCTTCCCTGTTTGTTGCCTGGTTTTGGTTAATGTGGATCCAGAGGCTGTGGAGCTTCAAGTTAGTTTGAGTTCCTCAAGTGCTGTGACCTCCTCAGGTGGCAGTTGTCATAACCAGGTTTATCTATAAATATAAAATTGTAAGGGTCTTCTGCCTGGCACAACAAAGAGCAGTTTCCTGCCTTGAATCCCGTGGTGCTTGGAAAAGCTCTGGCCCAAATGACCTTGTACTGGATTAAGAGGCCATTAGAATGTTGTGTTGTTTTACTTGTAAAGGAGTATTAGATAAAGTATAATAGAGAGAAAATCTATATAAGAATTATTTTTCAAGTAATCTACTAACTGCTTGAATTGTAACTGCATCTGGAAACCGGAGGGGATGGTGACCCTCTGTGAAAATAACATTATTACTTTAATTACTTCTTTAATCTGCTTCCTCCTTCCTCAAAGAAGATTGAGGTTATTTTTTTTTTGTTCCTGGGCACCTTATGAATAAATTGACTTTGGATTATTCTGGTTTCCCGGCACCTGATCATTGCCGCATTGCACAGTTCTCCTGTCCTATTCACTACCATAAATGAAGGATCCACGTCTCTAAGAAATAAAACGTTCTGCATGGCTGCCAAGGATGCCTGCTTACCAAAATGTATTTTGTGCATTTTCTTAACTAATAGCTAAGCAGTATTGTCTAGAGTTATATGTCAGCCCTTATGACGCAGTCCATAAGACATCTTACTATTGGTCACAAAATTCCACCATGTTATTCATGTGAGTGCACTATATTATAAAATGCATTGTAGCAGGAGAGGATGATCCTTGGTGTCTCTCCACTGCAGCAATAACTTGAGTCTATCAGTGCGCTTGTGTTTGCAGCACTTGAGCGTCCACCTTGTGCTCTATATCCATTGGACATTTGGGCATATCTGCAATAAGCTTGATTAAACGCCTGACTGATGACAAATTTGCAGCCTTTCAATGGCTGGAAATCTTGAACTACCACCTGAGTCAATCTATCCAATCTCTGCATGTATTCTTCCTAGTTAAGGGTCTTGTGGAGAACTGGAGCTGATCTTGACAACAGCATTGGGTCCAAGGTAGCAACAGACTCTGGACGGAGTGCCATTTGCTTTCACACTTCAGATTTTGAATCACTTCTCAGCCTACTTATTTCTTGGAATAACTGATTCGCATGGAGAGGTAACTACATGTGCATGATGTGCTTATAGTTCATATCTCTAAGTCCTAGAATTAGCCTAGTCGTTCTCCTCTGGACTTCTTTTAGTGCCACTGCGTTAACTGGCAATGAGCTTAGCAGTTACACAGGTCACATCAGATGCCAGTTCAGTGCTATTTTGACACATCAAATGAATTGTAATTTGGCAACCATTGTTGGACTGAATGGTCTGCTCAATATGTGCTGAGGTTGGAGCATAATGATAAACTAATAAAGGTCTGACTGCTCTGTACACATACAGTACATCAAAGCTCCTACAAAATCTGCCCTACTAATGAAAAAACAAGCGTTCTTCACCAGTGATCATGTAGGACTGGCAATGTGCTTTATTATTAGACAGACAGGACCAAAAAAGTGCTGGTAGTGAAGCAGGATCAGCAGTGTATTTCACCAGTGAAGATGCAGAACTCATATTGTGCTTCACTAATGGTGAGGAAAGATTATCAAACTGTTTTACTGACAGGAAAAATGTACTAACCAAGTGCTTCAGAAATGTACAAGCTGACCAACATTGCGCTGCATGACGGGTTAAGCAGGACCTTTAGTTGTGGGAGGTGTGACAGTTTAGGGCTTTCTTGACCCCTTGAACCCTCAGACCACTCGTCAGACACCAGGTAAAAGTCCAGAATTATTATTTATTATAATAATAATGTGCACAAAGCACCACTACTCCACAATACTCTAATAATATATCAATAATCCACAATAATTAATAAACAATAACAATAAACCTCCACTCCCAGCAGCTCAGTCACCCTTCCTCCCAACTCGGATCTCTGCTGGGATTTCCCAGAGTCCTTTTAAAGTCTTTGACCTGGAAATGCTTCTGATCCCCCCAGTCCATGTGATTCCTAACACTTCCGGGTCAGATCAAAACTCCTCTTTTCTTCAGCCCGGAAGTATATCATTTCTTCAGTTTCCGCGATTGTAAATTACTTCTGGGCTATAAGGAAAGTATAAGTCCCTGGGCCTCTCTGCAGCGTCCTCCGGTGGTCCCCATGGTATCCAGCAAGGCTGTGATGAAAGACTCCAAGTTCCATGATGCCCTGCTGGAATTCGAGGCCCTTCCATGTTGCAGGGATGGCTCCATGTGGCGGTTTGGGGGTGTTGGCCGGGATACACGGCTGGCAATCCCTCACAGAGGATAGATAGATAGATAGATAGATAGATAGATAGATAGATAGATAGAT
>JANRMT010062790.1:9435574-9455819 GCA_026402145.1 Polypterus bichir lapradei | reverse complement strand
TATCTATCTATCTATCTATCTATCTATCTATCTATCTATCTATCTATCTACATCCACTCACTGAATAGTAACCAGACATAGAGGCTCTTTGGTGTGGTGAAAGTCAATAAGCAGTTCCTTAGTTTTGCTGATGTTAAGTTGCAGACAATTCTCTTTGCACCAAGAAACAAACTTCTCCACCTGACTCCTCTCCTCTGTCTCATCCCCCTTATCATATGTTATGGGTTAATAGTCCATGGTGCACAAGGTGAATAGGAAATTCATTATAGCATGTAGAATTCAAAATGAAAGATTTTACAAAATACAGCAATGACTGAGGCATGCAGTGCGCATTTACCCAGTGTAACAGACGTTGCATCACCCAGTCAGGTCACTGTTAATTATCTCTGAAATTGTACCACTTCAGCAAAAAATCTGTGTCTGAGCCTGCTAACCTGGGCTTTAGTGCTCTGGTATACTGATACTGCATAATAGTAAAATTATTTTGTGGTGGTGGGAATCTTATAGGAAAGAAATAATTTATTTCCTTTTCTTTAGAAAAGTGTCTTTACCATGCATCCCCTTGTCAACACACAAAATGCCATAGTGATAAATACCAATCTTGCTGTCTGACCAACCACATAGCACTGCAGCTGAAGGATGGAATTTCTCCTCACTCCTTCAAACCCTTTTATCATATTTCAAGGAAGCAGGGGACTATCCCAGCAGCATCGATCACAAGACCATCGCAAGGCCCACTCAAGCACACAAGGCTAATTTAGGGTTTCCCAAAGTGGGCCAAGTTGCCCTTTTTGTCAGTCATACTTGTACTGTATTCCTCCACCTCCAGTCCAGTAAATAGAATACATCTTGCTGACATCCATGTAAGATTTTCTTATTTCTCTCTCCTTCTGTACTCTCATGAGGTTTGTGATGTGTGAAATGTAGCACTCCTCCATGACTGTGAGGTCTAGGACTTCTTGAAATCCCTCTAAACACTTTTGCCTCATTTACTGGCACATGAAGTCCCTTAAGGCTGTAGGGAAATACTGGAGGGGATTCCAGACTAATGGGGGTGGGGATGGGGGGCTATCTCATCACTTTCAGCTTGCCTTATTTCCATGTGGCCCAATAATAGCACATTGCTGTGTGAGTCAAATTTTAGTCATCATTGGAAGCCATTAACTGTGATATCAGCCCTTCTGGGAAGTTCAGAACCCTATGATAGTATGAAATCAGATTTAAAGAATACTGTTATTGTAGCCAAATTGAGATGCAAGTGAATTCCACAGTGTAATTATTAAATCAAGCGGACAAATTCCAGATGCAGCTTTTATGAGTCATTCCTCTGTTGCTGTTTGTGTTTCCCCTGACATACCTGCTGCTTTTCCTGCTTCAAAGCCAGATAGCTAAATTACATGTCAAACTAGCTATCTTTTCATCAATATCTTTCTATCAAAATTAACTCTGTGTAAGTCGAATTCTTCATTTTTCATAGTATTAACTTTTGCCACATTTCTTGGATTCTTATATATATATATTCTATATATATATATACTCGTATATGCACTGTATATATCCATCCATTATCCAATCCACTATATCCAAACTACAGGGTCACAGGAGCCAACCTCAGCCAACACAGAGCACAAGGCAGGAAACAAACCCCAGGCAGGGCACCAGCCCACTGCAGGGTACACACGCACACCAAGCAAACACTAGGGACAATTTAGACTCGCCAATGCACCTAATCTGCATGTCTTTGGACTGTGGGAGGAAACTGGAGCACCCAGAGGAAACCCATGCAGACACGGGGAGAATATGCAAACTCCACGCAGGGAGGACCCGGGAAGCGAACCTGGGTCTCCTTTCTGCGAGGCATCAGCGCTACCCACTGTGCCACTGTGCCGCCCCAACTGTATATGTATATATATATATAAAATATATAGTAAGAAAAAAGATGACAACGATAAAGAGTTGGGGTACCAAGCTGGTAACCCTGTATTGAACAGCAAAACAAAAGAAAAAAAACATGCAATAATTGCCAAGATATCTTTTCAGGCACTAGTTCAGGATAGAACTGACAAATATATCAGTCCTTCTGGGTTCTGGTGGACAAACACCGGAAATGACGTCAGAGGTGTTGTAGCCGTCAATCATTCGTTTACAGAGGGAGAAAGAAAAAAGGCGTTAGGACACACTATATATATATATGTATATATTGTGAAGGAATTAACCACAAAGTAATACTCAAAAAGAGTTGGGGAATGACCCCATATATTGTCCAACAGATATTCAGGTGAATGGCGTTTATATAGACAAATGAAAAAACATGGTGGGAGAAGTAACATAAAAAGAAGAGACATCATTGGGAATGGCCAGAGGTGACATCATCGAGAAGTGCCGGAAGTGGCGTCACCGTACAGGAATTGGAAGTGGCTTCACGGATGTTTTGTTGTATGCGATGGTGGCCATTTTGAGAAAGCGGAAGTAAGGTAGGTGTATTATGTTTTTTCTTGTTTATTTCTGTAGACAAAGAAAGAAAGACATCAGTGCACATAACCAACACCTCATCTTGTGAAATAACACTCACATTAGTGCTTGTTGGCCTCTTCCTAAGTCCATGTGTGTGACAATGTAAAGTCCGGCTCCTAGAAACTATGGATTCTGGAACTTTGATCAATTTAATTGCATCGGTTGTACATTAGCAGCTAAGCAAGGTTCTCTTTCTTCAGCAATTTTGTTTTGCTGACGGGCTCGCCACCGTTAGTGGCTAAGCAAGTTTCCCTCTCCTCGGAGGTTTTGTTTTGCCGATGTGCTCACCTCGCTTGTATATTAGTGACTAAGCGAGTTTCTCTTTTCTCGGCAGTTTCACTTTGGCAACAGGGTTGATTTTTTTGAGCTGCATGCTGTAGCCTCGCACTTTTGGGCCAGACAAACAGGCACACCCACACGTGCTGCACACTGAAACGTGATTGACACATCTGTCGAAGATTGCGTTCCTTTTATTTCTTTAAGCAGTTTATAGTGATACATGAGTCGCTGTCTTGCACCCGAAAAACAACACAGCACAGCACAGTGAATCTATCATTGCTTTGTGGCAGTCAAGCAGTCCTTAACAAATGTGTCACTCACTTTTTGGCACTGGGGTGTCTTAACGGGTTTCATAACAGGTCTCACAACATATATATATATATATATATATATATATATATATATATATATATATCAAAGATGACGGACTCATTCATTCAATCACTCACTCACTCATCAACAAAATCATTATTTGCTTTTTACTTAAAAAGCTAAAATTTGGCAGGATTTTACATCTAAGTCAGTAGATATCCACAAAGAAATGGCAGTTTGATATATCAATATTTAAGTGTAACCTCCCACTACAATAGAAAAACTAAATGTCCCCAGATCTCAAAAATACCTAGATGGATTTTGATTGAAGTTCGGTGACATTGTATGACAAAGAAAATTAGTCAACACATTTTTTTTTTATTTCTCAATATTTGTCTGTATTCTTAAGCAGCACATCCTTTTTTGCTTTTTTTGTGATCACACAGAGAATTGGGGCATGCAGCTCATGCAAATGAATGTTGCAAATAGAACAGTACCGCGCTGGAATCGCGCAGATCAATGGGGCTGGCAGTAGGTGAAAAGGGGCAGCTGCCCTGTACAGAAAAAAGACTTCAGGTGGTGAGCAGCTTGGAAAATGAGATGTAAAGTGAACCAAGAAAAGTTAGGTGAGTCTCAAAGCAGACGTAGTTTGCAAGTGGCTGCCTTGGGAACACTCGGTACTCCCTATTCTGCAGGTTTTTTCTTAATCCTCGCATTGTGGTATAAAACACACTCTAATTTGAGTCTGATCAGATGGCTGAGCGCTCTTACATACATAAACTCCAAAGAAAAAAAAAAATAACAGAAGGTGACGCAATACAACATGTCGGCTTATGAATAGTTTGAACACACACAGCGCAGTGCTCTGCCGTTAGTCTAGCTGTGGCCGAGGTCAAATGAACATGGATGCTCCACTGTGGAATTTTATTGCATCAGCTAACATCTCTTGTGAACACTGAATAATTTTCAGATTGATTTATTTTTTGATTTACCTTCATATTAACATTGCAGACTGTGATGTGAGACAGGGGTGCAATTAGGGATTAAAAAGTTAAAGATCTGGTGGAGGTACACCTCATATTTGTGCCTATCTAAGGCAGAAGATCAATTCAATGTTGCAGTTTCACAAAATGAAAAACCTGCTGTTGTGGCTGAAACACCAAATAATGAGGGGGGAAACATTTTTATATTTCTTTTTTAACAAACAATTGAAACAATTCTTTGATTGCCACTGTAGTGGAGTCATATTTTATATATAAGTTGAGAAATATTTTATATGTCTTTATTTGAAAGTCAGACAAAGCAAAAGTAATATTGGTGTTTCAAAAGGCAGATTTTACTGTATTTCATTGATAAGAACAGCAATGTGTAAAAGATAGCCCGGACACAGACAGACACAGACTCCAGATGTCCAAACCACACACGTTTTATTCCTCTTTTTCTTCACAGCACACAATATCACACAGTGCAGACAATACTCTCAGTCCTTATGTTTATTTCTTCTGCCGCCTCTACTCCACTCCTCGCAAGCTCCATCCTCTTCCACCCAACTTCCAGCTCCTTGAATGGAGTTAGGCGGCCCCTTTTATAATGCACGTGGATGTGCTCCCTGTGCTCCCTGATGATCTCCCTGCAGCATTTCCTGGTGTGGCGACAGTGCTGCGGTACAAGGCTCCTTAGTCCTTCGGGCGCCTCCTGGCGGTGGCCACGGATCTCCACAGGGTTGAGCCTTCCAGCTCCATGGCACCCACACAATCCAGGATGGCTGCCCTCTTACGTCCTAGGGAAGGAATTGCCCCTCTCCCGGTCCCCCGCTTCTCCAGGCCTCCCAGTGGAGCAATGTCCTTAGCCATCTATCACAAATGCTTTGACGTCTAACTAACCACCCCCCAAGTCTTTAGGACTGACTCAGAATGTGAAATTTATTGCAAACTGTTTTGCATTATGATTCTGTGCAGGATATTCTTATAAACCAACTGGCCCTTAATATGCCTTTCAAGTTTCTTTCTTGGCAGTGTCAGTGATGGCCTCCTTTGGGTGAATGTGCCCTCTCCTAGAATAGATTGACGTATTTCAAGAGATTTTGTATTCTACAGAAGCTGTCTTTCCTTTATTGTGATTGAATTGTGATACATTTCAGAATTTATTCATAATTTACATACTGTGCAATAATTTTCTTTTTATATTTCAGTGTTATGTTTTGCATTTGTGTTTTATATTTTATTCATACTAATTTGTAATATTTTCATTGAAGTGCATTTTGTAAGTATAAACTGAATTGAGCTCATCATTATCCTTTGCAAAGCAAGAAAAGGATCTTTAGGATTTAATAAAGCTTTTATAGAGTACAGACACAATCACTTGGCTCACTCCTTAAATCAAATTATGGCTTTATGTTGAGCACACATGTCTTCAGAAACACAGCTCAGACCAAACAACACAAAGACTCACAAGATCATTTTTGAAATCCAACAGAAGACATTGAAATCATTTTAATTTTTTGCTACAAAAGTGGCTTCTGTTAAAATGTCGTACCCATAGGCAGGGCTAAATCTCAAATTTTCTTTTAATCTTCCATCTGAATTCTCAAATATTTGCAGAATGTGACTCACTCAACTATTTCTCCATTTATTTGAGTAGAAGCGACTACTGATATTTTTTTTACTTCCAACATCTATGACCATCAATTTCATTTTCTTCATATTTACGTCAAGAGCACCATTTAATAATATTCAATGTCTCACTGTTAAAATATTCATGGCATGAAGTGTTGAATTTGGATTTTAGAAATCCCACTAGTGCTGTTTCATCAGCATATCAAAAAATATGTGTGAGTAAAAGATTGAGCCTGCTACTCATCAAAAGAGAAGACTGTATTTTTCAAGGGGTATACTTTCCCTAAAAGTAGGGTCTTTTATGTAGTGTGTCAATGAGAAGTTAAGTAAAATGACACCTTTTGTTGGCTAAATGAACTAATTACAATATGCAAGCTTTCAGGGCAACTCAGGCCCCTTCTTCAGAGAAAGTGTAATAATTTTAATGATTGTAAGGATTACATCCTGCCTGACAATTGCAGATTGTGCATGTTGTAATCAGTTCAGTTAGCCAATAAAAGGTGTCATTTAGCTTGACTTGTCATTGCATCCATAATGGCTAATACAGTACAACAACTACTAATGTAGTGTGTCAAAAACAATACCCAGCACAAACCTCGAAAGAGGTCACAGATAACAAAGCACGTGAACATTACCATAAGAACATCAATTAGTGTAGCTGTAAATGGGGTTTTAACACAGAAATACAAATAGATATAAAGAGAAGAACCAACCCACGATCATCATTACCAACAGAAGAAAAGTGAATATGGGTAGGTATCTTGGCTGTCATCGAGTGTCTTGGCACTTCAGCCTGTGCCCAGGTGACTTTAGTTTGGAGAAAAACTTTAAATTCTGGATGATGTAATGGCTTCCTCAACAGCACTCTTGAAGACACACCAGATAGCAGCAGCAGCAGTGTATAGCACATTTCCCCTTTAATTATCTTACTATAAACTCACTGAGCAGATTATTAGGAGCACCTGTATACCTGCTTATCTATGCAATAATCAAATCAGCCAATCGTGTGTCAGCAGTGCAATGCTTAAAATCACGAAGACACAGGTCAGGAGCTCCAGTTCATTTTCATATCAACCACTAGAATGACAAAGAAAAATAATTTTGTGATTGTTGGTACCAGACTGGCTAGTTTGAGTATTTCTGGATCTGTTGATCTGCTGGGATTTTCATGCACATCATTCTCTAGAGTGCACTCAGAATGGTGTGAAAACAAAAGCATCCAATGAGCATCCATTCTGCAGACAGACCTTGTTGATGATGGAGGTCAGAGGAGAATGGCCAGACTGGTCTGAGCTGACAGAAAGGCTATGGTAACTCAGGAAACAACTCTGTACAACTATGGTGAACAGAAAAGCATCTCAGAATGACCAGTACATTGAACCTTGAGGCAGAAAAGCTAAAACAACACAAGACCATGTCTTCAACTCCTGTCAGCCAAACGTTGAGGCAGCAGTGGACACAGACTCACCAAAACTGGACATCTGAAGATGGTAAAAGTGTAACCTGGTCTGATCAATCTCGAGTTCTGCTGAGATATACAGACGGTAGAGTCAGAACTTGGTGCCATCAGAATGAATCCATGCAGCCAACCTGCCCAGTATTGACACTCCAGGCTGATGGTGGTGGAGATGTAATGGTGTGGGGAATGTTTTCCTAGCACACTTTATACCTGTTAATAACAATCAATCATCACATGAATGCCATGGCCTACTTGAGTATTGTCACTGCCCATGTGTATCTCTTCATAGCCACAATTCACCCATCTTCTAATGGCTATTCTGCAACTCACAAAGTGTTTCATGGTTTTAGGACAAGTACTTGTATATGTTATAACCTGTAGGGGGTGCCTGTGAGTCCCCAAACCCTCCAACACAGTAATGCCAACACAAGTATCATTTCATATAATGATTTATTTTCATAAATACTACTACAGGTGATGTACACACAAAACAAGCATAATTCCTCTTATTTTCTCTAACTTTTTTCCTCTGTTCCTCTCCTTATACTCTAGGCAAGCTTCACCACATCCACTGACTCTGGCCTGCCTGGAGGTCTTCTTATATGCCAGACACTTCCAGCGAGAGCCTACTAAAGGGAGGAGGTCAGACAGAGGTTCCTTGAAGTAGGAACAATTTGTCCCTGTAAGTCCCCATGCTGGCACCCATGGAACACCACACGGCTGCGCAACTGGAGTACAATTCCCAGCCTGCCCTGCGGGTATCCATTTAGGCACCATAGTCCAGGACGACTGCCACATATTGTGCTGCAGAAAGAAATAGTCTGTACAATTGGTCTCTTGCTATCCTTCCATAAAGCTGGCCTCCCAGCTGGGTAAAAAACCTTCAACCATTCCAGCAGGAGGCCAGCTCATGCATGGTGACCATTACAATTGGTGTGAATGTAAGATAAATCTATATCTAAAATGCAGAAATATTCCTAAGCACCAAATATGTATATCAAGAACAAATTAAAGTTTAAATCACAGTTCCTAATTATTAATTATATTTGCTGCACACAAGCATAGCCTTATAGGTTGTGGTGATATCTGAATTAGAACAAGTAAGGCAGGGCTGAGTAAGGCCTCATTGGCTGGCTGTAGTTCACAAAAAAACTGAACATCCTCAGCATAACTTTGAATTGACTCCCAATTCATATCACTTTTTAATGAGCATATGCAATGAGAAGTCAAGCAAAATGACACCTTTTATTGGTTAACTAAAAAGATTACAATATGCAAGCTTTCAAGGCAGCTCAGGCTCCTTCTTCAGGCAAGATGTAATCATTCATTGTATCCATAACGGCTAACACGATACAGCACCCTACTACTACAATGAGCATATGCAAATAAATAATATCAAACATACCCCTAAAATGCATAAAGTCAAAATCATGACCACTTTTTGGCAAGCGAGTCATTAGTGTTACTAACAAGGCATCTTAAACACCAACAGCTGCTTTAGGGTCTAAGAGGGGCATAACCTATAGAAGAAGAATTTTAAATATGAAACACCTCATTTCATTTGTTAAGTACCTTTGTCTTTTTTTCTTTGCTCTTTCTCCCATAAATATATCACTCAATATCTTTTGTAGACATTTCTCTCTATGTGAGATATTCATATCAGAGTTGTGTGTAATAAAGACTTGATCTTGGAGTTCAAAACTCTCAAATTTATGAAAATGAAATTTTACAGATAAAGAGTGAAACAGTTTCTTGAGGATTCTAGAGGATGCACATCTTCAACAAATGGTTGTCTGAATATGGAACACACTTTGAAGGCATGTACCTGACATGGAAACGCTGATAGATGTTGAAAAGATACTCAGGTGAATTAGAAATAAACCAAGCAAAAGAGACAAAAACTGCATGATATTCTTGAATTTTGTTTTGTCTTGGTGTACCACTGCATCACCCAGCAAGTTCTACACATTTACAGGGGTTCTTTTAGCCTTAAGAGTTAAACTCCATGTCACTCTCTAAGTGTTACAGGCCAGAGTCAGATTGGATGTCCATCCATAGCTATAGAAAAGTCCAACAATATCCAAATATTACAATATGTCCATTTGAACTGCCTCTAAGGAGGTTCTGCTCAAGCTTTATAACACACTGGTGAGGCCTCATCTGGAGTACTGTGTGCAGTTTTGGTCTCCAGGCTTCAAAAAGGACATAGCAGCACTAGAAAAATTCGAAAAGAAGAACAACTAGGCTGATTCCAGGGCTACATGGGGATGAATTAAGAGGAAAGATTAAAAGAGTTGAGCCTTTTCAGTTTAAGCAAAAAGAAAACCAAGGGGAGACATGATTAAAGTGTTTAGAATTATGAAGGGAAATAGAACATGGGATCAAGACTATTACTTTAAAATGAGTTCATCAAGAACACAGTGGACACAGCTGCAAACTTGTTAAAGATAAATTTCGCACAAACATTACACATCACACAGAGAACCAAAGACATATACCTGTAGAATAAGTTACAATAGACAGTAGGACTTTAGGAACTTTCAAAACTAGATTAGATGTGATTTTAGAAGAATTAAGTGGATAGGACAATCGTCTAGATTGTTGGAATCTATACTAATAAAAGGCAAAGCCCTCACTCACTCACTCACTCACTCACTCACTCACTCATCACTAATTCTCCAACTTCCCGTGTAGATAGAAGGCTGAAATTTGGCAGGCTCATTCTTTACAGCTTCCTTACAAAAGTTGGGCAGGTTTCATTTCGAAATTCTATGCATAATGGTCATAACTGGAAGCTATTTTTCTCCATATGCTGTAATGGAGTTGAGCTCGATGGCCGTGGGGGGCGGAGTTTCGTGTGACATCATCACGCCTCCCACGTAATCAGGTGAACTGACTGTCAACGCAGTACGTAGAAAACAAGGAAGAGCTCCAAAAAGCACTGAAGAAAACATGCATTATATAATTGAGAAGGCAGCGAAACAATAAGAAGCGAGCGAGTGACATATATAACCATATTCATGAGTGCTGCTACTTCGGAAACAAAGCACGGTGTAAACCTAAAGTTTAAATTAAGTTCATAGACAGGCTGCCGCTGGCGTTTCATGCCCACGGGTAATGAGGGATACAAGTTTAATGAAATGACGCAGGATATAAACGAGAGTTTTGATCACTTTGTAACTAAGTTAAAATTGCAGGTGAACGGCTGTGCTTATGCAAATTCCGAGAGACTGCGTTTGTGGGGGAATTGACAGTTAAGGCGGGTGGGAGAGTCACGTCATCATCTCCCCTCCCATTCATCTCATTTCGCTCTGAGCTGAGCTCCGCAGCAAACGCAGTCTTGCGGAAGCGACTTTGTGACACTGCCACCAAATACTCACAGAAAAATCCACAAGTTAATACACACGCTGTCTCTAGAGTTTCTCCACACTCTGAATCCTCTAGGCACTACTTACAAAAGGTCACATTGACAATCGTGTTACGTTATTTTTAAAATGTTTCCTTTTCTTAGCACAAGCACAGCTGAGAAGCTTCGATGCATGTGCTCCATAACGCGTTAAAAAATAACGCATTTAATCACACTTTGCATTCCAAGCAAAGGGGAACTTTTGTCAATGCATGATTTCCTGGTACACCGATTACATTGATGCACACATCAGAGCTACAAAAATGTTAGAGTCGAAAACAAAGCACGGTGTAAACCTAAAGTTTAAATTAAGATCATAGACAGGCTACCGCTGGCGTTTGTCATGCCCACGGCTAATGCGGGGTACAAGTTTAATGAGAGGACGCAGGATATAAACGAGAGTTTTGATCACTTTGTAACTAAGTTAACATTGATGGTGAGGGGCTGTGCTTATGCAAATTCCGAGAGACTGTCTTTGTGGGGGGGATTGACAGTTAAGACGGGTGGGGGAGTCACGTCATCATCTCCCCTCCCATTCACTTCATTTCGCTCTGAGCTGAGCTCCGCAGCTAACGCAGTCTTGCGGAACCAACTTTGTGACACTGCCACCACATACTCACAGAAAAATCCACAAAGTAATACACACACTGTCTCTAGAGTTTCTCCACACTCTGAATCCTCCAGGCACTACTTACAAAAGGTTACATTGACAATCGTGTTACATTATTTTTAAAATGTTTCCTTTTCTTAGCACAAGCACAGCTGAGAAGCCTTGATGCATGTGCTCCATAACGCGTTAAAAAATAACGCATTTAATCACACTTTGCATTCCAAGCAAAGGGGAACTTCTGTCAATGCATGATTTCCTGGTACACCGATTACATTGATGCACACATCAGAGCTACAAAAATGTAACAGTTGGAAGAAAGCGCATTGCTACGACTGATTGGAGGAAAATTTCATTTCAAAAGACTACCCGACGGAAACCTTGATAAAAGCGTGGTTTTGTGCACATATATATATATATATGTATACCTGTATATATATATGTGGATGTATATGTATATATACTGTATATATGTGTGTATATGTATATATATGATTATGTGTGTGTATATATATATATACTAGCAAAATACCCGCGCTTCGCAGCGGCGAAGTACTGCATTAAAATTTTTATTAAGAAGAAAATTAAACCTTTTTAAACTGAGGGAAAATATGGCAATAATTATTTGTTAAGGATCTCTTTGTATACCATGTTGTCAGTTCGGCCCTCCGGTTGTAACATGACCAAGCTGTGCGCTGAGCTTACTCTTGAGCATGTAACTTACAGTTGGCCATTTGAACAGTAATCTTGTCTCAAATCTCACAGCTTGGATTGCTGCTGTCATAATCGGTTTGAGTTTCATGGTTTGTTTCAGTTACGACAGTATTTGCAGGATTTGTTGTGTTGAAGTGACATTTGGCATCTGTCAAGCGTTGTAAGCAACCGCCAATGCCTCTTAAACATCTTAGATTCACAGGGGACGATTTCAGTAGTGGACACTTTGATGTTTATGAATGTTTAAACTCTCAAAAGCTGGATGTGAAGTTATCAATGAAACCGGTTGTATGCTTACATCGCTTGACAGATGCCGAATGTCACTTCAACACAAGTCCTGCAAACGCTGTCGTAATTGAAACAAACCATGAAACTCAAACCGATTATGACAGCAGCAATCCAAGCTGTGAGATTTAAAACAAAATTGCTTTTCACATGGTCAACTGTAAGTTGCATGCTCAAGAGTAAGCTCAGCGCACAGCTTGGTCATATTACAACCGGAGGGCCAAACACACAATGTGGTATACAAAGAGATCCTTGACAAATAATTATTGCCATATTTTCCCTCAGTTTAAAAAGGTTTAATTTTCTTCTTAATAAAAATTTTAATGCAGTACTTCACCGCTGCGAAGCGCGGGTATTTTGCTAGTTGAATATAAAACATAAAATTATTGATCTCACCATCATTAATATGACACAACTAAGTCATCACTGGTGCAGTCAGTTGGTTTAGAAATCCCATAATTAGTTCAACAGAGGTCATCTGTCTGGGATTTCAGTTGATTGTTGTATAAATGCACCTTACCTAGAAGGCCCAACTTATGGTTAGTCAGTATCACAATGAAGACTAATGGACATGTGTGGTGTTATGGGTCCACAGCTCGCTGAGCAAAGGCTGTTTTTTTAAATAAATCACCGCACTCGCAGCGGCTTAGTGAGGTGGCATGGTGGCCATAGCAAGCCACGGGACGATCTGCAGTGTGGGCGTTTCTCACCTAGTGCACAGGTGAGGAACTGCCCACATCCGTGATTGTCCCCGTGGCTAAAGTGCTGCAGCTGCTATGGCCCCTCGCAATATAAAAGAAGCGCGAGTCAGTTGGGAAAAGATGAGAGAGAAAAAAAAAGAAAAGTAAAGGACGGAGGTTACAGGGAGCGAGGGAGCAAGTCGGTGTAAGAGAAAGAGAGAGAGAGACACACACACACGGAGCGTGTGGGAGAGCATGCGAACGAGTGCTCGTGGGCAGCTGCGAGGAAGCCTGGGTGTTAGGCCGACAACAAGGAGTTGAAGTTGAAGTCGCTCCCGCTGAGCGATTAGGTAGCGGGAGTGACCAGTGAAAGGCGACCGGCCGCGGAAGGCCAGAAAGGCGGCGGGAGTCGGGAGGCTTGGTGGTGGATTCCCCAACGTGTGCATCCTGGCCGTTGGATGTGAACCAAGTCTCAGGACTGGGATGAGTGCCAGACCGAAGCCAGAGATCGGGAGGTCTCCAGACCCGTGTGGATGTGTTTGAGTAGAAAAGGGCAGCTGCAGAGAGTGTCTCGCCTGCTGCTAAGCCCAAGCGGGAGAAGCAGGTGAGACGCTAACCGAAAAGAAGCACCGCGCTTGGCATTGTCATTAGTTTTAAAAACTGCTTCCTAAAGAACGTTTTAACCTCGATTTTAAAGGATTGTTTTTTGTTTCTATTTTTATCTCCAAGTTTCTTTATTGGATTATTTATTTAAAGAAGATTTTTGAAGCACTGCACTTTATGGACACTTTGAATATTTTTGTTTGTTGATTTGATTTTAGAATAAAAGCACTTTTGCACATTTTTACTATCCCTTGCTCAATTGTTATTGCCTCTACTGTCTAGCTCATCTCGGTGACATTATCGACGGTGTTGGGTCAAAGGGCTTCCAAATAGCAGATGGGAGTGTGGAGTTGAACCCACATCGTCACAACATGCCAAGGACCTATAAGAAAAGGTGTTTGAAAGGCAGATGTCAGGAGATAGAGACAAGAAAATATCCAAGTAACTGAATATCCCTTAGAGTCTAGATAAACCATTCATTAAGAAATGGAAAGAGTAAGACACAGCTGTAAATCTACTAGAACAGGCCATACACAAAAACTAAAGTGATCATGCAAGAAGAAGACTAGTGAGGGAGGCTGCCAAGAGACCTATGATAACTTTGAGGGAATTACAAGCTACACTGAAAGAGACTTGAGAGACTGTGCACGCAAGAACTGTTGTTTGGATGCTTTACCAGTGGCAGTTTTATGGAAGAGTGGCAAAAATAAGCCACTTTTATAAAAATGGACATGACATCTTGATAAGAATTTGCCAGAAGGCAAATTGGAGACTATGAAGTCGGCTGAAAGGCGAGAGGTTCTATGGAATGATTAGACCAAAATTGAGCTTTTTGGCCATAAGACTAAATGCCATGTTTAAACGCTGTATGTTATGAAAAATGCACCATCCTTGTTGGGTATAGCGGAAGATAAATGTGTAAAAATATGGGGAAATCTTGGAGGAAAACATGATACACCTTGGGAGAAGATTTGTTTTCCAGCTTGACAAGGTCCTTGAACAGAAAGCCAAAGCTACTTGGGAATGACTTCAGAACAACAATGTTAATGTCCTGGAGTGGCTGAGTCAGTGTCCACATCTCAATCCAATTGAACTGAATTAGCGGCTGGACTTTAAAACTCCTGTTCACTTAGGACCCTCATGCAAATTGACTGCACCTTAGCAGTTTTGTGAAGAAGAAGAAGAAGGGGAAACATCTCAGTGACTAGAGGTGCAAAGCTAACATTGAGAGTCCTGTGCACACAGGCTCAAGGCTGTCATGGCTACCACAGGTGACTCTTAACACTTAAGTGATCAATTAATTTGTGTTTTCCATTTGCAATTAATGTAAACTATTTTGCAGAGGTATGTTTTCACTTTGACATTAAAGAGTCTTTTACCGGTTAATTAGTGTGAAAAAACATTTAAATCCACTATAATTCAATGTTGTATAACAATAAAATGTAAAAACTTTGGAAGTGGTGAATGCTTTTTTTATAGGCACTGTGTATTGATTCAATACTGTAGGTGTTCCTGACTGGGACCTTTATTACCAGGTAGAAAGTATGCATCACTAGGAAACAGTGCCAACCCCTGGCTCGGGGTGGAATTACTATTAGATGAGAATGAAGTTGCCTCCAGAGCACACATATGTGACAATTTATATTCCATCTTGACCTTCTTACCCTTCTTCCAGGAGTAACCCACAAATACTAAAGACATGTTTTGGATATTAATCATACATTCCTCTTTGAAACATTCCTTTACAAAGTGCTGTGGTATGTTTCAGCTTTTCCCAACTGTTTGGTTATAGGATCTCATAAATGAAGCAGAAACAAAAGATAATATTTGGGGCACCCTCAGGCAAACCCCATATAAGTGCAGATCAAAATAACAAATGCAAAATGAACATGTGGTTCAAATAACATTTTCACAGATGCAAGTCTCCTACAGTAGATTGATTCAAAGATGGTGGAGAAGCCGGTTGAGAGGCGGGCAGAATGGAAGAGGTAGGCTCAAGGGACCAGGACCTGGAAATGATATCACTCGTCTTCCTTTCACTGGTCGCCAGGTCTGCGAAAGAAAGGAAAGAAGAGGAAACAGCGTCAACCCTGACTTGGGGTGGAATTACCATTAGATGACAGCAGAAATCGAATCCCAGGTGGGCATTTGTGATATTTCATTTTGTCTTTTTTAAGGCCCTATTTTTTTATTTGACTTTTTGACCCTGCCATTCTAAGCCCCACAGCCAAGCTCAAGGCAGCGCGCTTTTAATATTTCTCCTTTTACACTGTCACTTCAACCCAGGGATCCAGGTCCATTTCTTTTTAATTAGACTCTTCACACATCTTCACTCTCCAGGAAAATAATGATGTGACTTCTCAGAGACATTTTCAATTTTCTATAAACAGCTAATTAATTGGACTACAGGTGGTCATGCTTCACTTGCTGGCAGAAATAAGTTCTGGCAACACCATGAAAATGTTCAGGGCAATCTGAAGCCCATCTTGTCATGATGATATGGGCAAGCTTCACAAAAACAAGAGCAGCTCCTAGGAGTTCATTACAATCAACTGTTAAAATCTGACAATCTCATAACAAATGAGGTCAACTACACTAAGGTACAATTCTGTGCTAAATTTGAGAAGGCAATTGCAGATGTGAATAATAAAATTCCAATAAGAAACAGGCATAGTGAGCAAACAGCTTTACTCCTAGATTAGGCAAGGAAGACATATCTGCTGTCACGCGTATAGATAGTGTTATGTCAGCTCATGGGAACGATTCCCGACATTTTTCATATTTGCTTTTTGATTTATGGGATTCCTGAGAGTACATGACTAGAAGTACCTCATGTTCTCAGTTTAAATTGGCCCTGAGGTGAATCTTAAGAGCAAATAAACGGAGGGAGAGAGTGACCGATATTATTATTTTTACTATATCATAAAAGAAATTGTAAGTCCTATCTATTCCCCTGTCCTTCAACCAGGACACATTGTCATGAAAAGTATTAAACAACATCATCACAGATTTTTTGAATGAGAAACTTTATGGAGTTTTTCTCACACAAAGAACTGACTGTTTATATTTTGTTCAATTCCTGCCTGTTGTTTGCAGAGATGATGCTGCCAGGGTAGCAGATGGTAGGGCTGACTGCCAAATAAAGCCTCCAGAGAAAAACAGAATGGCAGTACAGAGGCCATAAGGGGTATAAGAGGAACATGGCATGCTACCTCTGGACAGGCAACCCAGTACCTGATCGGGATGCCTAACTCCTTAGGAAAAAAACGAGTCCAGGGAGGAGGTGCCTGAGATAGTAATACCTCCTGGCTATTTAAGGGCACATTACACCAAGAGGAACTATGGGAATGTACTATCCTGGTAGCATGACAGTGCTTTTATGAAGGCCTGGCATGAGACAGGTGATAACAGGAACTTGAAGAGAAATCTGGACACACTTCTAGTTCCCTCCTGAAACACTCTGTGAGGCACTGACAGTTCTTAAGACCCTTCCTAGGAATTTCTCCTGTGTGCACAGCTCAGAACACCTGGAGGGCAGTGAACTGTGTCATCATCATCATCATCATCATCATTATTTGGGGTACTGTATGTGATTTTTATAACCAGGCTAAACAACGACTACAGGCCACAAGGTGCAACCACAACCACCTTCAATACAGAAGACTACATTGAGTCAACCAAAATTTTAAAAAACAGATGGCTGATTCAGTAGAATTATTTTGGTTAAATAGTCAGTCCCAAACTTAGGACACTAATGCATTCAAAACGGACACCAGAAAGTAGGGATGGGAAATTTGACGCCTACACTTCAAAACTTATATTGCTTCATTGAAGCACACTATGAAGCAGTGTAACAAAGCTTGTATCAGATTCACATTAGCATGTGACTGATGATGTTAGAAGAGTCAGTGGTTAGAAAGATTTTGCCTGCTTTGACATTTTGAGCTATCTAACAAGCTATAAAAGTGGATGTGACTAAACTCAATCATATTTGGTACTTAAAGAAAAATGGAGTCTAGAAGTAGAGATAAAAGACTGAGATTTTAGGAATATTTCAATGTGTTATTGAACAATAAGGTGAACAATATACTACTCTTATGTAATGGAACTAACAACATCTCATTAATTCTGTAGGCGCATTCCCAAAACCCCTTTATTCAGTCCCAATCACTTTGCTCTATTCCATAAACTCATTCCTAAACTCTTTTATGCTTCTTTTACCCTTAAACTGCATTCTATTTACCCTGGAAGTCAGATGTCAGAGAGGGGAACATATAGAAAAACAATATGGATGCCTCCAGGAAAATCTTTGTTGTGTTTGCAATACCAATTGATAACAATGCATAAAATGGTATGTTGCACATTCAAACACTGTAGCAACACGTCCACAGATACAAGTTGGACAGTACCATGGGTACGACTGATGTGCTAACAAACTATAATACTACAGCTTTCACTTCCTGTTGATGCACTGTGCAGTCATCTTGGATTTTGAGACTGGGGTTGATGGGACTCTCCTGATTTTCTGAGTAGGAAATCCAACTCATGGAAGCACTCCAGTTGAAAAGTCCAGCTAGGAACTGGAAAATTCTGACTTCCCACTTCAAAAGGAATGTAGCATTAGTATGGTTATTCTCCAAGCACATATAGGAAAATATTAATCTTTTACATTTTTCATTGCTTCACAGAAAAAATCTCCTCACATGAGAAAGTTGTCACATACAGTAATTATGAATCAAGGGTGGCATATAAATATATACATAATGTTTCATGTAATGGCATCAAATTACATACTGTATTTAGGACAACACATTTAAAAAGTATCCTATTGTAGAACATTGTCGCATATAGTAACATGTACAGATATTGCAGCATTTTAATGACAGCCTGAATTCTTAGTCTTTCAGTGCACCTGTCAGATGAAACTATGGAATCGTCAAGGGCTTGTAGGTAGCCTCCTCGAGTCTGGTATCTCTGCAGTGTGGAGCCTCCACCCTGGAGCCTCCAAGTAGGCAGAGCTGACTTAATGGACACTCTACTGCATTATTTGACTTAGATAACCCTCCTGCAACCCTAATCTTTAACCATACTGTAACCAAGTGAAGCTCTGGAGGTCTGCAGCTAGACTCTACTTGTGCCCATTGGAGTCAACTTCACCCACTTAGAGTTCAAGTGTAAAGACTCTAGGCTGTAGAGATATATACTTGGCTTTCTCCACTAACCATGTTGAGCTCATGGTAGGTGTGGCTGCTGCAAACCTCCAGATGTCGCTATACTCAAAGCTCTTAAAGTTAAGATTTTCTTTCCAACACAAACAGGGAGAAGCCTAAAAAGCTTCATGTGGCACCCATTGCTATCATAAATCACACTTTTACACCAAGAGCACACAAATTGCTTAATTGTTTGATAAAACTGATATATAGAAGGAAAAACATGTCAGTAATATTTCAACAGAGAGCAGCTATTAGTCAGTATGATAATCCTGATAGACAAAATTGTCTCATCTAGCTTTACTTTTTTTGTTGTAGGAATTATGGGATGTTCACTTTGTAGTTGTGAAACACTCGAAAAGGTCAAAACCATGTGAGTTCACCTGCGTGCCTAATTTGTATCAGTATCCTTGTAAAGTACATGTAAAAAAGTCATAGTCCCAACGAGCGATCCTCATTTAATAGCTTTTGGCAGGTTGTTTTAGAAGTAAAGGCATTGCCTGTGGTATACAACTACCTGCATGAAGAGCAGTGCTATTAGTCGATTGCTACTTACTGGGTTTGTCCTTTTTCTTTGTCTCTCAGACAGGAAGAGGAGGAGCTAGGCAGTGGCAGAAGTGACATCATTTGGTATAGGGTGAGAGTTCCTCCTTTCTGGCTACAACACAGAAAGCAGAGTTTTGTACAAAGTGCAACCCCTTCTTCAATCCTTATATGTTGGGGAAACAACAATATTTTTAAAAGGCAAATCAGGAGACAGACGTGAAACAGAAAAGTTTCAGAACCAGAAGATCAATAAGTGTCAAAACAATCAAGCCAAAGAGCAAGAAAAACATCAACATCAGAAGGACAAAATGAAAGTCAAGAACCCAGGAGATCAGTTCAGAAAATAAGACACATTCACAATGGGTTTATCAAATTTGTTTTATCTGCAGTTTGGATAAAGACATGGCGAAATGGGTGGCTATTTAAACCCATCATTGCAATTGCCTGCATGAAATGAACACAGTTGCCCACAAAGATGGGAAAATTTAGCCTGGTAGCTAGGACAAGCTGTGGTGGACAAGAGACAGCCACCAGAAGAAATAAAAATGTAACACAAGCCCCCTGTAAGCCACTCACAGTATTCCCATTCATGACACCTTGTTTCCCTAAAGTGCATCTTCAAAGTCTTGTTGGTCCTCAAGAGTGTGTTACTAGATCCTCTAAATCTCTAAATCTTGTTCACAGGAGGTGAGTTTTATTTTTATTGTGATTTTGTATTTTTTGTAGAATGTTTCTGAATTTCTGTATCATCAATATTTGTTGTTGAGAGTCTCTGTATCTTCTTAATATTTTAGGAGACTTGCTGCACCTTCTGAGCATTTGCAGGTTTAACTCTGTTTTTCTAGATTTTTTTCAGAGAGTTTTTCATTTATCTTATTCTAAACTAGCAAAATACCCGCGCTTCGCAGTGGAGAAGTAGTGTGTTAAAGAAGTAATGAAAAAGAAAAGGAAACATTTTGAAAATAACATAACATGATTGTCAATGTAATTGTTTTGTCACTGTTATGAGTGTTGC
>JANRMT010062790.1:9391697-9435174 GCA_026402145.1 Polypterus bichir lapradei | reverse complement strand
ATATATATATATATATATATATATATATATCTGCGGTGGGTTGGCACCCTGCCCAGGATTGGATTCCTGCCTTGTGCCCTGTGTTGGCTGGGATTGGCTCCAGCAGACCCCCGTGACCCTATGTTTGGATTCAGCGGGTTGGATAATGGATGGATGGATGGATATATATATATGAATGATAGAAACACTCACATATATATATACACGCACACATGCATACATCCACATATATACACATACATACATACACCGTCAACATTATTTGTACAAAATCTTAATTTATCTATCCATTCCTAAATAATTAAATGGGCAGGCTATTTTGTATCAGTGCAATACGCTGCTTTTTAAAACGGATGACTCCTGCTCTTATGTGCACTTAGTGCTGCATGGGTATTATGAACTATCGTATCTGTTCAAGTTCTATTTTAATTTTAAATATAAGTAATTTTTGTTTAGTCGACAGAAATATCTGTGCTGCATGTGTGAAATTTTTCTTGTATTCCCGAAACTTCTGGGGCTCGAGGAGCGTGACAAACATCAGGTTTTCGTGGTCTTGAAATCTGGTCTGTGTCTGGCAAATAATATTGTCCAGAATCCTGCCATGGAGTTGGCCGTAGTGCGCGCGACAATCTTTCGCTCAGAGCGTTTGCGGTGCGTTCAGTGGCCTCGTAGAGTTCCTCATATCGGCTCCTATCCAATCAATGGGTCTGAATACGGTGACGTTGCCGTACGCCTGCTAGAGGGCCCTACTGACACCAACTCAAAATCTGATTGGTTGAAGCAACAGGTTAATCAACATTTATTCTGTGTTAGAGTGCCTGCACAATGGATTGTGAAAGCCTCTCTGCCTGGCAACAAATGATGGCTGAAATGTGATTGGTTAAATGCTTTAATACGAAACTCCGCCTCCCACGGCTATCGAGCTGCACTCTATTCTCTCTGCCTGGCAACAAATGACGGCTGAAATGTGATTGGTTAAATGCTTTAATACGAAACTCCGCCTCCCACGGCTATCGAGCTGCAGTCTATTACAGTATATGGATGAAAATACGTTCCAATTATGACCATTACACGTAGAATTTCAAAATGAAACCTGCCCAACTTTTGTAAGTAAGCTGTAAGGAATGAGCCTGCCAAATTTCAGCCTTCTACCTACTTGGGAAGTTGGGAAATTAGTGATGAGTCAGTGAGTGAGTGAGTGAGTGAGTCAGTCAGTCAGTCAGTCAGTGAGGGCTGTGCCTTTTATTAGTATAGATCAGTTCCCATGCATTTTCCATTTCTCTTATTTTCTTGGACATTATCAGGAGTTTCTTCTTACTTCCTCTATATATTTGGAGGTGCTTTTAAAACTCTTTGATGCTTTCAATGAGAAATCTCTAGTAGGGTGTATCTTTAGGGTGTTTAGGACTGTTTCTGTATGATAAGGAGCGATCCTGCAGTGACATGAAGCCTAACCACACACTTCTGGATACTCAGCTTCCCGAAACCTAAATACACTATTATTAGCAGACAATAATAATATAGCAACACTACCTTCTCAAACCTGCTAAACGTAATCCAGAGAGAAGTTGGGCCAGAGCCTCTCCAGTAGCAATAGGCACATGTCAGGAGCCAACCCTGTAAGGTTAGCTAGTTCATTGCCAGTTCACTCATACACACACACACACACACACACATACACGCACACACACACACACACACACACACATGCACATGCACACAGACACACAGAGTTAATCTAACTTGCATTTCTTTCAGATATGAAAAACAGCAGAAAAGCTCAAAAGCTATAATGAGAAAGCAAAATTTTAAGAAACGGAGGAATTTAAAACACAGATAAACAAAAAAATTAAAAGAGGGATTGGCTACCTTAGGACCTACAGTACCGATTTCAGTTGCTGATCTTATCACTGGACCACATCAGTTTGCATGACTGAGAATCATTGCCCATGTCACATTTACCAACTGAATGCTGACCTTCTAGCACAGATACAGTCTCTGACCATTTCTTTCTTTTTCTCTATCCTGTTGTGGTATGTAAAAAATGAGATGTTAGACAGACAAGGCTCTTTTCAACTTGTGAGGTCCAAAACACCCGCATTCTTTCTTCGCTGTTGCTGCATTATATGTATTATATTTCTGGATGAGTATTCATTCATTGTCAGTGCTCCTGCACACAGAACTGTACCTATGACTAAAGACATAATCAGAGCATGTCGCAGAAGAGTTGGAGTGAGTCGCAAGGCATGCCACATTACATACCTGGGTTCATGGAAGCACACCACTGGCTGCTTGTGACTCACAAAGATTATGTAAATTAAGGCTACGAATAAAAATTATTGGAAAAGTCTCATAATGTGTCGTAGCTATAAGGTGTCTACCTGATAAACGAATCACAATCCCAGTCCTTTAGTTGGTTACTGTGTGCTGCTACCTGGTAGTCTGGAGCATAATAACTGGCCCCCTGCCAGCCTACCTAGGCCTCAGCATTAAAGAGCAGCACTATACCATTCCACTTGTCAGCTGGCATGTCCTGCCATCTAATACAGTGGTTCTAAAACTTTTTTTTTATGTCCCAATTTGCCTTTTTTGGATTTTTGAGACTCAGGAACACCCGCTGACAGTCATTGTTCCCTTTGAGGAATCGCTGCTGACACTCATGTGGCGCAAGTCATAGAAAAGCTCTGCCACTTGAATAAACTACCCATGGAGACCCATCACAAAAAATCTGCTAACCATTCATGACCCTTTCCCATTGTTTACAAGTAGGAATCATGAATCTGCGAGACCCAAAATCAGAAAACACACAACCCATTTTTAAGAACCAATGTTCTAATATACTGAAGTGTAAGAACAGGCTTTCTGTCTTAAAATGGCTGCAGAGTCCCAATTTTCCCAACTTGGGCGTAATTGTTAACCACCTGGACGCAAGACACTCTGACCTTATACCATTTCCATATAACTGCCTTCTCTCTTTCTCTCACTGGTACCACCAAGATGAGTACTTCAAGGCATCTGCTACACTTATAGGGCATACCACACTTTGGCCATGCTGTTCTTCATTCAAGCAGATGGTCTCTGGGGGTTTTCATCTTTTCCTTAAGACCAGTGAGACCACCCAGCGCAATGGTAAATATCCAAAAATAAATGATTCTGCCCAGGCTGATCTTAAAAATATTCTGGTGGGATGTAGAACTATCCAGTCCAGTAGCTTCATCCAAATACTTGGGTGTTATACACCATCTTGATTAATGGTAATTTAGGTAAATCGTGGTCTCTCCTTAATGAAAATGTGCTTGCTTGTTTTCTAAACTGCGGTGGGCTCCAGCAGACACCCGTGACCCTGTACTTAGGATATAGCAGGTTTGATAATGGATGGATGGATGGATGTTTTCTAGAAATGTTATTTCTTCCAGTGTGTTTGGGGGCTTTTTTAAAACATGTTGAGCTTTGCCTTTTTGTCTCTCCTTCTCCTGCAATTTCTCTGGCTTACCAAGCTGTTTTCAAGTGTACCCATCCACTACTTGGCTCTTTATCAGAATATCCCTAAAGACTTTGCACCAGGGCAGTATGGTGGCACAGTGGGTAGCGCTGCTGCCTTGCAGTTAGGAGACCCGGGTTTGCTTCCCAGGTCCTCCCTGCATGGAGTTTGCATGTTCTCCCCATGTCTGCGTGGGTTTCCTCTGGGTGCTCCAGTTTCCAAAGACATGCAGGTTAGGTGTATTGGCGATCCTAAATTGTCACTAGTGTGTGTGTGTGGTGGGTGCATGTGCGCCCTGAGGTGGGGTGGCGCCCTGCCCGGGGTTTGTTTCCTACCTTGCTCCCTGTGTTGGCTGGGATTGGCACCAGCAGACCCCCGTGACCCTGTAGTTAGGATATAGCAGGTTGGATAATGGATGGATGGACTGTGCGCCATTAAAGGAATATGCAGTCTTGCCCTTACAGTGGATTCAGAAAGTATTCAGACCCCCTTCACATCCTGTACTTTTTTAATATATCTACAAACCTTTCTGAAAACACACTTTCACTTTGTCATTTTGGGTTATTGCGTGTAGATCGATAGGCAAAACTGGCAAATGTATCCATTTAAAGCTAAATCTACAGCACAATAAAGTGTGCAGAAAGTGAAAGGGTCTGCATACTTTCTGGATCCATGATTTGAGTCTGTATCTTCTGAATCTCTTTTGGAATAGCTTGTCTCTCTACTTGTCATATTTATAAAGTCCATGTTCCACTGGAACCAATGTCTTTGTGTCAGACTGTTGACATTTTTAACCATTCAACTATCTGACTACTCTTATTCTCCCAGAGAGTCCAGAATCTTTTGACTTTCAAGGATCAACTAGAGTAGAATAAATTACTTATTGCATGAGTTTAATTTTTGTTATGCTGCATGGGCACCCGATCAGGCAATAAAAGCCTCCTAGTTTTATTCAAAGATGTGTGTTTTTTTTTTTTTATTTTACACATTGGCAGTGGTTGAATTTGCATCAAATACTGTTGGTAACTACAGATTTTAACAAAGAGTGACCAATTTGAGCAGCCTTAAAGTGTCAAAATGGATAAAAAGGACAGACATTTAATTGTTCTCAGTTCTAGCTCTCCATGTTTCCACACTTGTATTTGAGATGTTTCTATTTTAAGCCGCTCATTTTTTTCCACGCCAGTGCGTACACTGATATTAAACAGTCACTGCTTTGCATTCTGCACTAAGGCTCTGTGAAAATTTCCTCAGCTGTGCAGAAAATGCAATTACAATGAAGCTGTGCTACTATGAGCAGGAGTGCAGGGTGCTGATCTACACCTACTGTACCCCTGGGGTCACTCGCACAAGCATGAAACTCAGAATGCACACATGGCTCACCTCAGGTTATGTGAGGTATCATGCCTCATATTTCATAATTATAAGCCTGCCATTTCTAATCTGTCTTAATTTAAATAACACAATTAGCTATTGGATTGCCATTTAAGCAACACAGGCTGCCTGATTAAATGGACAAATTGCTTTTAAGATGGAGTAGGAGCTCTTGTTTTTGACAATTTACTTACCTGAAATTGTTTGCAATTTCATTTTTGCATTGTGCTATGAAATTTGTGTGGAGCATTTTGAGAAATCTTCCCGCATGTTTAGCATTTGCTTAGAGGAATACCATGATTGTGGTACCTGCATATTGTCATGAAGTTGCCTGAGTTCAAAACTAGCACAGCTGTAAACACAATTCAAAGGTTGCCCACTAGAGGAGAAAACAGCATCAAAATATCCCAATTAGAAACAAAAGGACCAAGACGAATTTTGAATAAATCAAAGGTTTATTTTCCCAAAAATGGCTGTGCAAGGACAAAGCTCTGAAGAGCACAAGGAGATGCCTGTAGTGGCAAAACAAGTCCCAATACAACATCCAAAGGCAAGGGTTGAAACAAAGCAGAGGTTCAAAAATATATCAAATAAAACAGTCCCAGTGCAAAATCCAGATATTGAAGTCGAGACGGAGCAGAGGTTTAAAAAATCGTGAAGCACAGTTCCAAACCAGAATCCATGAGGCAAAGTCAAAAACAAAACACTGGGTCAAAAATTGAGAAAACACAAAGTAAAGCAATAGCACAGTAACTCATCAAAACACTCTCTACTCTAGCACGTTCAATGAACCGCCAGGAACTATGGGAGGCTCTCTTTTAAATAGGGTGGAGGGCCGTTCCTGGCAGTGATGGGCAGGTGGCCCTGCCCCTTGTGGAACCAACCACAAAGCACAAGGGACATAACTAAAGCCCTTCCCTTTTCCAACATATAAACAAAAAAGCATACATAATACTTAAAATAGATATTAATACAAATAAATGAAATAAAGTTAGACAAAATACACTCACGATGTAGACCCCAGCCAGGGGGAGAAATGCTGACTGAAGCATAACACATATGTAGGCATAAGAAGTGTGTCTGGGCAATGCTGAACTATAAGTTGAGGACACACCACACCTGATTGGCCTCTTTTATTAATTTATGATAGATTAGTCTACCTAATGAAAAATGAAGACATGCTGGACACAATAATGAAGTAAAATGCATGCCATATGACCTAAAACGTATTGGGGTAAAAGTAAAAGTAGCCCTAAATGAAATTTAGTCAAATAAAGTTCAAAAAGCTGAGAAATATATTTCAGTACAGTAACAATGTAGTTGTACTTCTTCATTTTACAAAACTGGACCAACACAAACAGTAATGCCTTTGTTGGTCTCCTACGTTTATTTTTTCTCTGAAAGTCTCTACCCTCTTTCTCAAATCCTATCTTTTAGCCATCTATGGACCTGTAACAGAGGGCAATAAATTATAATTTTTTTATTACAATTGGAAATATTTAAACTTTAAACACTTAAATAAAAGCACATATTTTAATATTTCAAATATGTGATGCAACCATTCTTGTTTATTTTGCACTTCTACCACCTGAAGTAAATCATTGCATTTCTTATTAATCCCTGGAATTAGAGCACCTTACACTAATTCAGACTTTTTATAAGGTTGTATTATTTTAACCAACACTCATTTGTTTATCTTTTTATTTTTGATTTGTTTATATTTGCGTTTATTTTGGGCATATTATTTATTTTTACCTGCATTTTTATCACTCTTTAATTTAAAATTGTTTTTTATCAGTATGCTGCTGCTGGAGTATGTGAATTTCCCCTTGGGATTAATAAAGTATCTATCTATCTATCTATCTATCTATCTATCTATCTATCTATCTATCTATCTATCTATCTATCTAATACATACACATCTAAATATACATTTGTAACCTTTTTTCCTGCCTATTCTGGTGCTCTGTCTTTGTTGCCTGAGCTCATAGATATAAAAGGCAGTGTAACATTTGTGGGCTACAGCAGGAATTTTGGGGGTATTTTGGTCAGGTCTACCTAATAAAGAATATAAAGGGGAGAATATGGTCACTATAGAACCCCACCATGAAGAAACAGCCATGATGGAGGGGCTCTGCTAAGCCTTAAGGTGGCACTTAATGAATTTAGCTGTCACTTGGTCAAGAAGCTGAGTGCATGGATAGACATTACTCAGTATACCTGAAAACTGAAAATAAGAATATTCATAACAATAGCTTCTGGACTGAAAGAAACTTTGACAGCCATGTTTCACTGGTCATGGCCTGCCAGCAATTTAGGGGATTAACTATGACTTAATACTATTAAGCTGGAGATGTCATGGTGGATATGAGGATGGCACTGTTCTCTCATAGCTCCAAAAGAGCAGTTCAAAACCCAGTTAATGTCCGTGTAGAGATTGTAAAGATGATGGTTGGATGGTTGATCTAGTGAAGCTACGGGACTGTTAAAGCCAGTATGCTGAAGGTCCTTTACATGACAGGGTCATTTTGCAATTGTATGAGTCTGCAGAACACAGACATTTCATGTATCTTTCATTACAGGGTCACTGAACAGTGACAAGAAGCTACAAGGTGTATGGGTCTGAGCTTTGCTCTGCCACTCATCTCTCTCCTTTCATGTGCTATTTGCCACTAATCTCACCCCATTTGCCTTAGTTTCCTGCCCGCAATAATCATACAGTAGTTGTGTGGCAAGTTGGGAAGAGGAAATAATACTGAAGCACTGGCATTGTTTTCTGCTCTAGTACCATGTCAGCTGTAGAGTTTGTAAAAGCCTTTTGGTTTAGTCTAGAACTTATATGGGGTGAAAAAATTTAACTTTTACATATTGAAAATCAAGCACCTAATAGAGAGTAGATCCAGCCTCTGCCTTCAGAACAGCATCAGTCCATCTGGAATGCTATGTAGTGGGATATCTCACAACTTTTCAAAATTGTTCTTTGAGGGACAAAGGAGGTGGAGGTTGTGGCAGAATAATTTTAGGGTAACATAGCATTCATCTTAAAGAAATGGCATAAATGGTTAATACATGTCAGAAACCTATTCAGGCATATCAGGAAACCACATAAAGGTCAAGTGAACAACAGAGACAAAAATGTAATAACAAAATGTACTGCTAGATGACCTGAATTCATCAAGATTGGACAGTTGTTATTTACACAGAAATTTCATGGGTGGTTGCTCAACCCAAAGAATATAAGAAGAACCAGAATTATCAGCTTTTTATTTAATAATCAGACTTTTATTTTATATAGACTAGGGGGCTTCGCCCCTGCTCGTTTAGCTCTCCAAAGCCTGTGTTTTGCGGCAGCAAATTCATATCTCTGTCGTTTGCGTATGAGGATTTCACTTTCACCAAACAGCAAAACTTTTAATTCTCACAGATAGGCCTCTTCATTGGGAAGAAAAACAATTTTTCCCTGATGGCAACACAAATTACATGATATACAAGTCTCAGACTTAAAGGTTAAAGCCAAACAAGAAGTCAGTAGATGGATTGGGAGAGCATGGGGGGTCATGAGGTCGCTGGAAAGGGGTGTGTGGCGCTACCGATATCTATGCAAAAGGACAAAGGTCCAAGTCTTTAGAGTCCTGGTGATTCCTGTCTTGCTATATGGACGCTATCCAGTGACCTGAGACAAAGACTGGACTCCTTTGGTACTGTGTCTCTCCGGAAAATCCTTGGGTACCGTTGGTTTGACTTTGTGTCGAATGAGCAATTGCTCATTGCACATTACCTGCATTGTGAGGGAGCGTCAGTTATGGCACTACGGCCATGTGGCACGTTTCCCCGAGGGTGATCCAGCTCATAAGATACTCATTGCTAGGGACCTGAGTGGCTGGACCAGGCCAAGGGGTCACTCATGTAACGCCTGGCTGTGGCAGATAGAGGGTCATTTTCGGAGGGTGGGACTGGACCGCGTGTCTGCCTGGGGGGTTGCCAACCGGGATCCCGAGTTGTTTCGTCATGTAGTGGGTGCGTCAACACACTGTACCAGTGCATCCTCCCCAACTTGACTTGACTTGACCTATGTCCATATATTCAATCTCTTTTCGCTTTTACCTTTTCATCAATATCATATTGAATTTTGATTCCATGTTTGGAATTACATCGTGACAGCACAACGTATGACTGCCCATGAGTGAATATTGTTTCTTTCTCTCTACAAGAAATGTGTCTGACAATAGCATTCACACAAATGAGAAATTACTAAACCGTGTGCGTGGTTATGTGAGCAGGACATTTTCAAATCTCTTTGCATAAGCTCTTGTCTCGTGGAGCTTGAAATTTAACTTTCACCAAACAAGAAATATTTTAATTCTCACGGATACACCTCTTCATTGGGAAGAAACACTACTTTTTCTTTCCCTGATGGCAACACGAATTAGACGATCTACACATCTCTGACTTAAAGTTTAAATCTGAACAATATATTCGATCTCTTTTCGCAGTTCCGTTATTTCACCGAGTAATAATTTCCATTTGTTTGCACTAATGCAATCTTTACTATCCTTTATTTGAGACTTTCGAATTTTCGTACTTCTATTATCTCTAACCTGCTCTGCATGTGTACTGCACCAATGTTTTTGAATTCTTTATAACGTTCTATTTTGTCATCTACTCTTTGTGGCCATGGTTAAATCTCTTGGCACAAAGACTCGTCTCACGGGACGTATAAGTGTCTCTCCGAGGAAATTATGTCTCATCTCCTTCCTAGATTTTTTTTATAATAGAGAGATCATTTGGGTGTAAAGCAATGAACCCACCAGAGTAAATGTATGCATTGATTGACAGTTATGTAAATTCCATAGTTTATAAAATGAAGCTGTATTCTTTGTTTTTCTCACCATTCTGATCATGCTGTGAGAGAATGCTCCCTGTTCAAGCATTAGCTAAAGAGTAATAAATGACGCAGATGGACACGCTTCTCTCCTGCCTGATTAGTGACTAAAGGTTATCAGACATGTCTTGTTGGAGGAATAGTTTCTTTCCTTTATTAATATTTTGATTTCAACCACAAGATTTACTTTACGGCCAATAATTTCATGTTGTTTTGAAAGATAGAATATGGGAGGTCAAAAAGGCAGCAGAAACATGCTTTACTTATCCCAAAAATCTCAAAGCTGAAGCAAAAGGTGGTCCTACAAAATATTATAAGTGTAGCAACTGATTACTTATGCAACAACATTTCTTCTTTTTTTTTGTACTTCTTAAGATTTCTTTCTGCTACACAACAAGAGTACTTTGAAAAGATCCCTCTGAGCTTCGATCCTTTAGAGAACAGATGTCAGTGTAGAATTACTAAAATTAGATATTTGGTCATGGGTCTGAATACTGTTGCAAATCCTGTTATACCTGCATAACAATTTAAATCATAAATACCAGTTATATTATTAAATCAAATGCCAGTTAGTAATCATATCTGATGCACACTGCACTCATTCCTTGAGTCTCCAGCTCCATGTTGGTCCGCATTTAAAGGTTTGGCTACAAACTGCCTCTTATTACAGCGTACTTACACTACAATTACCTGCCTAACTGCAGTGTAAGCAGATGCCTGCCCTTTCAGCCTCTTTATGTAAGTGGCTACAGTCGCTGTGCCTTAATAGAAGGATCACACTATATTTTACTTCTATGTCAGCTCCGCAGCACATCCACCATCTACGTCTGCTATGATTACACATTGTGAGCCAGCAGCGAGCGGATCAGATGAATTCCACCTCCAGCTCCAAGGCATACAGTTCACTCGGAGCCCCACTGTGCTAATGCTCTTGTTAAGATCAAAATGAAGAAAAGTCTGCTAAAAATCGAGATGTTAGACCTTGGCATAACTGCAGTGCAGAGCAGCTTACACGTGAGGTGTGGTGCTCTGAGAACCATGGTGTACAAAATTAAACTTGGCCACATATTCAAACATGAGAAAAGAGCAAGCCAGATAAGACCATGTCCTATTGAAGTAATACATGTCATATGTTTGTATACTTTTTACTCACTTGATAAAACCCCATTTTACATTTAAAGCTCTATTTCCAAAATGCAAAACCAGAGTGTGTATAATCAGCTCTCATTTAGATCTGGTCCTCTTGGAATTCTTACTCCAGTTAGCACAGTTTGCTTTTCGGTTATAGAGAGCTGGTTGCATACAGAGAAGCACAAAACAGTTCTTAAGGACCTCCAAAGAGCTAGTAGGATTATTTGTATTCAAAGTTCTGATATCTTCTGATATCTGTACAGCAGCTGTGGCCTGGCAGTATGGTATATCCAGGACAGCTCCAGGACACCACACCAGATATGAGTTGCAGACAAACTACATGTAGACTACGCTTTCTGACTATAAAAGCTTCTTTATGTGTACCTCAGCAGGCTAATGGCTTTGCAGACCTGAACTGGAGAAAGCTAGTAAGGATAATACATGAATGAATGAAGAAGAGTGAGGAAGAGGTACCACTAGGGAAGAGAATATTCAATTACAATTTCAGATAAAGAATAGAAATCAGCCATGATCTCCAGAGTGGTGTCCAATCACTCCAAACTTCAATAATTGGGCCCTTTTTATTAGTGGCAAGCCTATATTTTTTACGAATGGGCACGACAGAGCTTGTGGATGCTACGGGCTATTTTTAACAAAATGGGCTTTGAATGTTCCAGGCTTTGAGATTATGCTTTAATATTCCTACTTCTTCTTTCTTATTTCATTTCCAAAATTTATACAACCTAAAACCCTTTAATGTTCCCTTGTCCTGCCCACTCTCATTTTATCTACTTCAGGACCTGTGACAGCCTTGTACATGTTGTTATATAGGGGTTGTATTCAGATCCTTTCCACAGTACTTAGCTGAAGCACTTCTGGCAGTGATTACAGCCTGGGGTCTTCTTAACGTTCCTGTAACAAGCTTCACACACCTGGATTTGGAGATTTTCTGCCATTATGTTCCAGAGATCCTCTCAAGTTCCATCAGGTTATTTGGACAACATCAGTGCACAGCTATTTCCATATCTCTCCAGAGATGTTTAGGTTCAAGTCATATGCCTGGCTGGATAATTCAAGGACATTCCCAGAGTTGTCCCTAAGCCACTTCTCTGTTATCTTTGCTTTGTATTTAGGGTCATCGTACTGTTGGAAAGTGAACCTTCAGCCCAGTCTGAGGTCCATAGTGCTCTGGAGCAGGATTTTATTAGGAGGCCTCTTTCCTTTGCTCTGTGCAGCTTTCCCTCAAACCTAACTATTCTGCCAGTAACTGCTGCTGAAAAAACAACCCCACAGCATGTTGCTTCCACCACCATGCCTCGCTGTTATATTATTGTACAGATAATGAACGATGCCTGATTTCCTCCAGACATGGAACTAATCTTGTTTTTTTATCACTCCAGGGAATCTTGTTTCTCACAGTCTAAGAGTCCTTTAGGTGCCTATTCCAGCAGCCTGCCATGTGTCTTTTACTCGGGAGAGATTTCTCTTGGTTCACTCTGTCATAAAGTTCATATCGGTCGAGTGCTGAAATCACGCTTGTCCTTCTGTAAGTTTCTCCTGTCCCTATGGTGGTTCTATGGAGCTCAGCCAGAGTGACAATAAGGTTCATGGTTACCATGGCCTTTCTTCTAAAATTGCTCAGTTTGTTCAGGTGGCCAATTCCTCGAAGAGTCATAGTTGTTCCAAAATTCTTTAAAAATTATGGAGGCCAGTATGCTCGTGAGAGCCTTCAGTATTGCAGGTTTTTTTTGAAGCCATGGGCAAATCTGTGCCTCAGCACAATCCTGTCTCTAAGCTCTGTAGGCAATTTCTTCAACCTCATGACTTGGTTTTTCCTCTGATGCATATTGTCATCTGCAGGACCGTCTAAAGACAGGTAAATAATTGACTTTACCAGATGTGGACTCTGAACAAGATGTAGAAACATCTCAATGATGATCAAGAGAATGGGATTCTCCTGAGCTAAAATTCAAGTTTCATAGTCTGAATAGGTGTGTCAATGTGATATTTAAGTGTTTTATTTTTAATAAATTTGCAAAAATTTCCAAAATGCTGTTATCGCTTTGTCATTAAGGGGTATTGAGTATCAGTGTTTAAGAAACCTTAATCTTAAATGTACTCAAGCCAAGAACCTAATACTGAACAACGTCATCACGGACCTGATAGCCACGTCAAAGCAAGTCCCCAAACTGCGTGCATGGCACAGGCTGACTTCAACATAGATTTTTGTACTCTTTTGAATACTTCTTTGTGTTTAAGAATTTTGAACTACCATTAGCCATGGACTATTCATGGGTAACAACTAAAAATAGTAAATCCATTTTTGCAATTTTTACATCACTTGAATTGAACTCTGAGGTCAATGAAGGCCTTTGAGCCATCACAAGTCTGTTTGACTTAGTTGTTAACTGTATGAGTTTGTAAAATACTATTAAAAAACATGGATTTTATGTACTCCACTAATTACATTCTGCTATCACTGTTGTTTTTCATTTGACTCATTCTTTCAAAATTATTTTTAATTAACAAAAATGTGATATCTCTTTCTTTGAATAAGCATTGTTCAAGCCTGGCCAGTACTTGGATAGGAGACTATCTATAAAAAGTGTTTGTAGCTGCTGGAGGTGTGGGTAAGACCAGCAAGGGCGCTTACCCTGGAGTTTGTGGGTGGATCCCAATGCCCCAGTGCAGTGATGGGCACACTTTGCTGTAAATATGGTGCCGCCCTTACTCTCTGTGGTCATTAAAGATCCAATGGGCATCTTTTGAAAAGAGTGGAGTGTTTCCCAATGTCCCAGCTAAATTGCTCATCACAGCTTTGTTCATTCTGGCCCCTAATCATCCCCTGTTTCTTATTGGCTAACTATCTCTCACCCCTTCACCACCAAATAGTTAATGCGTGGTGAGCATTCTGACGCAAAATGGCTACCGTTGCATCATCCATGTGGGTGCTACACATTGGTGGTGGCTGAACCTGTCTATCTATGTAAAGCACTTTGAGAAAAGTGAAATACAAAGGTAATTAATTCATATTAATTATTTGATTAATCAAATAAACCAAAAAGAAAAATGCTCAAACTTTCAAAAGAGTCAACAGTTGCTCCTGGATGTTCTGCCATGCGTACATTTTCTAACATGTTTATGGACAGGCAGTCTGAATACCAAAATCATTTGTGATAAGCATGGCAAATGATATTAGTGTGGTGTGGGACCCATTCTGTAGATATGTTAAGTGGATAATAAGGGTCTTTTTTTGCAAGCTGCCAACCAGACCCCTTATAAATGTAAATGTAATGATGCCTGGACAATGTAGTCCTGAATAGGCATAGTGTAGAAAACTCCCCAAACAAAAATGATTTCAGCAGAAGCGCTTGTCTGAAGATGACCGCTCTTTCCATTCTGGGTCACTGCCTCCTGTCTGCAGCCTCTGCTTGCAGGTCTGAAAGCTGTCACTGGGGAAAAGAAAAACAAACATGTGCATACGAAATGCCCACTAAACCCAAAGGTGCCAACGACCGGCCTAGTTAGAGTTTAGTGCTTAAAGAAGCATGCTTTCTTTCTCTCACTTAGAAGACCAATCCATATACTGTAAAGAAATTCTCCTGGCACATGCAGGAGGAGAGACATTTTACAAAGATGGTGTGAGCCCCATGAACAACGTCGTCTCAGTATGATGGGCAGGGAGTTAATGTCTAAAATCATTACTTCCCATTGCCAGAATGGCTGTATAATGGCATGAAACATACTTTGATGAGAATATGCTGTTTAGCTTGTATAGCTAGTCAATTCATATTTATCAAATGTGTTCAAAATTAAATTGGTCCATATATCTAAAATACTTTGTGGAGCATCATACCATCTTATTACATTTTTTTACTTGTAAACATTTTTAACATTCTTCTCTTTAGCCTGCACACCTCAGGCTATAAATATACATCACCAGGTTATGTCACATTGCAGAAATTCTCCAATGATTCTGCACTTATGCTGTGTATTGATAAAGGGGATGAGACAGAGTTTAGGAGGAGAATTGTCTGCTTCTTAACATCAGCAAATCCAAGGAGCTGGCGATTAATGTTCGCCACACCAAAGAGCTTCTATGTCCAGTCACTGTTCAAGGAGTTGGATGTAGAGGTGGTCCACTCTTTTAAGTATTTGGGGGTCCACCTCAATGACCGGCTGGACTGGTCTCAAAACACAGAGGAATTGTATAAGAAGGGGCAGAGCAGGCTCTTTTTTTCTTAGGAGATTGCCCTCCTTTAGTGTGCGAAGTGACATGTTTTACAACTTGTGCATCTTTGTGATGGCCAGTGCAATTTTCTCTCACTGTAGTATACTGGACTGATGCCATCACTTCAAGAGAGAACCACAAATCAACAAGCTAATGAAAAGGGCAGGCTCAATTATGGGGTACACTCTGGACCCCCTGGAGGTAGTAGTGAAGGAGAGAATTAAAACAAAACTAAGTGTCATTATGAACAATGCTGCAGATCCTCTCTCTGACACACTAACAGTGAGGACTTTCAGCTAATGAATTGTTCAGCAGAAGTGTGCCAAGAAACACTACTGGGGGCTCCAACAGCAATACACCTGCATAATGCCTCACTGTGACTGCTCTTTTTATCTTTAGCTATGTCAGAAGTTTTCTTTCTTTTGATTAATACTGATGCATTCTTGAGGGGGGCTCATTTTATATTATAATAGTTATGTATTTACTTGTTTGTCTATTGAGTTTCTGTAAAAAACTATACAACATTCACCCTCCATCACTTGGGACAAGTAAAGCATTACCTGCCAATCTGGATGTGCTGAGCAACAAGCAATGAACAGGTTTAAGCATCAAGGATCTTTATCTATGTACACACATACACATATTGTCCAATTATATATTTTTTTCTCTCTCTGTGTTTAATTTTATATGTATTTATATTCAGCATTATTCACCACAAACCTGTATCCTTGCAAATGTGGAATATGTAGTGATCCTGACTGACGCTGCAGTATTTGCTAATCAACCTGAATAAGCCTCATTTGTAACTTTAAGTTGTTAGTTACATTTTAATTTACATAATTTATTACTTAAATTTAAAACAGTAGCAGCCCATCACTAATCATTGTGAGATTCACAAATATGATATTTTCTTATTTTGTAACTTACCTTCTTGCCATAATACATTGCTTTCTGTGTTTAAGTCATTTCTGCACATCTCATACCACATTCAGGTGGCAGTAGCTTAATAGTTAGCCTCTAATTAGACACTGTACTGAAAAGTCATGCTCAAAAATATAATCTACTCTCCCTCTACTGCTGTCAAAAGATGTGTAATATCAGGAAAATGGGATTTGTTTTCACTTAAGCCTATGCTGACTTGAAGGCCAACACACCGGTACTGAAAATCCATTCATACCTAAAATTACATTTTTTATGTAATGGGAGGACATTTCTGTGGTTTCTAGTAACTTACAAAGTGTAGACATTAGAAAAAAATATATTTATACTATATATATATATAATATAAAATATATATATACTACTGCTCAAAAAAATTAAAGAAACACTTTTTAATCAGAGTACAGATCAAGTCAATGAAACTTCTGGGCTATTGATCTGGTCAGTTAAGTAAGAGAGGGGGTTGTTAATCAGTTTCAGCTGCTTTGGTGTTAATGAAATTAAAAACAGGTGTACTAGAGGGGCAACAATGAGAAGCCCCCCAAAACAGGAATGGTTTAACAGGTGAAGGCCACTGACATTTTTCCCTCCTCATCTTTTCGGACTATTTTTTCACTAGTTTTGCATTTGGCTATGGTCAATGTCACTACTGGTAGCATGAGGCGATACCTGGATCCTACAGAGCTTGCACAGGTAGTCCAACTTCTCCAGGATGGCACATCAATACGTGTCATTGCCAGGAGGTTTGCTGTGTCTCCCAGCAAAGTCTCAAAGTGCATGGAGGAGATTCCAGGAGACAGGCAGTTACTCTAGGAGAGCTGGACATGGCTGTCGAAGGTCCTTAACCCATCAGCAGGACTGCTATCTTCTCCTTTGGGCAAGGAGGAACAGGATGAGCACTGCCAGAGCCCTACAAAATGACCTCCAGCAGGCCACTGGTGTGAATGTCTCTGACCAAACAATCAGAAACAGACTTCATGAGGGTTGTCTGAGGGCCCGACGTCCTCTAGTGGGCCCTGTACTCACTGCCTGGCACCTTGGGGCTAGATTGGCATTTTCCATAGAATACCAAAATTGGTAGGTCCACCACTGGCACCTTGTGCTTTTCACAGATGAAAGCAGGTTCTCCCTGAGCACATGTGACAGACGTGAAAGGGTCTGGAAAAGCCGTGGAGAACGTTATGCTGCCTGTAACATTGTTCAGCATGACTGGTTTGATGGTGGGTCAGTGATGGTCTGGGGAGGCATATCCATGGAGGGATGCGCAGACCTCTACAGTATAGACAACAGCACCTTGACTGCCATTACGTATTGAGATGAAATCCTTGGACCCATTGTCAGACCCTATACCGGTGCAGTGGGTCCTGGGTTCCTCCTGGTGCACAACAATGCCTGGCCTCATGTGGTGAGAGTATGCAGGCAGTTCCTAGAGGATGAAGGAATTGATACCATTGACTGGCCCCCATGCTCGCCTGACCTAAATCACCTCTGGGACATTATGTTTCAGTCCATCCAATGCCACCAGGTTGCACCTCAGACTGTCCAGGAGCTCAGTGATACCCTTGGTCCAGATCTGGGAGGAGATTCCCCAGGACACCATTCATCATCTCATTAGGAATTCCCAGACATTGTCAGCGATGCATGCAAGCACGTGGGGGCCATACAAATTACTAAGTACAATTTGGAGTTGCTGCAGTGAAATTTTGGCAAAATGGACTAGACTGCCACATCATTTTTTTTAACTTTGATTTTCAGGGTGCCTGTAAATGTGTTCCTTTACTTTTTTTGACCACTATATATACAGTATATGAAAACACATCTTGCTATGCTCACTATCAGTCCACAGGTATATTCCAACATGGTCAAAACTCTTGCCCTGAGATTTATTTATAGCTATGTCGACTTTGTCAACTGCTAACACACAACTGAACTACTGCTGTTCTTAGCAGAGTGGATGTGTATAAGGTATTTTGTTTGATGAATGTGCGTTAAAATTGTTGTATTGTCATAAGAGTATCATTGTTGTATTTTCCTAATGAAGATTAAAACAATTATATATAGATGTATACTATTATATAGAACTTTGGTACAACCTCTCTTGTTTCAAATGTGCTTTTATAAATAAATAAATCAATCAATCAATCAATCAATCAATAAATAAATAAATAAATAAATAATCTAATATGGCATACTTTTTTAAAGAAAAATGAGCATTGCATGAAAACTTCACATGAAAATGTACTATTTCGCTAAACTTTTTATGATATATAGAGTATATTTTATATATATATATATATATATATATATATATATATATATATATATATATATATATATATACACACACACAAAAAAAAGTTCTTTAAAAAGTGTTACTTCAATTTTTTCTACCTTTTGTGATGTTGCAGTCTTGTGCTAGAATCATTTAAATTCATTTTTTCCTTAATCAACCAACATTTTACTCCAAAATGACAAAGCATAAACAGGATTTTAGGATTTTTTTTACAAACTTCTTAAAAATATAAAAACTGAAATATTACATTGACACAAGTATTCAGACCCTGCGTACTGCGTGCTTGTGCGTACATGGCTGCCCTCTTATTTCCAAGCGAACCTCATACTCAGTTATGGTCTGAATCTTGTTTCAAGAGGAACATCTTCATTTGCTTTTCTGAAATGTTGTCTGGCTCTGGTGATTTGTCTGTGGTCTTTTTATTTTTCCAGCTTCCTACTAGCCTGAAATGGATGCATTACTCTCCATATTAGCAATTTCCTTTGTAGGACTACTTAGTTTACATCCTGAAGGGCTACAGTGACTGCAAGTTTTCGCTTTAACTAATTTGTTAATTAGAACTTTTTTGTTTACTACAAAAACAATATGATTTATTTGGGGCTAAGATTTAGTTCATTCTTTTGTTACAATTCCGAACTCCTAATTGCCTATTTTAGTTTTAAACAGCTGTATTTAGGGTTTGACTGTTTCCTGTTTTTCTTAACAAGCCACCAAATAGAAAGGAGCTACAAATGATATAGAAAGCACCTGTTCTCCAGCTAACATTCTTCCATTTAAACTTGTAGATAAGAAGCATGAAGGGTCTATATCAATAAAATATTTTGAAATAAATGAGAGAAAAGGGAAGGTCCAAGAGGAACAATCTATTCCAGACCACAAAACATGATGGGGATAATGTTCTCAGAAAGATTTGTCTTGCAAGAACAAAAATATGAAGAGGTCATATAGGTAAATAGTAAGTGGCATTATCTGCTAGGAAACTGGTGGGAATGAAACCTGTAGCTACTGCAGCCCTCCATTACCGTAATTTACAGCATTAAATATTTTACCTGCAGACTGTTTCTCCTCATCAACTGTTATTTTGGTGGTAAAGTTTGAAAGAACCTTCTAGGATTGACTTCTGCATTACCGTTACCAGTAAGTTGAGCTCAGTGCTGAAATAATACATACACAAAAGATTTTCTAGGCTGATTTTGAAAACATTTTGCAGCCCAATTTCTCATGATCTCTTACAATAGTTACACTTTTCATTCTGAGTTCTTACAAAATTGCATACAACGTAACACTGTAGCTTGTTTTCATAATACTGTATCATCAAGTCAAAGAAGGAAACCTCAGAGTAAAAAGTCAGCTAATAGATCTGCAAATCTGCTTGGGGTGTTCCAGCTGACCAAACAGCTGCAACTGAAGTTGTGTGGGAAGCCGGCATGGGAAGAAATTAGAGCAGTCATATAAAAAGATAGAACAGACTGTAAAGTACATGACAATGATTTTCTGCGGACAATTTAGATAGATAAATAGCAGCGACCCCATATAAAAATAGGAATAGCTATGAAAGAAGAAAATGAGAGACAAAGACAGCATAGATATAATTAGTATTTTTACAGGTAAATAGCATAGTGAGATTTTTATTTTAATGTCCAACCAACATGCAGTAAATTGCCAGCCTCAAGCTCCATAGAAAACAATAATGTATTAAAATGCTTAACGGTTTTATTTAAATAGATAGATAGATAGATAGATAGATAGATAGACAGATAGATAGATAGATAGATAGATAGATAGATAGATAAGGCACTATATAATAGATAGGTATAAGATATAATATTATATAGATAGAGTTGTGCTTGAAAGTTTGTGAACCCTTTAGAATCTTTTATATTTCTGCATAAGTATGACCTAAAACATCATCAGATTTTCACTCAAGTCCTAAAAGTAGGTAAAGAGAAACCAGTTAAACAAATGAGACAAAAATATTATACTTGGTCATTTATTTATTGAGGAAAATGATCGAATATTACATATTTGTGAGTGGCAAAAGTATGTGAACCTCTGGGATTAGCAGTTAGTTTGAAGGTGAAATTCGAGCCAGGTGTTTTCAGTCAATGGGATGACAATCAGGTGTGAGTGGGCACCCTGTGTTATTTAAAGAACAGGGATCTACCAAAGTCTGCTCTTCACAACACACGTTTGTGGAAGTGTATCATGGCACGAACAAAGGAGATTTCTGAGGACCTCAGAAAAAGAGTTGTTGATGCTCATCAGGCTGGAAAAGGTTACAAAGCCATCTCTAAAGAGTTTGGACTCCATCAATCCACAGTCAGACAGATTGTGTACAAATGGAGGAAATTCAAGACCATTGTTACCCTCCCAAGGACTGGTCGACCAACAAAGATCACTCCAAGAGCAAGGCGTGTAATAGTCGGTGAGGTCACAAAGGACCCCAGGGTAACTTCTAAGCAAATGAAGGCCTCTCTCACATTGGCTAATGTTCATGTTCATGTTCATGAGCCCACTATCAGAAGAACACTGAACAACAATGGTGTGCATGGCAGGGTTGCAAGGAGAAAGCCACTGCTCTCCAAAAAAACATTGCTGCTCATCTACAGTTTGCTAAAGATCACGTGGACAAACCAGAAGGCTATTGGAAGAATGTTTTGTGGACGGATGAGACCAAAATAGAATTTTCTGGTTTAAATGAAAAGCGTTATGTTTGGAGAAAGGAAAACACTGCATTCCAGCATAAGAACCTTATCCCATCTGTGAAACATGGTGGTGGTAGTATCATGGTTTGGGCCTGTTTTGCTGCATCTGGGCCATAACGGCTTGCCTTCATTGATGGAACAATGAATTCTGAATTATATCAGAGAATTCTAAAGGAAGATGTCAGGAAATCTGTCCATGAACTGAATCTCAAGAGAAGGTGGGTCATGCAGCAAGACAACGACCCTAAGCACACAAGTCGTTCTAACAAAGAATGGTTAAAGAAGAATAAAGTTAATGTTTTGGAAATGCCACGTCAAAGTCCTGACCTTAATCCAATCGAAATGGAAGGACCTGAAGCGAACAGTTAATGTGAGGAAACCCACCAACATCCCAGAGTTGAGGCTGTTCTGTACGGAGGAATGGGCTAAAATTCCTCCAAGCCGGTGTGCAGGAATGATCAATAGTTACCAGAAATGTTTAGTTGCAGTTATTACTGCAAAGGGGGGTCACACCAGATACTGAAAGGAAAGGTACACATACTTTTGCCACTCACAAATATGTAATATTCGATAATTTTCCTTAATAAATAAATGACCAAGTACAATATTTTTGTCTCATTTGTTTAACTGGTAATCTACTTTTAGGACTTGAGTTAAAATCTGATGATGTTTTAGGTTATATTTATGCAGAAATATAGAAAACTACCTAACCCGCGGTGTACCATACGCCACATAATCAGGCCGGTTTTTTAATGATTTTTAAGCACAGGGAGAAAATTAACATTTGAAAAATCGGTAATGTAATAAATCAGCAAGAAAACGAACCAACACACAATCGTCCGTGAGTGAAAACTGGCGGACCGCCATTGCGCCTTCTCCTGCCAGACGGAGGGATGGGGTGGACGGCGCTGAGGCGCGGAGGTGGAACGGGAGGAGAGGAGAAGGACGTCCATTCCGCTCCCTCCATCGTGCTAGTCTGCTGATTTCTCGTTCAGTGTGCACTGCCTGCTCATGTGCCCACCTCCAACTCGTCACTTGAGTCGTTGTCGTCTTTGCACAGCCCAGATGCACCTGTGACTCACGTCTTCCGTGTTCCTGCAGGAGCATCTAAGAAGACGCATGTTTATCGTGGATGTGAATTGCTGTATGTAGCGTGTAAAAAACAGTTTGCTATGGTGCACGCGGTCGTGCGTCGTAACCGAAAACTCAGTTTTTAAAGACTGCTTACTTCATTGTGTTTTAACCTCAGTTGTAAAGGATTGTTTTAAGGATCCCATGGGATACCCCTCGCAAACCATTTTACACGCTGCATATGGCGATTCACCTCCACGAGAAACATGCCTCTATGAACAGTCAACGTGGCTCGGAGGTGCATGTGGCCTCTACAACAAACAAATATAAATGACGCCGTTTTTTGTGTGTCGTCGCGTCCGAGTTGGTGGCCGTGGCTCTGCGAGTTGGCGTCGTATCCAATGGTCTTGGAGTTGGTGGGCGTGGCTCCTTCCTGCGTGCGCCATAGGTGTCTTACTTGTCGGCGGCTTAGTGAATCCACGCCCCTTGCGGCGTGCTTTCCATGGGTGTCTTGCCTTAGTGAATTATATATATAGATTCTAAAGGGTTCACAAACTTTCAAGCACAATTGTAGATAGATAGATAGATAAGCTGAGCTCAGATCCAAAAACTCAGTTTGGGAAAGATTGCAGGAGTGGATATGAATGGTGTGGCATCCAGCTGGGGGTGGAGCATAGCCGGGACGCCCAGGAGGACCGGAGGAGGGCTTGTACCTCCTCCAGACCGCGAGGGGGCAACCGCCCTGGTTGTGTTGGGGGGCCACGGGTAGAGGGCTTGGAAGCCCAACCCTGTAGGGACCCGTTGCCACCGCCAGGCGGCGCCCGGGTGCCTGTAGAAGCCTGGAGCCCAGCACTTCCGTCACACCAGGAAGTGCTGGAGGGAAGAAGACAGGTGACACCCGGAGGGCGTCCGGGTGCGCAGCCGGCACTTCCGCCACACTGGGGCGTGTCTGCAGAGGAATGCCGGGAAGCAGCTGGAGCCCATCCGGGGTGTGATATAAGGGGCCGCCTCCCTTCATTCAGTAGTGGAAGTCGGGTGGAAGAAGGACGGAGCTGGAGAGAGAACTGGAGGTGGCCAGGACAAAGGCAGTTGGACTGTGAGGCCTGGACTTTGGGGGATCGGTGCAAGAGGCACTGGGACGTGCACTGAATTGTAAATATAATTAGTGTAAATAAACGTGTGTTGGGTGCGACAAACGATGTCCATCTGTCTGTGTCCGGGTCCCGTTCCACAATGGATATGAGTGGATGAGAGAGCTCATTCTCTGTCCATATTTTTGGAGTCCAAGGCAGTGGTCACATGTGAAGTTGAGTTTTTTGAAATAATTTTTTTTTTAAACCATCTTTATGACTTCCAAAATCATGAAGATGTAGACTATCAAGTTATATCAAGTTATGTTAACCTAGTTGCCTTATCTGAATTTGGTCTCCAATATACTCTACACTCGGGAGTGACTAAGCATATGTTGGTATTTTCAAACACCTCACTCAGAAAGGACTGTATTTGCTAAGGATGCTCATGTTCTGTAAGGTTGTCAAAACATTTCTGAATATGGTCAATTAGTCTGTGGGTAAAAAAAGTGTTGTAGCACGAGGACAGAAGATGCACACAGACCATATTAAGTTAACCGGGAAGGCTGTCTCAGTTCTGGGCACTAGCTTGAACTCGAAGCAGTAACAGAGAGAAGGAGGTTAGCCGAGATATTGGCTAACATGAACAATGCCACACACCTTCTTCATGACACCTTGGTCAACCTGTAGATGACCTTTACAACCTACCACAGCACTCTAGTGAGCTCAATGAGAAGTCATAATTATTAACTGGCATCTGACTTTGTTATATCCTGTGGTTAAATAATATTGCTAATCCATTTTAAATAGATTATAGAAAAATGTATTCACTTGGACTCTTTAGGAGTTGAGCATGGTTTTGTGTAAATGGTTGTTCATTTGTGTGGGCCACTAGAACACCTCAACTTCCCCTTAAGATGCACAGACTGACTGTCTATCTATACTATACTACTATAACAGAGCCCACTCTAGTTGAGAAGGTTATTACCCAAAATCTTGTCCAGTGCTGCCAAGGAAGTCTGCAGCCTCCAACCCCCCTGAACAGTTCTAGGCAGGGACGAGAATGTTATGCAAGCTTTAGACTACATTACTCTGTGTATTAGTTATATCATTTACCATTTTAACTGCAGTTCAGAAGGAAAAAGAGAGGATTGTCACAGACTGGGCTCATCATGGTGAAGCAAAGATTAAGAATTTAGAAACTCTTAAGTAATGAATGTTTATTACCATCCTCATTTTATTAATAAGCTACAAGGAGTGCTCAAAACATAAAATTTTGTGTTGAAAGACTCAATTTTTTTTTTAATAAAACAAAATTGCCTAGGCTTACTCTCAGGTAAAGAATGACAGTCTTGGTGGTCTGGAAGAACCTCTGATGAGAGGCAATATTCATTTGGATGGAGAAGAGCCAGTTGATGGAGTTGGAATTTCATTGGACTGGATGACAGGAAGGCAGCCCGAGGACAGTACTATATCTTACATCTGGTCTAGACATTTAACAAGAAATGCAAGAACATATTGTTAGGGAAAGGAAATCGGGTCTGTCATACTGGTCTTGTTGCCAAGGCAACCCCTTACCATGATATGCAGCATACAAAATATAGGGTAAGATACAGGCTGTAAGTACAGTATTTATATGCTGGCCACTAGCATGGCATATTGGATAAAATAAACTAATACTAAGCTACAAACAATCATTTATAAATTTTTAATGCATCAGAAGAAAACTGTATTATTTGAGAATATATTAAGTGTTTGCCGATTACCATAATTTATTGGGTCTTCCTAAAAACAGAAACAATATTTGTTCACATCTTCTGGGGTTAAATAAAAAGAATGACTCAAGTAGAAATCATTTTGAAAACCAGGCAAGCAAGCGACACTGAACATTTGTGTGCTGGAAGGTACAACAATACAAGGCTTCTGAGCACCCTGCACTTGGTGTCCACTTCCAGACTTCTCCGTACAATGATCAGAAGAGTAGAATAATGTGTTAAAGTTGAAAGAATATGTCAGATTACTTACCATAAAATTCTCAAACCCAGTTACTCAAACTTATGGTTGGGGAAGTCAAAGTCTATCCTGCCAGCATCAGGATAAGGGCAGGAGCCATCTATGAACAGGGCATTAGTCCATCATTAGACCCACTCACATCCACAATGTTTCTCAAATTTCATTAGGTGATGTGCATGCAATTTTTTGTGCAACACATTTACTCTTATCAGTGTAACGTACTTTGCTTTTATGTTCAGATATCTCTGGGACTAGTAGTAGGTTAGATTAAGTAGTTGGAGAATAAATCCTCAAGGATTATTGAACCTGAGCTCTTAACCGCATTTATTAGGGTGCTATATTCTTTCACTCAAACTGCCCTCAACTCAAAGACATGGCTGCAGCATAAAGAGACCTTATACCATTGGCACGAACAGGGTTTATTAAGTTACTTTGCTTTGGAACCACTTCTAAACACTGCTTAACTAATTACAAAGAAATCGGATAAAAGAAATAACTATTTTTGGATTTCAAATTTGGGAACCCTAAAACAATAAAGATGGTTCATAAGGGAGGTAAGATGCAGCTTACTTAGGCACACAATCTAGCTGCCTAGTAAAACACCAGACCACAATGTTTCTACAAGGAAAGTTGCACATTAATAATTAATTGTGCCACCTTTAGTACATGCAGTGTGGTTTTGACTGTTTTCAAGTAATACTCTTCTTTTCCCCACCATGATTCAGCTGTTTTAGAACAATGTGCCCAACAGTCAGTCTCTTGGAAACATCTCTAGGACCTAAACTTGTCTGGTAGCCTAGAGGAAGCCGAATGTAGCACCTTGGGTTTTCTTGCATTTCTTTTCATCTGAAGAAGATCTAGCACCACTTGCTGGTGGAAAGCAGAATTGAAAATGAGGGATGCAATGAGCAGAGATAAACCTTCTCAACAAGCAGATGCTAAAGACTGTCCGGTCAGATTAAGAAGATTAAATACGGCTCGACAGGGCACTTAAGGAGTCATGTGAATTCCTCTTCCCATCCAATTTAGCAAATAAAATCTTATTTTTCTTCAAATTATGCCAACTTTTGGCACTTTTTACTGTGACACTCATCTGCAAGTCTGATTCAAAATGAAACCAAAAAAATTGCTTCCCAAATAATTCCATTATCATTATCTTCAGTTGTCAGTCGTGTGCTGTAAGCTGGCATCCTTTGCTCCACTCCCGTGGTAAAAAAAAAAAAAATGCACTTGTCAACACGGGGGTCTCAAATCCATCCATTAACATGACATCAATTAAAAACAAGTAATACTCAACGGCACCATAAACACTTTCTTCTTAAAAAGGAAAAACAAAGTCGTGCTTACATCACACTTAAATAGTAAACAAAGCAACTGCCAGTTCTGTCAGTTCCCAATGATCAGTATTGGCTGTGGTTCAGTCCCAGTCATCTTGGGATACTTCCTAGGACCCCTTTCACTCATCTTGCTTACGCTTTGGCTTCTTGGGATTGCGTGAGCGGCTTTTGGCTTTGCACAGAGGGCAGATTGGAGCATTCCTGTGGATCTGCTGGTGACATGACAGGCAAGCCTAGCAAGAGGAAAACAGACACAGTAAAGGATACAAAATAGTTATACGCATCTGGCAGTCAGCAACAAAGTCTGCATCTACTTGGATGACTGACTCCAGGACAGATCTGAAACTTAAGCTCAAACTGACAGGCACTTCACGAAGGTCCCTGGCTTTATGCTCATTCTTCAGCTATCCATATCTGGGGTCACTTCCACATCTAAATTCAGCCCTACCCTATCAAAGGGTGTAAACAAAGTGTTTTCTTCCTGTCATCCATATGGTGAAATCAGTTTTTTTAATGACGGTGACCTGCTGTAGCCCATTCACCCTTTAGCTTGACAATACTCTACTTCAATTTCAGGTGCATAATGTGACCAGACATATAATACTCACCTTCATGGGAGGTGGCTGCTGTCGGAATGTGGCCGTCTGCCGTGTGTCCTGCTTTCGGGCAACTTGTAGCTGTTGAGCAGCTGCAGCAGCTGCTGCTAAGGACTCTGGGATGGGAGGCTCCTGTGGTTCTGTCTGCCATTCAGCTTTCTGCTTCTCAAAATAGCTACATCAATGGCAGGAGGAAAGCATGACAAAAGGGCACAGTGAAACTGTTTGATACATTTATTATCACTCTAAAATAATTAAATACCAGTTTAGTTTAAATAGCAAATGAGCCACCCCATGATATTTCTATATTAATTAGGCAATTAGCATGAGTTCAAGTCATTGCATTCCATCAATCAGTACATTTGTTCTGTGGGCTAACACCTGCCTGTCACAAAAGCTACCAACTGCTTCTGATCTTCGCTTGCAGATAACAGAAGGTGTGCAGACAAATACAATCTTCAGGCCCTAGCTATGTATGGCCACACCTTGCCAGACTTTGACATTTTCTATGACACTGTCAAGGGGACATCACTTTATCAGTTGTTTCTTTAATGGGTTGCAACACAGTTTTCCATATGTATATTTTTGTTGCCAAAAGGATTTTTGCTTCTGCTCTGAACTGAAGAGCTCCTTGTGTTTATTCTAGCCATTCAAATGTCATGTCGATTTACTTACTCTCAGTCTAATAATACTGTATTCTAATTAATGCCTCTTCAAATGTATTTCGTTAAGAAATCAGTGCCACCCAGTGGATAGTGGAAATAACTACATCTTTAATAAACATGTGAAGAGATTTTGTAGCTTCATTCACCGTTAAAGTAATTATGGAGCAACAACTATGGCAGATGATTTGAGCCACTAGACATTCCTGGATGTTATGAAAACAGACAGGGATTAACATGTTTCATTATTTCAATTATCTTGTACAGCTCAGACTTTTAATTTTTTGTATTCTTAATTATGAACACAGACCCCCGTGACCCTGTAGTTAGGATATAGCGAGTTGGATAATGGATGGATGGATAATTATGAACATGGGCGGCAAGGTGGCGCAACAGTAGCGCTGCTGCCTCACTGTAAGGAAACTTGGGTTCGCTTCCCGGGTCCTCCCTGCATGGAGTTTGCATGTTCTCCCCTTGTCTGTGTGGGTTTCCTCCCACAGTCCAAAGACATGCAGGTTAGGTGCATTGGCGATCCTACATTGTCCCTAGTGTATGCTTGGTGTATGGGTGTGTGTGTGTGCCCTGCCCAGGGTTTGTTTCCTGCCTTGCACCCTGTGTTGGCTGGGATTGGCTCCAGCGGACCCCCCGTGACCCTGTAGTTAGGATATATAGCGGGTTGGATAATGGATGGATGGATGGATAATTATGAACATTGTGGCACCCTGCTTTGTGAAATTATACTATTTGAAATAAATAATGAGTGGCAGAGAAAGTGAGAGCAGGCAGCCCATTAGGATAAGTAATTATAAATAGAAAGGTGACACTGCAACAAAAAGAAGGTTTAACTAATCACTTATTGTGATTTCTGACACTCAAAAGCTACCTTGAATGCAAAATGGGCTGCTGACAGATGGCTGTGACATGGCAATTTCAATTAGAAAAAACTCATCTCCAATTGAAAAGAAATGGGAGCCATAAAAGATCAATATGAAATTGAGAAGGAAGACACCAGGCTATAATGCTCATTTATCAATAACTTAAAAAACAAATTAAAAAAAACCTTGTGTGAATTTGAAAAACAAATGTGTTTTTAATTTAAAAATATTTTCTAGCCATTACTTAGATTTCCTTTTACATTTTTTAGTTCTCCTGCAAAACTTTAACTCTGCTCTGAACAATATCCACATATTGTTCAATCTTTTTAATTCTGGGGACAAAATGAAAGGCTAATGGTTCTGAATTACATCCTATCTTAAGAATGACAGAAAAGCCTGCTTTCCTCCAAGCCTATGCTCCACACAACGGGCACAAAATCAATCTGCCCATGATGAAGAATGTCTTTGCTGGTGGGACCAAATGAAGATTAATCGCTGCTACCTGCATAAAGACACTTACTCAAGAGAAAGCTTTTCCTCCTCCTCGCATAGGTCTGGTAGCCTCTGCAGGCCCAATGTCATTCGGAGAGCGTCCACATGTTCTTTGAGCGGCTTGTACTCCTCATGAAGGCGTCTCGTCGACTCCAGCAGCTTGTTGAGGTCATTCTCTGACTGCTTGATTGTGTTTTCCATCTATGGGTGGCAGTAATTTAAAAAAAAAATAAAAAAGATGCAGCCATCCCTCTAAGAGACATATATATATAATCACAACCTCAAGCTAAGTGCCGGCCTCTGTCATGAATTAAAGTATTGTCTTTTAGCATTGCAGTATCATGGCTTTCAATTCTCTGAACCCTTGTTAACTAGTCTATCCATACATAACCCACTGTCTGGTCACCACTACAAAAATTCATCATTATGACAGATTACAGCGAGGCTTTAAAATATCTCTAATGCTTCAAACGCGAAACACCATTAAAGAAAGGGGGCTTTCCTGACACAGCATCACCACATCCAGAAACGTGAAGAACACAGTGTTAACATCTACCTTTTTGAATAATTTTCTAGGGTCAATATGCAGGTAAATACCAAACTGGTCAAAAGCTGCATTCAATACAACCTCTGCAATTATAACTCCAAACTTGGGCCTAATGGTCTCAGGTCGGCCACAACTTGAAAAACTGATCCTATGACTTAAAATCTGCTGTAGGTATAAACTTTGGCCTAATGGCTTCAGTCTGTTGTAGTGACAAACCCTGGCCTAATACCGTGTTTCCCCAAAAATAAGTCCTAGCATTATTTTCAGGCTCCTTTGTAATATAAGCCCTACCCCCAAAAAAAGCCCTAGTCAAGATCATCAGCTGAAATGTAAGACGCCTAAGGCCAGGTTTATACTTCACGCGATGCGACGCATGTGCCCGAAACATCCATTAAATTCTGAGGAATTTAATAATAATAATATTTCTGAAAAGGATGTTTAATGATTACATCCATCAATTCGGGGATGTGCCCATTACAGAAGCATCGGCGCAAGACAGAAACAAAATCCCTGGACAGGGCATCAGCTCATCGCAAGGTGAACACAAGCACACACATACACTGGCGTCATTGTAGCGTCACCAAGTCCCCAAACCTTCATGTCTTTGGCTGGAAAACTGAGCACACTGTGGAAACCCTCCAGGAAAAGGGATCACAAGGGACGTGACTCCCCGCGAGACAGCAGCGCTACCACTCTGCCACCTCCATATGTGTAACTATTAATAGTATTCATTATTTAAACAAAGTTAACGATTTCTCTGTAAAACATAATATAAATATTTTAATGCATTTCATCATGAAAGTGATATCAAGTATAAATCTAAGAATTCTAAATGTGCAGATAGCTGGAATATTATAAATTTCATGTGTTCCGTTAGGCGATCTATTGCTGCTTGCCACTGCTGTCAAGTCTGGAGGAAATCCCAGAAGCACGTAGCGATTAACAACTGCGTCGGTTTTAAGATGACATTTATTACAGTCTACTTGAATGATAAAGTAAACTGCAAGGTTAAAATGGACATTACGAGTTTAAAGCCGAAATTTCCACTTTGATCACAAAATAGACATTTTCATTATGTTTTTTTTTCTCTGTGGCTCAAATATGCTGCCGTGCATTCTGATGTTATTGTAAAGGTGCAAAAAAAAAAAAAAAAATAGACGGCACAGGAGATGGTATGTGAGGCTTTCAAAATATATCGTGTCATTACTTTGGGGAATATGCGACGCTTGAATATAAAAGCAACATGAATACATTTGTATGTCGGCATTTCGCTTCACCACATCGAACCATTCATCAAACATTGAAGCATGCACATCGATCCTGGAGGATCCTAAAAGTGGCTGGAGTAGCAAGAAATTCAGGCTGGAATTCAGGGTTTGAATGTGGAGAGTTATGACGATATTCCAGAAGAAGATAACTGCATTTGGATAAATGTATATTGTTGTACATGAATAAATATAAGATATCCCCTGAAAATGAGCCCTAGTGCATCTTTTGGAACAAAACATAATACAAGACCCGGTCTTATTTTCGGGGAAACACAGTAGTCTCGATAAGCTGCAACTCTAAAGTCAGGCTTAATGACCTTTGCCTGCCGCAGCCCTAAATTTTTGGTTAATGACTACCAGGTGCTGTAGTTTTAATCCCTGGCTTAATAACCTCAGTAACTTGCAACACCAAACCTTGACTTAATGTCATTTGTCTGCAGCAACTGTAAACCCTGGTTTAGTGCCCTCAGTATGCTAAAACTCCAAAATCTGGCTTAAAGTCGCTAGGTTCTAGGGAAATTCCACATTCTGAAATTAATGATCCCAGGTCTCCATTATTGTACACCTTAACTTAATGACCATGGTCTGCTGCAGTTCTAATAATCTCAGTATTATGTAGCTCTAAAACCTGCCCTAATCACCTAAGCGTGCTGCATGTTTAAGCCATAACTTAATGATCCAAACCCTGACCACACAGACCACAAAAGCTCTGTGGACTGTACCCACCACATTGATGTCGGCATGAATCAAGCGCAGCTCCTCAACATGTGCCATCTTCTCCTGAAGAAGCAGGTCCATCTCCTGCTTATACTCCTTCAAATGCTTCTCCTCAGACTCCAGGGCTTCAAATTCAGCCTTGAGCCGTGACTTAATCTTCTCCATCTGTATAGTTTTATTTCTGTGAAGAAATAAAAGATGTACACTACAATTTTAAATCACTGCTTATAAATTGCTAATCATGAAGAAATTTGGAAAGAGAAGACATCTGATAGGTTCTCTTCGTGATTAAATTGCATTATTACATTACATTACAAAGCTCTTTACATGCACAGTATAAATAACTCACAGGAGGACAATCTCACATAATTACATTAATAACAAATATGGGTTTATGGCCAAATGTTTAGACTAAACCGACTCTTTCTTTCTAGTCATTGCTGATTAAAGCTGCCTCTTTTTCGACCATCAATGAAGTTTCATTGCTGTGTTTCTCTTTTTTCTACTTGATAATGAAACTCCATTTCTTACTTTCTGAGAAACACACCTCATGTTGCAACTGCACAGTCATAGTGATGGTCCCTGAACCTTATCCCAGCATCCTATCAGGCATGTTTTCTATTGTGCCCTAATGATACACTAATGACCATGCATACAGTAACCCGTCAGTAAACTGCTGAAGCTTGTTGATATGGAAGAATAATTTCAGGGTAACATAGCATTCATCTTAAAGAAATAGCATAATGGCTTAATACATGTCAGAAACCTGTTCAGGCACACCAGGAGACTAGATAAAGATGAAGTGAACAACAAAATGTACATCCATCCATCCTCTTCCGCTTATCCAAGGTTAGGTCGCGGGGGCAGCAGCTTGAGCAGAGATGCCCAGACTTCCCTCTCCCCAGCCACTTCTTCTAGCTCTTCCAGGGGAATCCCGAGGTGTTCCCAGGCCAGCCGGGAGACATAGTCACTCCAGCGTGTCCTGGGTCTTCCCGGGGCCTCCTCCCGTTTGGACGTGCCCGGAACACCTCGCCAGGGAGGCATCCAGAAGGCATCCTGATCAGATGCCCGAGCCACCTCATCTGACTCCTCTCGATGCGGAGGAGCAGCGGCTCTACTCTGAGCTCCTCCCGGGTGACTGAGCTTCTCACCCTATCTTTAAGGGAAGGCCCAGACACCAGGAGGAGGAAACTCATTTCAGCCGCTTGTATTCGCAATCTCGTTCTTTCGGTCACTACCCATAGCTCATGACTATAGGTGAGGGTAGGAACGTAGATTGACTAGTAAATTGAGAGCTTTGCCTTACGGCTCAGCTCCTTTTTCACCACGACAGACCGATGCAGAGCCTGCATCACTGTAGACGTCGCACCGATCCGCCTGTCTATCTCACGCTCCATTCTTCCCTCACTCGTGAACAAGACCCCGAGATACTTGAACTCCTTCACTTGGGGCAGGATCTCGCTCCCAACCCTGAGAGAGCACTCCACCCTTTTCCGGCTGAGGACCATGGTCTCGGATTTGGAGGTGCCGATTCCCATCCTGGCCGCTTCACACTCAGCAGCGAACCGATTCAGAGAGCGCTGAAGATCACGGCCTGATGAAGCAAACAGGACAACATTATCTGCAAAAAGCAGTGACCCAATCCTGAGTCCCCCAAACTGGACCCCCTCAACACCCTGATATGTACACTGAAATATAAGAATTGGTTTAGGAAAAATACTGAGATGGCCAAATAAATAATGTACCAGAAGAAAGGTTGATGTAATATGCAATGTAATGTACTGAAGGATGACTAAGAGATGACTAAGAAGTCAGCAGATGTCCTATAAACGAGAATGGAGAAAGGGTGGTGGTGCAACTCAAAAGGTACAAGAACAACCAGAATATAACAAACTTTTATTTATATAAATCGTTTGGGTGTAAACCAATGAACCAACCAGAGTAAAATGTATTCATTGATTCATTGATAAAATGTACTAGTATTGTTATTTATAAGGTTACAAATTATTTTTCTCAGGTGGAATACTGATCGCTTTCTTTGATCACTCACAACTGGATTAAGAGTTCAAAGGCTACAGCTAAGGCATGCATTGCTGTTAAGATTCCAGTGCAAAATGTGCGTCTATACATTTGTTCTGGTTTTTACTGTGTTTCAGAGAAGTGAATGTTTGGCATGAAAGATAAAGCTTGCAAAAATTGTTACATGAAATATCAAGAACTCCAACCACATTAAAATATGTGTGTAATGTAATTAAGCTGTACAAACAGCAAAGTTAAAGTCCATTTCCACTGCTAAAATGAAATTATGTGGGATGAACCGACTCATGACTGTTTCATACTAGATGTCATGAATTGACACATACTGTGTTTGCCCACAGGGGCACAATATTCATTTTTACTTGTTAAATAATAAAAGGAAATAATAGTCTTAATATAATATAGACTCAAACAGTATATTTTACATGTCCCAAGCACGAAAATAATAGTATTATTACAGTCAGTCAGTCATTGTCCAACCCACTATATCCTAACACAGGGTCACGGGGGTCTGCTGGAGCCAATCCCAGCCAACACAGGGTGCAAGGCAGGAAACAAACCCGGGTAACCCAAAATACTGTGATATCCCAGGTTACTTGCACCTTACACTCCCAATCACTGCTGGTCCAGTTGTTTAGGGCAGTTTCTGAAAGCATTCCAACTTACTTCATGACTTCTTGGTTTGGTTTTGAGTGTGCACAGGTGTGGATAACCATTTGGGTGCCAGTACACAAATACTGAAAACATTATTTGGTGATTCCATATGTACATCGCATCGCGTGAGAAAATCGGACAGCGGAAAAGAACAGTTGATTCTGGCAATATTTTGACAGAGAAAGCAAAACTGTTTTCATGGTCAAAATCTGCAATACCAAACTGGCATACAAAAGTTCAACAAACTCAATGTTGAATCATGAGACTGAAGCATTCTGCAAAATCTCTTGACCAAACGGCACAAGAACACAAGCAAACTTCAATAGCCTCATTTATTACACCAGCTCAAAAGGGTGATCTAATCAGAACTTTAAAAAAAAGAATCACAACTGATGACAAAAATGTCAGCAAAGGACATGCTGCCCCCTCAGCTTTGTGGAAGGCAACGGCTTTAGAGAACTAATGAGCTGTGTCGAGCCAGAGGGTATAGTGCCCCCTTCCAGAAAGGTATTACTAAATTGGGAGAAGAGCAACATCAATAAATACTGAAGCTGCACAAAATGAAGCTCCAAACAACAATTTAGAGATGTCCTGTAAAATGGATGCCCAGATGAATTTCATTGGTCCAAATAAAATTATTCAGAAAGAAAACTCACTAATTTAAAAGTAAAACCCCTGTTGACAGTTTTACACCCATGGTTTGCTTTACCTTACCAGGGCTACAATTTCAGCACAGGATTATGAAAGAGCACGCATTTTATTTACTGTTCACTCACTGTTTAAGTTAATAAACGAGAAAATGCCAATGTTCTTTAAAAAAGTAAAAACTGAAATTAAAGGTCTCAGTTATTGTTAATTTTATTAAAGTGGGAGTTGTTATGATCAGCTTACATAGGAAATATGAATATTTGCATGGTATTAATTTTGAAAGAGAAGCAAGTATGATGGTTGCCTAAAACTCTAACTATACTTTGCGGTTAACTGAAAATCCATTTGATACTCAAACATCAAAATTAATCACAATGCACAACCCTATTTGGCATCACCTGCTTACTCCGAATATAAACTGAAATATTTTTTTTGAACATCTGGAAAAACTGGAGACCTGAAATTCCACTTTAAGCAAGACCTCCAAACTTAAGAAATGAGGAGACAGTTTAAGGTCACACTTATCCTGGTAGCCCCTTCTTTCAGTTATTATTATCTTGAAAACATTGCAGGTGACAAAAAACAATTACTGTAACACTAATGGCAGTTAAATAGTCACCATGATCAATAACATGTTTTGATTCAACCATTTCTCATTTTGAGTTTCAAATATCCCATTGCCCAGTGCCAATCAACATTAACTTTACATAATAAGGGAGCATAAGTGTTGTTCTACAACCTGAAAGACTGATTACATACTAATTATTTATTGTATAATATATGTTTCTGTTTAATGGAATGAAGTGTAATGATATATTTGGCCTGTTGAGTTATTTTATGTTATTATGTTATTGTATGTAGGTGAGTACAGAATGCATCAGTCTCATATAGACCTCTACTGGCCAGCATCTTTTTGAAAAATGGTACTTTAATTTCCAATCTCCTGCTACAAAAATAACTGCTTGTGGTTCTTTATCAAAATTAAATTAAATTAATTTTTGATTTGCATTCCAAATAGAACAGTTCTCAAAATGCCTAACAAGTTGCTGAAAAGTCCTATCAAAGGTAAACCAACACAAGACATATCAGCAAGTTAAAATTCTCCCATATCATACATTAAGAGTGGTTCCATGAGAATTGAGAGTCTGTCTGTTGACATCCCCCAAGCCACTGCATGCCACACAAAAAGTCCAGTAAGGAAACATAAAACTTTACAAATCATCCACGGAGTTAAACAACCAAAATTAGTCAATGAATGTCTGGTCTTTAACTTTAGTACTGTACTAGGTCCAATGTTTCAGTGCTGCCCCTGGCAGCTTTAATGTATTCACTGTTCAAAATTTCAGGCTCAAGAAAGGATTCTGGGGTTGGCATCAAACATAAAGCTGAGGTGGAGTTTAAGCGAGTTTTGGGTGCATCAAAAGAAAAGAAACAAATCTGGAGGCTTAAGTAGACAAGTCATTCCAGTGATCAGTTAGGGACTGATATAAGTTCTAGTTGGGCCCTGAATGACAACAATGAATCATTTTGCTGCCTATAATTGTTCCTCTTTCTGTTTTGTTAGTATTGCTTGATATTTATTTAGGATCATTTTTACAATCTGTAACACTTTACAATATTTTTCTACTATAATTTTGCTTCACTGAGTTAAGTATCCGAAATACTTACTATTAGTGTCTTTCCAAATGAACAATGGCTTACAGTACTTTATAAAGCACTTAAAGAAAAACAACATGCAAATGAATGCTTCTAACACAAAAAAAAAAAAAAATCAGAGGAGCTCCAATGACTGACACACTAAAAATGAACACCGTAAAAACAAAGACAAATTAAAAGGCCAGGTTTTGAATACAGAAAGAGGGACAAGTCTTTGAATTTTAAATTGATGCAAGGACCACAGGTGCATTGCAAAGGTTCAGATATTTTGCTTGATTAGTTTCCGTCTTAAGATGACATGCCGCTCCATTAAAGGTAGCATTATTTCAGTTTTATTTTATATTGTCCCTTTAAGTGTTGAAAGTCGCTTTGAATAAAAGCATCTGCTATGCAAATAAATCTAAATGTAAATCACAATAAATAATTCATAGTATCTACATGGGTATGTGCCTGCCCTAAGATTCCAGCATTGTGGGCAGGATGTTCGTGGTCCTGCGATGATGGATTAAGAGTAGACGAGCACTGATATATATAACGGGAATGACCAGTTTTAGTAAATTTCAAAAACCGAACATTACCTGCGGGATGCTAAACAAAGGGAAGCCTTGAAATCTGACCATAACGCGTGAAAGTCTGAAGGAATCTAACCATCGACTGAGCCCTCAGAACCCCCTTAAAGGGACAGGCGGGGAGCCTCAAGTACCAGACAGAATGGGCCCACAGGAAGTTGGCTATACAATGAGACCAGGCAAAGATGACTTCTTATACGGATGCTACTCCTTAATCTTTTCCTTTCACTAATGTACCTCTTTCATCTTAGCAACCCTCCTGTTTCATTTGTATATCGTACTCTTGTACACCAGGGGGGAAAAATAAATAAAACTTGTCCCGGCGATTGTATGTACATTTTAAAATGTATTTACCTCCCAAGTCTAACAATGATCAAACCACGGAACCTCACCTGATTTCCTTAATATTTTCCAGTTTGCACATGATTTCCTGCTCGTCGGCCATTGCGCGTCCCGCCGATCCTAAACCACTGTGGAGATTCTTCCACAACGGCAGCAAAACAATAGGTGTAAAAGCAGCCAGGCTGTAAGCTCAGGGCATGCGCGCCCCGAGGTTTTCTGGGAATTGTAGTCCTGGATTTTACAAAAAAAAAGAGAGAGAAGTACGAATTACTGTATGTGGCCCGCTACGATATGCATTTGAATTAAAGAAGAATTTATTTTTTAAGTTATAATATATGTTTTATATCGAGTACGGTTCATAGAAACACCTCTTAGTAAATTGCAGTAATAGAAGTGATTCTGGCCTATTCTCTTTTCCCTGCCCCCATATCCTGTTTTGTGATTGTGCACTAATTGTGTATTTGTTGCTAATTGTTAGTGAAATATTCTCCGTGTTAACCCCCTGCTGATATGTGCTTCCTTGTGCAATTTACCACTACAATGAATTCAACCAGGAGATGGTAGGGGGGAGGCCAGGATCATTGACTGTATTTTTACCCATAGAAGGCAGTGTTGACACAGCTAGCACTCTACAAAATTCTACCATGACGATGATGCAAAATTTTTTTGATTCACATACTGAGTAACATTCTCAAACAGTTTTCTTGATTTCAGCCTTTTAACTCAGCCTGCACCAAAAGACCAATGGGTGCAGGTGGCTTGGAATTCAAGGGTTCACAAGGATTTGAACAAAGAGCCAGTCTTCTTCATGTATTATTACTCTGGTGTTCATATTGATTTAATCATAAAGCGGTTCATCTTGAAGGGAGAGGTGACACATTTATAAAAGTACCTCAAATATTATCATCATCATCATTATTTTCATTTTATTTTTGGTGGTGAGGATCACAGAGGCAACATGCTAAACTGGACTATACCAGCCACCTAATCCAGGCCAGATCATTCAGTCGCGCCTAACGAATTCCCAGTAAGGAGATGTAATAGCTCCAGGAATGTCCTGGTTCTTCCCCTTGATCTTCTCTTAGTGGGTTATAACTTTTACATATTCTAATTGAGGTGCCCAGATGGTGTCCTAACAACATGCCCAAACCACCTCAGCTGGCTACTCTTAATCTAGAGTAGCACCAGTTCAATTCTATGTCCCACCATTATTAATGTACCTTTCACCTTGACATGGACAGAACTGAATTGTGTTTAAATAAATTTATGAGATTATTTTAATTAAAGATTATTAATGTGGCCTAGTGCATAAAGTTTTAATTTGTAAATGGCAAGGTTACTAGTTATTAGAACATTAGAACACTATAGACGAGAACAGGCCATTCAACCCAACAAAGCTCCCCAGTCCTATCCACTTATTTCTTCCAAAAAAACATCAAGTCAAGTTTTGAAAGTCCCTAACGTCTTACTGTCTACCACACTACTTGGTAGCTTATTCCAAGTGTCTATCATTCTTTGTGTAAAGAAAAACTTCCTAATATTTGTGGGAAATTTACCCTTAACAAGTTTTCAACTGTGTCCCCGTGTTCTTGATGAACTAATTTTAAAATAACAGTCTTGATCCACTGAACTAATTCCCTTCATAATTTTAAACATTTCACTCATGTCACCTCTTAATCTTCTTTTGCTTAAACTGTATAGGCTCAGCTCTTTTAATCTTTCCTCATAATTAAACCCCTGTAGCCCTGGAATCAGCCTAGTCGTTCTTCTCTGGACCTTTTCTAGTGCTGATATGTCCTTTTTGTAGCCTGGAGACCAAAACTGCACACAGTACTCAAGATGAGACCTCACCAGTGCGTTATAAAGCTTAAGCAGAACTTCCTTGGACTTGTACTCCACACATCATGCTATATAACCTAACATTCTGTTAGCCTTCTTAATGGCTTCTGAACACTGTCGGGAAGTCGATAGCTTAGAGTCCACTATGACTCCTAAATTCTTCTCATAAGACGTACTCTTGATTTTCCGACCGCACATTGTGTATTCAAACCTAACATTTTTACTTCCTATGTGTAATACTTTACACTTACTGACATTAAATTTTATCTGCCACAAATCTGCCCAAGCCTGTATGCTATCCAAGTCCTTCTGTAAGGATATAACGGATTCCAAATGATCTGTAATCCACCTATCTTGGTATCTTCTGTAAACTTAACCAGCTTTTTACTTATATCCCTATCTAAATCATTTATATATATTAAAAATAGCAGCGGCCCTTGCACTGACCCTTGTGGAACACCATTCTTAACATCGGCCAGTTCTGATTAGGTTCCTCGCACCATCACCCTCTGCTTCCTGTGTCTGAGCCAATTCTGCACCCATCTAAAAACATCACCCTGAACTCCCACTTCTTTTAACTTGATGCCCAACCTCTCATGTGGCACCTTATCAAATGCTTTGTGAAAGTCCAGATAAATAATATCATATGCTCCACTTTGATCGTATGCTTTTGTTGCCTCCTCATAGAATTCCAGCATGTTAGTAAAACACGACCTCTCTCTTCTGAACCCATGCTGAATGCTCAGTAAAACTCCTGTCCTTGCCAGGTGTTGCTCAATCTTATCCTTAATAATTTCTTCCATTAATTTTCCTGTGATACATGTTAAACTTACTGGTCTATAGTTGCTTGGATCTGCCTTGTCATCCTTTTTATATAATGGGATGATATTTATCATTTTCCAGTCCTTCGGAATCTCTCCAGTCCGCAGTGACTTCCTAAAAATATGTGTCAAAGGTTTATATATGTACTCACTAGCCTCCTTAAGAACACGAGGATAAGTATTATATTTATTAGTTGAGGTTCCTTTCTTATTTGGCTGGCGGCTTTATCCAAGACAACTTACACAATTGTTTATAATTCTTCTTCAATTGAAGTACAGGCAGGTGAAGTGACTTGATCATGGTCACAAAGTCTCAGTAGTGGGACAAAAGTCCTCACCACAGGTTAACTTTATCTGTAATTCATTGCCCCATTGCCGAAATAAGGACATCATTTCTTGTGATTTATACTGTAAGTTGTTCTGGATAAAACTGACAGGTAAATAAATTAAGACATTTAAATTATTAAAAATATTTTAAACAAGGTTTGGACAATATACCAATGTGCTGGATTTTATATCCTGCCAAATGAGCATTTCAATATTGACAGTAACTCTTCATGAACATAAAGATGATGAAAGTTAGTAGATGCTGTTCCAAACTCTTGAGTTAATAATAGAAAGTGACCTAAAAACTAACTCCGCATTGTTGGTTATATTTGTTTGAACAAATGTAGCTTTCATCAAGCCTTACCTGAAGAACACAAAATTAGTTGTTGTTTAGATAAACCACTTTAAACACACACACACACACACACACGGAAGAATATGAGGTGGAAGCTTTGTGGTTTCCAAAACTGAAGGTCACAGGACAATCTTTAGAATATATTAGGAGTCAGTGACTTACAGTAGCTGAGACGTAAAATGAAGTATTTTATTCACTGGACCACAGGGTTTTACTTTTAAAGTAGATATGGATTCAAAGTGATTTAGTTTAAGTAAGCTCTGGGATTCAGTGGGGAGCATCCATATGTGAAGGACTAGGAGACACAGAACACCATCTGAACAATCAGGCTGCTGCTTCCAATTCCTGAGTCCAGCAGGTCTGCCAGCTAATCTGAAACACTAAAATAATATGGTGATGGAATAAAATACTGGCAACCTATGAGTTAGCTGAGATTTAAAATGAGCGCTGGATGATTTCCAGCACATTAGTCACTGGGTAATGTTTTCTCTTCTGAATGGCATATGGAAGCAAGCTGTACTGGTCCTTTTGATGCTGGAAAAATTTGGCAGGTATACTTTACCTTCTAGTTCCTACTGGTAGCATTTTTATTTTAATTCTTTTTGATGTGATTTTTGAAACTCCCATCAGTTTGTATATTTGTGTAGCACAGTGGTAGTGCTGCTGCCTTGCAATAACTAGACCATGGTTCAGGTCCTGGTTGCTTCCTGTGTGGAGTTTACTCTGGTTTTCTGCCATAGTCCAAAGATAGACACTTTATGTAGATTGACTATGCTAAAGTCACCCCAAATGTATGTATGTTCACATTGTGATATACTGGCATCCTGATCCTATTCTATACTTGCAAGATAGGCTCCAACAACCCCATGACCATGCTCTGGGTAAGTGGGTTTGGAAAATAAATGAGCAATTTGCATATTGCAATCTTATTAATTTAATATCTTAGTAATAATATTATATATCTGCTCCACGTGGGTAATTCTCACCTGGACAAAGCTAGAAGCACTGTGAGGATTTTGGTTTTTGATTTTTCCATTGCCTTGAGCATCATTTAGCCAACACTGTGAAGGGGTCATTTCAGAGATATACAGGTGGATGAGCCTATGGTGTCCTGGATAATGGACCAGACCACAGTTTGTGAGACTCAAGGACTATTTCCCTGATACAGATGTCAGCAGCATTGGAACACCAGAAGGAACATTCCTGTTTCCTTTCCTATTTACTCTGTACATCTCAGACTATAAATTTAACACCCGGTCATGTCACTTGTAAAAATTCTCAGATGACTTATAGGGTGTACTGATAAGGTGAATGAGACAGAGTATATGAGTCAAATTCAGAACTTTGTTTCCTGGTGCAAAAAAGAATTGTTAGCAACTAAACATCAGCAAATCCAAGGAACTGATTATTGAGTTTCTCCTCACCAAAGAGTCTCTATATCCAGTCACAGTTCAAGGAATGGGTGTTAGATGTGGTGCACTCCAACTAGTAATTGGGGTTCCACATCAATGACAGGTTGGACTGGTCTTGTAACAAAGAGGAATTACATAAGAAAAGGCAGAGCAGGCTGTTCTTTTCAATGAGGGTAGCAACATCCTTCACACCTTCTACAACTCTGTTGGGGCGTGTGATTTTCAATGATGTATTGTTTCTGGTCTGGTAACATCACTTCAAGAGAGATTCACTGAATCAACAAGCTGAATAAAAGAACAGGCTCAGGTATTCACTCTGGACCCCCTACAGGTAGCAGCGAAGAAGAGAATTAAAGTAAAACTGAATGCCATTAGGAACAATGCTGCACATCTTCTCTCTGACACTAACACTGAGGACTATCAGCCAATGAATTATTGAGCAAAAGTGTGTCAAGAAAACCCTACTGGAACTCCTTTATACCAAAAGTAAAATGCCTCCGTGGTGCCTCACTTGCACTGTAACTACCAAGTCAGACATATTTCTTTCTTTTTTATATTCTTCTTATTCAGTTATTCTGGTCTGTATATATACATATATACATAAGTGAAGATCTGTGATATGGTTTGCATATTTGTAGCTAGAAATCCACAAAAGGAGATGATGAGTCATGTATCTTAAAATAGTTTTTGCAATACATATCCAAGAGCATCGCAAAGCTGTCAGAAGGAAGGACCCACAGTCTCTGTCATATGCACATACTAATTCAACTGGACACATGTTTAACTGGGACACGGTACAAGTAAGATTCAAAGATAATACTAAAAGTGCCAGAAAGCTGGCTGAATCATGGCTATCAAATGAAAATGCTATCAACAGACGCTTGGACATGAACCCAGCATATGCATGCTTAAAAAGAACAACATCTGCATATTAAATAAGACTTTATGGCAAAATACCCTGTAAAAACCCCCCACACACACTTATCCCCCCCATTTTTCACTTGCTATACACTACCTTTGATTCCTGTATGTCTACTAATTTTTCACTGATGATGACTCCTGGTAGGGGTTGAAAGCTTAGGAATATTTTAAGATATCAGACTCATCTTCTCCCTTTGTGGATATACAGTACA
>JANRMT010062790.1:9373890-9391297 GCA_026402145.1 Polypterus bichir lapradei | reverse complement strand
CCCGTATCTGCGTGGGTTTCCTCTGGGTGCTCAGGTTTCCTCCCACAGTCCAAAGACATGCAGGTTAGGTACATTGGTGATCCTAAATTGTCCCTACTGTGTGCTTGGTGTGAGTGTGTGTATGTGTGTGTGCCCCGCAGTGGGCTGGCGTACTGCCCGGGGTTTGTTCCTGCCTTGTGCCCTGTGCTGGCTGGGATTGGCTTCAGCAGACCCCCGTGACCCTGTGTTAGAATATAGCAGGTTCGACAATGACTGGCTGACTGACAAATAAAGCTCTATCCATCTAAGTGGCCCAGTAATGAAGCATACTACTAATGGCACCTTTAAAAAAAGGTTGACTGAGGTGATTTCTGATTTCATCTCCAATGACCAGTAAGCCTCCTAACCTCCACTCAAACATACTGGCTTACCTGGCTCAGAGAGACAGAAGAAGTCAGTGTATTAGTTGAAACACATAACGTTTTACATCAGCAGTTCTCAAAGAGTCTTGGACTGAGAACCACTTTGGAAAAGTCAAAGATATAGAGGACCACCTACAGTATGGCCAACAGCTACTCATCATTGTAAATTATGTGCATTACAATTTTCACATTCTGTTTTCTGCATGTAGTAGTGAAAAATACTGTAACAACACAACGTACAAAGAAGAGTTGGCAAACAAACTGATTAAGTCTGAGCACAGCTGTTTATTGAAAAGTTAAATCTTAAGTACTCATGTTACTCTTACTGTTCTACCTTAGGGAAGTGCAATAAAAACATAGCAGAAGTCCAGGATGAACAGAACTCTTTGGCACCTAACACTACTCCTCAGACTCTTTCTGTGCTGCAGGCTAATTCTCATATTGCAACTCTATGAGCTTCCATGAAGGCTCAGAGTATAGAACTGGAAAGGGAAGAATAGGAGTAGAAGTAAAATATATTATCTTCTGCAGGAAATTCAGAAAATGTGGTCCGAGGTCAGTGTGTTATTGGCATTTCCTTTGGCTTTATCAGTAAGAAAGATCTTCTAAGAAAGATGACCATTTCAGCTCATGCGCCACATGGCACCAGTGGCCCCTGGACCACACATTGAGAACCACTGTTTTATTAGATCGTTGGTTAACAGTCACGTGGTTGCCACTGTGAGACTAAAGAACAACTCCCTGCGAGTCATTGGACTACGACTACGGAAGATCTCCCTAAGATCTGAACTTGTGTGCTGCTTGGTTACTTGTTTCTAGCTTTATTAAATTCTGACAGTTAACACTGAACGACACAAGGGCCGGGGAAGCCTCACACCCCTTCGCTAATGACAGGGAGACACAGGATGAACCTGTGAGTCAGCGGGGATCACAGTTTGAGTCGCCCGCCCGCTTCAGCTCTCACTCTGGCATAGACTGCGTGGCCGCGTCTGCGTCCTGCACGTGCTCGCGCCCGTAGTCTCCACGGTCGCCGGTAGGGGGCGGCAGACGTGTTGCTAGGCGACGGTCTGTGGGAGGTAGGATGATGGAGGAAGGGATGCAGGAGCAGCTTTGCATCCGGATCTTCGCTGCGAATTGATTCTGCGTGTCAGCTGGAGCGAGCGAGCGCTCGATGGTGGTGGAGCTGTGGGCGCCGGCGAGTGCAGGCCCCCTGCTGCAGCGCTCCATCCCGCACATCGAGCGAGTGTTCCGGGTGCGAGTGGGCCAGGGCCCCGCGGAGCCAGGCGGCGGGGGCATCGCGGTGAGCGTGCGGGAAGGCGACGAGGGCGACCGCAGCCGGGCCAGAGTAAGCGTTAAATTGCCGTCGGGTCAGCTCGAGGCGTGTCGGCAAGGGCATGTGGTGGTGGCGGCGGCGGCGCGCTCCTCGGGGCTGCAGGGCCTCGCGAGGAATGGCGGCCGCTGCACGAGTGAGTCATGCAGGAGCTGCAGTCGTGCGCGAGTTCGGGTTCGGGCGGTGGCACGCCTGGGCTGTCCATTTGTTAGTGATGTCACGCTGCCGTGCTACAGTTCCCCTCGTGCTGTACGGCGTGCTGAAAGGCGCTTTATAATTGACACAATGTCAAGGCCCAAATAGGTGCCCTCCTTATATTAAGTAATGAAAGGCGCTATAAAGGAGGTTGCATCGCTTAGTGCAATACATTGACCACCGTTATAGACGGCCTTTTCATTGGGCATGTCAAACGGAGCTTCTTTCAAAGAGATCTTGGTTTAACTTTGGAAGCCATTTTCGTAATGTAGGACACTATATAAAATGCTGAGCATCTTCAATTGGACAGTCCTGGCTGTTTTCTCAAGTTGACCTTGTATAAATGGCAGCTTCTTCCCATCTGTTACTTGGTTGCATGGTCAGTTTAACAGGCTGGTGTTCTGTTAGCTCAGGCTTCTTGGAGGAATACCTACTTCTTATGAATGACCCCTTTGAGAGGTTATCTGGGTTTTCAAACCTGATTTCAGTTTCATGTTTTCACATGATCCATTTAACTGTATTATATGCATATTCCATTCAATAAATATGAGTTAGACCTGAATGAGTACCAAAGACTGCTATTGGACCATATGTGGGACTTCTGGCTTTAGCTGGCAGTCATTAAATGAGACCCACTTCGTGGATAATGTGATAGAGGAAAGTGGTTTTAGGTGGATATTGCTTTACAAATTTGTTTTGTCATTGATTTATTATAAAAGTATATTGAATAAAAAAATTGTTAAATGACAGTTGTTAGAAGCTGTTTGTACAATATAAAATGCTTAATCTCTTCTAGTCATTTAAATCGTAGGCTTATTTTAAAAAGCACTATGTAATATTAATTATATTGATGAAAGTGCATTAGATTACATTTCCTTGTGGGTAAAAGGGTGAGGGAGGGATGTTTCAGGAATTCTTTTATACAGTATTATTTTGACATTCAGATTTCTGACAAGACACTGTTACAAATCACTAAAGTGTACTGTTGATTAAGAATTGAGAGAAGATGGTTTTGTGTGTAAGCCTGGGGTGGTTAAGTATGAGGGGCCATTTGACCTTCATGTTAATTAAGATGAGAATCCCCTAAGGACCATTCTTGCCCTTTTACTGCGAGCCACTTTACAATATAAAATATTACCTTACATGATAATGGGGGTAGTGACTTCTTCCACTTGATGTCTTCTATATTATGCATGCATGAATATTCTACTTCAAAGGTGTCTAATGATAGATTGTACTGGTATTTTACAGATATGTTTTACTTTAAAACATTCAAGCCTGATAATTAATGAAAGGTGCCTTACACAGTATTATTTTGGATTTATTTTCATTTTGCACTATTGGTCTGGTTGTTTTTGAATGCTGGAAGCCTCCTCCATGTTGCACTTACTTGGACTGCATTATGTTGTTAAAGTCTTGAGAGCTTTGCATACGCTTATCCTCCACATGTTAATCAGAAATCACAATATGGGATATGCTGATTTTCATTTGGGAATTTGAAGTCTTTAATTGATGGGATTTGATTAATCATACAACACGTGAAACAACATGAGTGACAGTAATGTTGGCAAAAGCTGCTTGGAGTGCTGATTTATGCGGCATACTTGTTAGAGAGTGTAGTTGGGTTTACTTTCATATTGACTTTTTTAAGTATTATGGCCATCATAATAGGGGTTAAGGAATGACAACCATCAATGGTTCACACCATGCACATTGCACAACGCTTGTTCTAACTTTCTTGAGATGTTTGGGCGATTATGTTGTGACAGCTGATTTTTGTTTGTAAAATTGTTGTATTTGCTTATTATTTCCATGTAAATCAAAGTTTGGTTATGGAATCAAAAAATTACTACCAAGTTAAGTTCAAGTTCTGAATGTACAACGTTCAAAACATCAAGAAAAGTTGATTCTGTCATGGTGTCTGTATGTGTGTATGTAAAACTGTGCATTTTTTAATATTGTGTAGAGCTCCTGAATGATGTCATTTTAGAATGAGCAGTTTCTGTGATATCTGCCCTGAATGTGATTTTTTTCAGTCTGCTCAGATTAGTAATGGGACTGGACCTATTGATTTGCAAAATGTTTGCACAGATGGTTTTTAGGATACATACATGGAGGCACATGTAAGTGCACATAGGCACACACTCAAAGAAATCTATAAGTGAAGATAGCTGGGAGCTTTTTTAATCTACCAGAGCACATGCTAAATGATGAAGTAAAAGATATGAACACACACACCATAATAGATCTGTTAAGGTTGTCGTGGACTGAGGCTTTAGGCAGCCCTGTACCAGTCTGTCTGTCTGTTCAGCTTGTTTACTTCAAGTGATCCAATGTGTTTAGTTTCAATAAAATATTATTTTTGTTGCTCATTTCATTCAATGTCCTGTTTGTTTTACTTTACATTTATTTTAGTACATAATAAACATTATGTAAGGTAATGTACTTGATGTTTATCATTAATTAGTACAATTAATTGTACTATTTAGTAAAATCTTCAAAAGAGTGATTTCCTGAAGTATCATTAAAGTGAAGTTTATTTGGAAGTTCCATATGACCCATTCTATACCAATTTCTTCTGTCTGTGTGTTTTTAGTGTGTCTATGCTGACTGTGGGAGAGTGGGTTACATTCCAGTCTTGGGCAGTTTCTGCATGAAGTTTACATGCTCTGTCAGTGTTTGAGTCAATTTGCACCCCTAAATTTTCCCAGCATTTGTTTGTGAGTGTGTGCTTGTGAGTAAGTGATGTGGTGGACTGGTGCTCTGCCAAAAGTTTTGGCTCCCCATAACTCTGAAGTGAAAACAGCAGGCCCTTCTTAGTGCAACTCCTTCTACAGACTGGCCAGGAGATGGAGATTTAAAAAAGTCTATATTTTAGTCCCTGGAGATGTTACTATCGTGTTATGTGTTGAAAATAATCAGTTGTTTGGGCGCATGATAGAATTTTGACATTTATTTTCAACTTGCACAATGATGGTGTCTCTGATACTTTTGAGAAGTCCAGGTAAATTGATCTGGTTTTAGATTTATCCATCAATGGAGGTAATAGCCATTTCTCTCAAGTTACAGTTACTCCTTTTGACTGCTGTCAGTTTAGATTCATTGTCTTAAGTATTCAGGGAAAAATGTCTAAGTTTTGATATGGAGATTAGAAGGCCATTATTGTCCACATTGAGAAAAATGTGGAGGAAATTTAAATCTGTGTAAGAAAGTCTGAAGTACCTCACACCTGTGTCAACTTAGGGGAAAATAGTAGACACTCGAGGGGTTTAAATTAAAAGTGGTCAGGAACTTCTGGTACATTTGCAGGTACATTTTGGTTTCTATAAAGTTCAAAATAGTTTAGATGATTCATATGATTCATTGCTTTTTGTAATGTCATGGATGAAATCTAAAATTAAACAAAATCACAATTAAGCTACTTGCCAGTTAGATTTATATATAAAGTAATGGCAGTGAGATAGAAAAATCCTTTATCCAGAACAAGTGCGCTATTAGATAGACGTCTAGGGCAGTGGTTTCCAAAGTCAGTCCTGACAAACCCCATGTGACTGCTGTTTTTTGTTTTATCCAGTTTCATAATCTATGGTCATTTTATCTCTAATTTATTATATTTCTTCTCTTATTCTTCATTTAGAAATGAAATCTGAGACTTGCATTCATATGAAATGTAGAAATATTCATATTTTTGTTAGAGTAGTTCCTACTTTTAATTTGCTTTTTTTCTGTGGAATTTGCTCTCTTAGTTGTATCCTAATGACAACTACCACCATGTCTTAGGGTGTTCTTGACAGCTATATGGGCAGTAGACATCTTAATAAGATTGTGGACTATGGATGTGGGAATGCCAAGATCTTTAGAGATGGCATTGTACCATTTTACATTATTGTCAATAAGAAACAGAGAATGAAACAGACTTTTCTACACATTAAAACCATAATTTGTTGGTTAATTCTAGTCAGGTGAGTACTAGCAATGTATTACAGGTTAATCGATTTTCACAGCAAAGAGTATCAAATTGATTTCACTCATTTTAAAGGATGCCAATATTCGGTGCATGACAACTTTTCAGTTTATATATCATTTCCACGTTTTCTCTTTTTTAATTGTTGTTGTTTTATCCAGTGCTGCTGTAAGTGTACACTGATCAAAGCTGTTCACTGCTTAATTTTTCAGCAGATATTGTATAGGATATAGCTAAAATGCAAGGATGCCAATAATATTAACCGCATACATTTGTTTATTAGTTCAAGGTTTGTTATCAAGAGTTGGGAACTGAGCAGACAAGTGGCTGATCACTTCTTTCAAGAACAGTAGATTGGCTTTCTGCTGTCTTTTTGTATAGTAAAAGGCCAGAAAATACATTTAACTGAGCCTGTAAACTAGCTGGTAGTTTGAAAGTTCTTAGGCCACTCCTTCATGACAGACTGCTAGCATAGTTAACATTTTTAGTTAAAAAATAATGCTGACTGAATTTGTATTCTTTGAATACTGCAATGCTTTTCTTACAAATTGAACATCTAGCTTTTGTATTACCCTTTATCAAAAAGTATATTTAATTTTTTTCTTCTTTGAACACTTTGCATTTGCTGTCAACCTTCCACTTCTTCACTCTGCTCACTTGGTTATAGATTCTATTTCTGTGTGGTGGATCCACTCTAGCAGGTAAATAAAACTGGTGTAGCATTTGTGCACCATCTAATGGAAAGAATAATGAACTGTAAGAAAAAAATGATACCAGACAAGGTGGAGTATTGTGAATATTCACTAATTTATATTTGATCTCAAAGACCAGTTTAAACTACTCTGACACTAGATCCTGTTCACAGGTCATAGTTCCTCCACCCTGACCTAAATGTATCAGTAGGTAAACTGAAGATGTAAATCGTGGTACATTTGTAAATTGTACTATACAGTATGAGAGCCACATATTTTCAAGCACACTTGAAAAATAGGTTATGAGTTCCTTTTACAAACTTTCTGTTGAGTTAAATCAAGTTTATTTGGGCAATTGAAATGTAAGATTATGCCAGGTGGATTTTGCCTTGTTAATTGATTCACAGTTTTCTTTCTTTTTTTAGCTTGGTAAGTTTGTGGCAGTAGAATGTCCTGTCATGTTCAGCTTGTATGTTTTATTCATAGGTATTAAACATTGTCATATCCTATGATCTCTAGCCAGAGTAAAATTTTCCAAATAGGCTGAAGACGAGACAAAGGTTGAACAGCTACTGTTATTTTTTTTTTTTTAGGATAAAGTATGTCTGAAATAATAAGAAAAACATTCAATATGTATAATTATATGGAATCTTGCAGGGAGATATGACTTTATACAACAGAGCAGGAGACAAATTAATACTATTAAATTGTATATATTATTGCTAAAAATAAGGAAAGAGACTAAATCACTCTGGTAGGGGGAACTAAAAAGTAATGGAATAGTGATAAGTAGAAACCAATAACCAGTAAGCAGTTAGAAGACTATAAAATAAACACATTATCGTATCATACACTACTATGTATAGCAAACTGTAATGCATATATAGAGAGAAATATCAACATCTTCATAACTGTAAATAATAATACATGTAGTGTAATTACTGTCTTACACACCATTATATAGTAACAGTAAGTAAAACAATGATAGCAAACAATACAGGGAAATTTGTATCATACATAACTATACCAGTTGACAATGTGAAACTATTATTTAAACAACAATAAAGACAAAAATGGAAGCAAAAAATGTAAATACATAAAACAAGTATACTATAAAAAGAAAAAAGCAAATATATGTCAGACTGGAAAAACCTGGTCTGTGGAGTTGGTACACAAAATCTTTAACTCTGAACTCCTCAATTTATAGTACCACCTACTCCAATTTCTCAGTTGTTTGCACCACTGGCTTGGACTCTGACTCCTCTATTTGCAATTAGGCCAGTATATTTATTATGTTGATTAAAACCACACAACATACAAGATACATGGCATTTCATGATTGCCATCATAAATCATCAGGCTACTTTTTAGCATCCTAAGGTTTTAAAGTTTGGGTTTAAAGACTGTAGTAATGCTGTTATAGCTATTTATAAGATTTATTAAATTATACTTACAAAATGACAAAAGAGGCTATATTTTTACTGAAAGGTTAGAAGAATAAATATAGTTTAATTGAAATTGTATTTGTGAAATTGAAAAAATGTAACACAATATATTACAATTTACATTTACTCAGAGTTGGTACATTTTTGCCAACTAACTCCAGTAACCCAATAATTGCTTTCAACTCCATGACTCTGACTCCATAACTCCGACTCCACGGCTGGAAAAACAAATATCAAGAGCAGCCTATTAAGTATAAACATAAATGAAAGAATTAACTAAGTTATACAAAGATGTAAAACAAGTTTTTCAAAGGAGTAAATAATGATCAAACAAAAATATTAAGTACACATCATAGAAACAAATATATCCTGAGTTTTAGTGTTTTAAAGTTCTCTGTTGAGTGTTTCACATTTTAACTCTGTACCAAAAAAAATTTTAAATTAACAAATATGTAAAATCAAGTCACATAGTGAGGGGGATATATTGATGTTGACTTAGTTATTACCTTTTTTTTTTTTTTTTAAAGGTTTTACTTATGCAAAATATAAACAAAAACCTAAAATAAAAGTGCCTGTTAATAAACAAAAAGTAAGAATGTAGACAACATAAAAGTAGTTTAAAATAAATCAGTTGCATTCACTGTGAAACTAGAAAATGACAGAAGTGGTCAGTCACACTATTTACCATACCTCCAGCCAGTTACATTAAGCACATTCAGTCTTATGTCAATGTTCAGTTACTTGACGAATAATAGCTGGCTTGCTTTTTCTTCATTTCAGACAGCGACTGTTATCCTAGTTGCATGTGCACAGTGTTTGCTCTTTTGCCATTATAAGTTTTGGCTAGCACACTGCTCATGCAATTATATTCTTAGGTGTAGTATGATATTAGGTATGTAGGTACATAGTAGAAAACTTACATTTACAGTACAGTGTACCCTGAGAAGGGCTGAGAGGTAAGAACTACTGCTTTTTTGGGTGGTTCAAATTTAAACATTGTCTTAGTGGTTTATGTGTTAACTTGGTGGTTATGTGTTAACTTGGTGGTAGGATTTTAAGACCTTTGCACTTCAGTCAAAGTGGTTTCTTACATGGTGTGTGCTAGAAATTTGAGTTCTGTTTTTTGCTCTATTCATATTTGCAGTTGTGCAATTACGCATCTATATTTTCTAGAGGGCACAATTGCCCTAAAAATAGATTAATTAATTTCAGAGCTAAATGTTAACCCAAAAAAGACATGCACCTTGAAACAGGTCACAAAGGAAAAACACTTGAAATTTTAAGAAAAATATTGCTTAGCTAGGCATTTAATGTGGCTTTAATGTTTTGAGAGAGAAAAAAAAAACTGTTAAGGCACAGGAAGGCAGCACATCATTAGAATAAGAGTCTCTGGTACAAGAGAATCAGGGGTGAGTTTTGTTACCTGAGTTTTGACTTTTGCTGATAAGCTGTGTTAGGGTGGCTTGGTTTAAAGAAAATTTTTAATGGCTAGATCGCTTGAATTGCAATAAGACAGCATTAGGGTGTTAAAGTACAAGGTGAGTCAAAATTATGTTAACACTAATGGTACTGCTATGTATATACAATTTTTATGGACAATTTATGTGCCACATATAGTACATGTGTTGAACATGATGGCGAAGAGGTTGAGACATTCCTGTAAATAATCTTGCACATATGAAGTATGTTTTGTGAATAAATTGTTTCCGTCATTTAAATGTTAACATAATTTTGACTCACCCTGTATATTTTGACAGACAGACAACCAGTGAACAAGCAGTGAATATTTATCACATAATTCATTTGTTATTTACAAAAATGTATCAAATTAGCAATACACAGTAATCCCATATACTGCACACACGTTCTTTACTCTCTGTCTGTCAGTAACCAGAACATTCCCAAAAGTTCTTGGTTATGTAGTAGATTTTATGCTTGACCTTCAGCTCTGCATTGTTTTGCAGTTTGTCCCAGAAGGTTTGCTTTTCAGAATGGACCTTGTCTCATAGCTCACGAAGTGTATAATACCCTAGAACAGGGTTACATACTTTCATTTCTTTGGCTTAACAATATCTAAATCATCTGTGATCAACTGGCACCCTGTCCAAGGATTGTTTCTGCCTTGTGCTTTATTATTACATAAGACTCTGAGATATAAGATTAAAAACTAGAATGTCAAGAGGAAAATCACAGACCAAAGTTTGAATTGACACTGACCAAGACAGGGTTCAAATCCAGGACTTAGGAGCCACGAGAAAACAGTGCTAAAACTGTGCCACCATGCTGTCTGTAATACTTGTTTACTATTTTTTTTGAGATTGCGCAATTGCCACATACACAACAAAATATCAAAATACTTTTACTTTAATTTTCAAGTGTGTTACCATGTTTAATCCATCCATCCATCCATTATCCAACCAGGTATAGCCCAATGTTTAATGTGCATGTGAAATGCTAGCGGCTGAAGTTTAGCTGAGTAAGAGCTCGTGTTGCATTGTTTTTAAATATGCAACTAAGAATGTCAATCAAAGCATTTTTTGATTGTTGGCAACTCTTTTGTATTTGTATGATTTTTTTGAAAACAGCATTACTTATTTCCATTTAAGAATTATACTACAATAAATCACAAAGCTAATTGTATACAAAAATCTTCATAAAAATCCACATTCAAGGCCAAAATTCACATTTTACCTGAAAATAGCTATTTTTAAATTTACACCAAGTCAAATTTTCTTGAAATGTCATCACAGTGTTTTCTCTACATCTTTATTGCATAAATATATTGGACATTTTGTCCGTGTATAGATTTTCTGATATTCTCTATTCCTTAAATTTGATAGGGGTCATCTCTGGACACAGTTGATTAATGTAATGAGTAAAACAATGTGAACAGAAAGGATATAACATTCAGCATCCAGAAAGTGATCTCTGGACCATGTCGGACTTCATTTTTCCACTAAAATTAACTACTTTCCAAAAACATATAATTTATGTCTGTATATTTGCTGAATTATTGTTTAATATGATGACTTAATCAATACCAATATCAATATCATGCAATATTAGAGCCTAATGATTTGCTTAGGTTGGTGATCGTGTAAGACTTTACCTACAGCCTTTGTGCTTTTTTCTTATCCATTAGCCTACTGTTGTTAACTTGTTCTGCTGTTAGACTGTGCACTTACCTGTTTGCATTTCAGTCACTCTTGTAATTAAATGACAACTCCAGTTTTTAAATGTTCTTGTGGAATTGGACAGCTTGTTATTGTTTGCTTTTTTTGCTTTGGACTGTCCTGCGGAGATTAAGCTTTTTTTTTTTTTTTTTTTTTTTTAAACTGGCACCACATATATGAGCATAAGAAAACGTAATTTTCTGTGCTTGTGCTTTGATTGTTACAACAAGGTTGGAATTCTAGTAACCATTTATAATTTATAAATTGATTTGGATAAAAATACAAAGTAAAAGTGACATAAATGTCCAGGTGTGCTCAATCCAGATCTAGGTCATGCATGGGGTGGGATTCACTGAGTGCATAGCAAAAGCCTGTTTTTGTTGGACCACCAGTCAATTGCTGGTCTCACCCGCATACACACCCTCACTCATAGGGGGCCAAACTAGAGTCGCTGAATAACCTGAATGCTGAAATGCTCTGAAGTTTCAAAAGGAAAAACTTGATAGGCATGGGACAAACATGCAAACTCCAGATATTTATCTAATGTGGGATTCATGAAACAAAAGAGGTGACCACTTCAGCACCCTGCTACATAGAAATAATTAAGTAAAAAATATAGAGCAAAGAACACAGAAGTGTTGGGGTTGTCTTTAAAATTCCAATTAATATTTTGTTCTTATGTTTTTGTTAACTTTATCTAATGAACATGGACAAGTGCCTCTGGCATTAAACAAACTGCTACTCCTCACTGTGTGTTCTTAATTGTCTGTTGATCTGCTTATTGCTAATTGAAACATTTATAGCAATGGCACTTTCAACAAACAAGTAAACTAAACTGAGAAAAACACAGACCACCTTATACTTCCTTCACATCTTCTACTCTACCCAACCCATGAATTTTATTAATTCTTGCCTTTTTAAGAGTATCTGCATGTTTACATAGAGTTGCCTTAAAAGTCATTCAACAACAACAACAACATTTATTTATATAGCACATTTTCATACAAAAAAAATGTAGCTCAAAGTGCTTTACAAAATGAAGAATAGAAAAATAGAAGACACAATAAAAAATAAACATAAGTCAACATTAATTAACATAGAATAAGTAAGGTCCGATGGCCAGGGTGGGCAGAAAAAACAAAAAAAAACTCCAGAGGCTGGAGAAAAAAAAAATAAAATCTGTAGGGATTCCAGACCAAGAGACTGCCCAGTCCCCTCTGGGCAATCTACCTAACATAAATCAAAAAGTCCTCTTTGTATTTAGGGTTTTCATGGAAGGACTTGATGATGATGGTCACGTAGACTTCTGGCTTTCAGTCCATCAATGTTGGAGCATCATAATGCTTTGAGTAGGTGGTGGTGGCACAGGCCGCCACCACAAAGAAACCGGAAAAAGAAACAGAAGAGACAGTAGGGGTCAGTACGGACTTTGGAGCCACTATGAATAGTTATTATGATGAATTGAACATACAGAGTATCAGTATTAAGTTAAAGTGAAGTTATAAAAAGGCCATGTTAAAGTAATGTGTTTTCAGCAGTGTTTTAAAGTGCTCCACTGTATTTGCCTGGCGAATTCCTATTGGCAGGCTATTCCAGATTTTAGGTGCATAACAGCAGGAGGCCGCCTCACCACTTCTTTTAAGTTTAGCTTTTGGAATTATAAGGAGACACTCATTTGAGGATCTAAGGTTACGATTTGGCATATAACGTGTCAGACATTCCGATATATAAGATGGAGCGAGATTATTTAAGGCTTTATAAACCATAAGCAATATTTTAAAGTGAAGTGTTTCTTATCCCTAGCTTATAACAACCTGAGTTATTTTGCCCTGTCTGATAAAAATAAAACAGAATAAGGGTTTTGAACCGAACTAGCACCTAGAGAGATTGCAGTTCAAAACAGTACACTTGTGTACATACCCCCTTTTACTAGGTGAACTATGGAGTCATTACACCCTGTAACAGTTGGAATATGAATTGGTGCACCCAGGAATAAAGCAATAAACAACATTTATTTCTATAGTACATTTTCATGGTTGGTGTGTGTGTGTGTGTGTGTGTGTGTAAATCAAGATAGGTTCCAATGCCAAAAGACCACCCAACCCCCACTGGACATTCTACCTAACATAAATGTTCTTAAGCCATTCTTTATTGTTTCCACGCTTCATTCCAGAGAATTCAACACAGTAGATCTCATGGACAACAGGGGCACCTGACTTCATTTGACCATCACAGGTGGCAGCACAGTGCCACGATCAGGCGGTTGTGGTTGCACAAAATTCCACCACAGAAGAAATGGAAAATAAAGCAGAAACTAAGCAGATTAGTAACGATTGTGAATCGATGAAGAATATGATAATTCTATGCATGACTCGTATAGTCTATTAGGAATACAACTAAAATGTAGCTACAAAAGAGACAAATAAAAAATTTGTTTTTGTAGTAGTTTTTTTGAAAATGATCCACAGTATTTGTCTGGCCTGTCTCTTTTGTTAAAGTATTCCAGATTTTTGGTACATAACAGCAAAAGGCTGCCTAACCCCTTCTTTTATGTTTGGCTCTTGGAATATTAAGCAGACCACTGTTAGAAAATCAAGCAGTCCAAAGTAATGGAAGGAGCAAGATTATTTAAAGCTTTAGATACCATTTAGCATATTATAAAGTCAGTTCTAAAGGACACTGGTAACCAATGTAACGATAGTATCATATAGTGAATTCTATTGAACACAGGTAACAAACGTAACAATGCTAAAACTGTAAGATGTGCTCAGATTTTCATTTTCTGGTTTAGATTCTTGCTGCTGCATTCTGAACTAATTACACCGATTGATGTCTTTGATAAGTATATAAGGGACAAAACAAATTCACAAAATACATTTTTGGAAAAATAACTTTTTATTTACCAAGACCTATGTATTCATGCAAATTTCACAAACAAACCAAAAGCATTACATTATTTAAATAATATGTAATTATTCTTTTCATGAGGTAGTCCTTCTGTGAGTTACGATTTGTTCTGGTTAACTACCATGTATTTCCAGGAAGGTTTGTGTGGCCACCAGTAATAAACTGATGCCAAATCTTTCTTGATTTCTTGATCTGTTATTCTTCATCTGTGTGTACCAACTGTTATTCACTTTCTCAGTCTTTGTGTCAAGTGGAAAAGACAACCGCTGAGGTGATAGTGTTTGGGAAAGCTTTTCTTTAGAAGAAACGGGCAGCTAATTATATGCAGAATTACGTTTTAAAAAATGAAAGTAAATCATACATCATACAGCAACTACTACAACTACATGCTCTTTGTTTTGCTCCAGGTATGCTAGTTTTCATGTAATTGGAGATTCTAAATTGGTACAGGTCTTATGCGAATGTGCCTTGTGAGAAATGGGTGCCCCATACAGAGTGCAACCAGGGTAGGCTCTGGAGGTAAATAAATGGTTGGGTTTATATTGTTTTTCAGCTTTGGTTGGTTTTGATCAGCTTTACTTATTTCCTTAAAGTCATAGGAAACATTACAATGACAGGGTCTGTTTAATAGATTGTTACTCACACCGCTGGCTGCTCATCAGTAATTTCTGGCTTTCTTGGTGGTTCAGCAGACCGAGAGAAACCTTAGAGTAGTCTCAGCCTGCATTGTATGGGTCTTTTAGCTACAAAAAAAGCCACAGTAGCGGCTAGATGTTACAGAGGTGTAATGAACCAGTAGAATGCTTGCTGTGGCATTCCTGCTTTCAGCACCAGTCTGAAGGACTGTGTATGAGAATCCTTTACATCCCCTGTTGCCACGGAGAACATTTTGTTGCAGTTACAGTATGTCATAAACAGACTGGTTGGGTAAATTGCACATGAGGCTGCATGCTGAATTCTCAGTATGTGATTAAAGTTAATTGTGGCCTTGTTTGGGAGGCTGTGTATTTACAGAACGTACAACAGTAAATCAGATGTAAAGGCAATTTGTGTGTTACACTAACACTTCATGTCAGAACATGCTTCTGTGGTAATTATGCCTGCAGTGTTGTTGGGAGAAACATCTTGGAGTAGCCTGGATAAAAAAGTGAAAGTGCCAGGGCTAGTGTGGTTTAGGAAGAGCAGTCAGGTCACATGGCGACATCAACAACATTAAACAAGGTTGGTCATGCTCTTTTTGCTTTTCTGCTATAGTGTTTCAACTAGAAAAATGGAAAAAATATGCTCCCAATTCTCTAACATTTTTTTTTGTTTTCTTGCTTTAAAATCTTTGGGCATATAGCAGAAATCACTTGCATGTACATTCCTACACTCACTCATCCTAGACAAAGTAACCTGCCTCTCTTTGGGATGTGAAGGAAGAAGCACAAAGGCCAGAAAATAATGAATATCTAAGCAAAGTGGGAACCAATCATGGGGGGATCATCGCTCCGTTACAGGGCATATCCATTGTAACTGGCAATTTTGAGTTGACAGCCTTACTGATTTTTTTTTTTTATTCATTAGACTCATTATAGGACAAAACAGTTTAAAGATATTATCAGATATGACATTTCAACAGTACAACAAAAGAGAGAACAAAATGTGATAGCCACAATGCACTGGCATTAAATATCAGGGACTACTGAAATTTCCAGATTGAAGAGACATTGGCCAAAAATACAGCTTGTTTTTTAAATTTAAATGTATTGCTTTTTAAATTCCACATTTTTAAATAACTCACTTAATCCAATTCAAGTTTGCAGGGGTCCAGGGTTTCTTCTGGCAGCCAAAATGTGCAAAGCAGAAACCAACCCAGGACAAGGGGCCACTTGAGCTCGCTCACCATCACACAAGTATCATTTTAGAATTTCTAGTTACATGTAAATAGTGGATGTTAAATTATGTGTCTCTGTGCGCTACACTGCCTTGTTAGAATTTTTGAAATTGTAGAAAAAAGAGGTTCAATTTTGTATAAGTTTATGGGAAATGAGCTCTGCTTGTAAAGAATATTTCACATTACATAAAGCCATATAAACGTTTTACTCTTAGTATCAGTGAGTTATGCTCATTACAGTAAAATCAAATAACTGTAGAAACACTGTCTTTTACAGTTTGTTACCCAAATCAAGAATAACTTACTTTTGTGCAAATCGTCAAGAGACAGCACATGAATGAAATATGAACAACATGCATTTCCCAAGCTTTAGTCTGTGTTGTTTTCATCAAAATGTTTTACCACTAAAGTGTAAAATATCAAAGTGTCTGCATTTCAGACCAATTGCTAACAAACTAGTAGTAGTAGTGTTATGCATACAGAGTACAGTGAAATTCTAACATGCAACACATCTCCACTCTCTTCTGCCATGGTAAACAAGAATGTATTAAAAATAGAACTTCATTTTATATCACAATATGATAGTTGTTTCTGTTGTTGTTAATCTTTTCATGAAATTTGGAAGCTTCTAAAAACAGATTTTAAGTTATTTTAAGATACATCTAAAAAACAGATTTTACAGCAAGTTATTGTAAGATGGACATTATGCCATAGTTGCTAAAATACTGGATATTAAAGCACAAAGTTCCTGAGTCAGTCTCCACGTCTGAATTACTTTCTGATTTCCAAGCAAGTCACTTAAGTGTTCCTATGCTAGTGTCCACAGTAGGTGCAAGCTTTTATTCCAACCCATTTCGTAATTATAATCAGGCCTAACAGATAATGAGACTTGCTATTTAATTATGTAGCTTGTTGTTGTGTTTATTTTTCCAAGACAAATTTTTATCATATTGTAGATTTTTTGTTTTCTGACAGCGTTATCCATATGTTTTGGCATCTGGAACAGATTTGTACCACTTGGTCCTTCACTTCTCTCTAATTTATTTCAGAACACCGTATCGACACAGATACTTTATGATGCATGTACACGGGTTTTAATGGAAGTATGTTAGTTGTAGAGCTGGTGGCTCCTTTTTATTTGCACCTCATTATTAACTGATGGCTGTTTAAGAAAACAAGCAAGAATTAAAAACTTAAATGCAACTGTTTAACAAATGTGTAAACTAAAACTAAGTCCAAAAAACATACTGCTTTTGGGTTCTAATTCAATATTTGGTTAAATCAAAAACCTGGCGCCACTGCAGACCTCCGGGACCAAAGTTGTGTACTTTCGCTGTTTGATTAATAAAGTATCTATCTATCTATCTATCTATCTATCTATCTATCTATCTATCTATCTATCTATCTATCTATCTATCTATCTA
>JANRMT010062790.1:9312814-9372533 GCA_026402145.1 Polypterus bichir lapradei | reverse complement strand
TATCTATCTATCTATCTATCTATCTATCTATCTATCTATCTATCTATAGATGAAGTAGTCATTTTCATATATAATACTGTCTGAATTGCAGAATTTAACATTTCATATGGAACTTCTAATGCAAACGTAAACACATATTAAAGATTAGTGCCCCTATTTACTAAACTGCTTGATTTTGTAGTTACAATGATCATGATTTCTTAAGACAGGTAAGAAGAAATTTGGTAGAGCAATGTCCCTACTGAGCCACTAGAGAGCAGAGGACAACCAGCTTCAGTTCTAGGATAATACAGTGCATCAAACACTTTGTATCTCAAGTTCATTTTGCAATTTTTTTATTTGTTGGCCCAAAGCTTTTAATTAGAATTTCAAATCTGCATTAGCTTCTCTTCACTCTGTCATGCAGATCCATTCTACAGAATAATTTTAATCTTTTTTTCCTTAACATTTTTTAATTTACAAAATAACTTGTACTGATTTTTAATATACAGTATTACATTATTGTGAGTAAGTTGCATGTAGTCAGACTCACAGAGTTACATTGTATTCAAATAATATGTTGTATCCCCTCTCCTACCAATCTAGAGAAGTACAAAGGAAGAAGATTTAATATAAAATAATTACTTAAAGATATTGAGGCATCCAAATGGTTAGCAGAGGTTCAGTGTGTTAAATTAATTGAGCAGAACATTATACTGTAAATGCCTGTCAAATTTTAATAAACTGTTGGAAAGTTTCTTCTAATGTGAATCATTTTCCAACCCTGTTATAGGTAGGTAGATAGACAGATAGATAGCACTGTTCCCAAGGGAGAAATGTAGCTTTTTGTAAACATTTAATAAGTGAATAAATAAATATTATAACAAACAACAACCATTGCCCCTCAAATACACACACGAATTACTAAAATGATAGAAAACCTCTGACTTGGCTAAATATAAAGGGAGCAGCCCCAGTGAGGCATTATAAAGGCATATTACCATTAATATAGCATTTCTTCATATACTTCTGTTGAATGATTAGTTGACTAAAAGTCCTCAGTGATAATGCGTCATAGTGAGGATGTGCAGAATTGTTCATAATGGCCATCAGTTTTGTCTTCCATCTCTTTCCAGCTAGTTGAGAGTGCATCTCATAACTGAGCCTGCTTCCTTAATCAACTTATTAATCCGGTGGGCCTTTGTGGTGGTGTTACCGGCCCAGTACACCACAGTGTAAAAAATCACTCAGGCCATTACAGAGTAAAGACTGTGCTAGCAACATCATGTAAATTACTACACTAAGCTTTTCATTAAACAGTAATATCCCATCACAAGTTACCAAAACAATGTTGTTAAAGTGTTTAAGATTATTATGAATGCAATATTGTCTGATAATAAGGGACAATTTCATTCCAATAAACTTTGAGCAGGGGACATTCCCAAATCATGTGATCCAGTGAAGCACTCTGCACATAATTGACTGGGGTACATTTTGGATAGCCTGAGCCAAGAGTGATGTAGAGCTTTGAGCTGAATTAAGACATGCTTCACACAGACTGATGAAGTGAGCTTATGCCCATTTCATTCCTAACACTAGCTGTTATAGTTTTGAAACATTACCTTGATCTTTGTTGAGGCTTTAAAGTATATAATTGCTAAAAAATAGCAAGGTGAAAAATTAGGAAAGTTGTTCAGATTTCTAACCTGCATGTGGTAAAACTAATGGACTGGAAAGTTGCAAATATGACTCCAGTCATCAAGAAGGGAGAGAAAATGGATCCTAGTAATTACAGACCAATTAGTCTTCTGTGCCATGCAAAATTATGGAAACTATAATCAGAAATAAATGAGAAAATTGCCTAAATGAAAATAATATTCTGAATGGCAGCCAGCATGGTCTTAAGAAACAAAGGTCCTGCCAAATGAAACATTTACATTTTTTTGAAGAAGCAACCGGAATAGTTGAAAAAAACAAAGCATGCAACATAGTTTGCCTAAACTTTCAAAAAGCCATTGATACAGTCCTACACTCCCACACCAAAGTTTAATTCTGAAACTAGAAGCTGTAGGCATCAGAGGTAACCTACAAAACTGGATCTCTAGTTTGTTAACCGGCATTAGAGAAAGATTACAGATAAGAGGAGAATGCTCCACATGGAGCAAGGTCATCATTGGGGTCTCTCAGGGGTCTGTCCTTGGACCATCACTTTTACTGATTTATATTAATTACATTGATTCTGGTATAGTTAGTAAGCTTGTCAAGTTCGCTGATGGAATTAAAACTGGAGGGATGGCAGACACTGAGGAGGTGGCTAAAAAGAATTCAAAGAGACCTTAACAACCTTCAGAGCTGGGCAAACACCTGGAGAATGCAGTGTAATGTGGAAAAATACAAAGTGCTACACATTGGCAAAAGGAGCATAAATTATAAATACAAAATGGGAGACACTGTCATACAGAAAGCAATCTCTGAAAAGGATTTAGGAGTTTATGTTGGTGCAATATTTTCATTCACTAGGCAATACACAGGAGCAATTAAAAAGGCAAATAAAATGATGGGTTATATCATAAAAACTGTTGGATTTAAGTCAAGGGACATTCTGCTCAAACTATATAATGCACTTATAAGACCACATCTGGATGCAACCTAGTGAATCCCAGGACTTAAGGACATCTCCTACTCTAACAGACTCTAAGAATTAATCCTGTTGAGACTCAAGCAGAGGAGACTGTATGGAGACCTAATCCAGATATTTAAAATTCTCAAAGGCATTGATAAAGTAGATCCAGCAAAATTATTTCTACTTAAGGGTGAATCACGTACTCAAGGACATCAAAAGAAATTAAGGGGAAGTGCATGTATGTAAGACTGATGACAGGAAGCATTTCTTTACTCAAAGAGCTATGGGACAAACTGCAGAGACATGTAGCTGAAGCAGAAACCTTGACAATCTTTAAGAAGAATCTGGATGAGATACTGGGGCAGCTTAGCTAAACAAATGCACTTGATGGACTAAATGATCTTGTGTTGTTAAATTTCTTTTGTTCTTATGTTTTATTGTTTTGCTAATTGTCTTTTTAAAGCACAGTTTTTCAAATGAGACAAATACAGAATATTGTCAAAATACAAATATCTAAGTGTCCTATATCAAAGCATACTATACATTTAATATGGATTATTTTAGGGATGCTGGACTGTACAGTATGATTGTTTTGTAAGGGTGCCTATAACTTTAATACTGTATCCCAGTCTTAAAGTCTCCCATGCAGTGGTACCATTTTCTAAATGAGTTAAAGTTCTGATGGGAATGGACCATTCATCTCAAAAGAGGTGTCATTCTCCATTCATGCAGTGTTTAAAAAATACCAAATCATGATTAGACAGCATTCAGGTAAACAACATGGTCAGACTGACATGCACATTACCCAAAGAAAACCCCACACAGACTAAGGGAGAACCTGAAAATATCACACAGGTAGTGCCAAGGCCAGGATTTAGACCCAGCATTCTGAGGACAGTAGGAGAAAGCTGGGGATCCTGTAGTATGACTCTTTTGGAAAGATTTAGACTGGCTTCTGCACTCAGGATGATCTAAAACAATCTGCTGACACATTCGGAGCAGCCAACCAAGAGGCGCCTCTTGCTTGAACAAAAGCAGCACAGAAGTTGCGGTGGTGTACACTTGTAGATGCTGTAAATGTTGCACAGTGTTTTGTACGGATTAAGTATGTGTATTTTTATTACTTTTCCTGTAGCTGAATCTCCTGATGGAATGTTTGTAAATTTGTATATCCCATAAGCAATTATGTCTGTTGCTCCATTGGTCCACAACTGCACACATTATTGGTGGACAGCAGGCTAGGAAATTTTCAAAAAGCAGCATTGTTTTTTCAAGTAGCAAACTCTCGTTCTTATTGTTACCTAATTCCAAATGGTTTTCCTAAAATTTCTGCATGGACAGCGGAGGATGAGACAATGCTTTGCTTATAGTGAGGTGACATTTAGTGATTCTTAAAGTTTATAACCCTGTGTTTCAATAACAGGTTCCTGCACCATGAGTGAATTTGTTATTGTTCAGGTACAGCAAGTTACCAAACAGTTCAAATCAAAACCATGAATTGAGTATTTTCTAATACGAAAAAGTAGTGTAAATATTTAAGGTCTCATTATACTTCACTGTGCTGAACTGACACACCTGCCTGATAAATAGGTTATTGGTTTGCTCCTGGCTACACATGCTGTGCTACATTTCTTATTTTTCTTTCTTCTGGATTGCAGTTTTACTTCGTTGCAGTTTAAGTCAAGTGCATGCATGAAAGTCACATAAAAACGTACTGCTCTCATATCTGTAGACATTCTTGGGTGTCGTTTCCTATTGTGAACAAAGGGCATTTCAAACTGTGTCAGAGGCACCTGTCATTCCACTGTGACTCGATTTGCCAATTTCTGACTTTATCTGTTACTTTTAACCATTATTCAGGTACAGTACCTGTATGTGTTTGAACTTTGCAGTGAAGATCGTTTGAAATTTTTAAACCCATTCACTGTATTTATCTGGCCTCAGTGTTTCTTTTAAGTTAACTGTAACATAAGTAATGTTTTGAAAGTTGTCTGTAAAACCATGATTGGATATTTATGTGGTTTCCTCAGTTACTGTACATTCCTGCTTCTCCAGACTTTCCATCTCCATTTGAGTGGTCTAATTCAAGAAATGGACACAAGAATTAGCCAGTGTGGGTATTCATGTGCTCTAAATTCCTTTAATACTAATTCTTCAGACTGTTTTACACTAGAAATCAACCACCCTGTTATTTTAGCACAATAGGTGTTCCGTTTCACACTATATTTTACTAAAAATGAGTTAAAAGTACTGAAGACACACTGAATAGGTATATGTACATGGCACACCTTCTAAATAACCATTATTTAGATTTTAAAATGAACACTTTCCAGTGCCTTTCAACACCTCTTAGAGATGTGTTCCCTCTGTTTGCAGGCAGCAATTGTATGTTTTACTCAGAATGAAATTGTATGATTATTTATCAAAGTTAAAAGTTTGCATTGTGTGGCTTTGAGATTCATATCCTATTTGGATATCCCTTGCATGCACCACAATTGACCCCAACCTGGAGTTGCGGCCTGGAGAGGTACCATGCATTCATTTAATGATCTGCAATGCAACTGAATAATAAAGTCCAAGGTTACATGAAAGAAACAAAAAACAAAACAAAACTTGACTTTCTTAAACCAGTTCAGGGTTGTGGTGGACCAAAACTTATCCTGCTAACACTTCAAAACACGAAACAGTTCTGGACAAGGTGTCAATCCTAACACTTAGGACATTGGGGGCAGCACTCCTTGCTATTCCAACCTGCCTTCTTTTAAAAATGCAATATAGCTTTATACACCCATTCACCTGTAAAATGTCCAATGGTTTGCTCATGGTGCGAGATGATTTAGGCACAGTAGATGGACTATTGATGGACTAGATGTTTAATAGCTTATTATGGCTTTTTAAATGTCTTTTAACTGGAATTAATATACAGAACCTGAACACTTCTCTTTACTTACTACAAGCCTTATATATTAAGCAGGATCTGTAATGATTAGCATTTTTCTGAACACTAAAGCAATCTGAATTTGAGATGAAAAATAAATATGGGCATCTCACCTATAATTTAGCTTATAAATTAACTTATTTTACCCATATATAAGTTAACACTTATTGAATTCTTCCATATGGGTGTTTTATCCCCCTGTAACTACTGAGATGATTGCCTGCCAAGTGCTTCTAATTGGCTGGGTGTTTTCTGTTGCTTTGATTCTGCAGAAACAAAAGAGCTGGTACTGTCGACCATCAAGTTCAATCTTTGCTGTTCTCCTTGGAAACTAAATAAAAATGAAGACTTAAAAACTGTCCATAAAAATAGCCAAGCAATTTGAGCGCAGGAAGAAAGAACCAATATAACATAAATGGGACATAGCAGAATGAAAATTTGTAATATATGATTAACATAAAAACTCCTGATGTACTTTGTAAACTGTTATGGCCCACTCAGCCAAGGACAAAATGATGAGTTTCTTAGAAGTACTTGAATACAAGTAGCACTTGAAATTCCCAGCAGTCTCCACAGGACATGGCTAGTATCACAATCTCTTGTTCCAAGAAAACTTCAGGCCATGTCCACCAAAGATGTACCTGTATATCTTTAATTAGAACTAAAACTTTAAATTATAGATCTGATTTACCAGAAATGTACTGAGATGTTCAGGAACAAAGTGTTATGGCACAGGTAAATCTTCGACACAGTGATGGTAAAGATGGAACTGTGGAAAAAATAAAAACTGTAAATGACCCAATGTATACCACTTCATCATCGAGTTATAGTGATGGCATAGACAAGCACGGCTGCCCCAAGATATAACTAGTTATTGTAGCAACAGAAAGACTTCAGAAGTGCACCAAAATATCTCAGTTAAACATATGTACAAGGCAAATGCCTTCAGAATCATTGTCTAGCATGTCACCATGCAGCAAAACAATGACTCAAAGCAAACTGCCAAGCAAGCAAAGCACTCAGCCGGAGGAAAGCGTGAAAAGTCTTAAGCTGGCCAACTCATTCTCCTCAAGTTAATTCCAATAAAGCGTGCACTACACATACTTGAGTGAAGTCAAAACCCCCTAACCCCCCACACACAAAACAAACAAATTAAAGAAGGCTTGGCAGAGTGTCTTTAAGTGATAGGGTGATGCTGGTGATTTTAGGGCTTTTATAAAGTGCAGATATTTTGAAAGACACCATATTATTGTGGACTTATTATATGGAGTTTTGTCTTTTAAATTGAGTTTAATTTTAGCTTGGTAGCGTGATGTATGCTACATTAGAATTATCATGATCTGGGGTTTGTTTTGAATTTTGTAAAACTAATCCTTGTTCTAAAAAATACTAAGGAATTAACTGGTCATATTGTTCTGCAGTGTAATTTTGCTTTTTTTTGTGGTCACTGCTATTCTCTGACTCTAACATTAATGCCACTCTCTCTTCTGTAAGCTGGAGACAGAGGGGCCTTTTAATGATAAGGACCTGGAGAAGAGACATGGTAAGAAAATGTACCAAGTTCGTAACCAGTAAGTCAAAATGATCTTTCAAATACATCCCAAATGCTGATCCAAAAATTAAAATCCTAAAACCAAAGGATTTTACCAACAAAATTACCCCATAAGAAATAACACACACTAAAAAATCTTAGTGTAAAGATCTTGGATACTTAAGGGATGTGCATGCTAGTTGCTCCAGTGATGTCACACACAGCACATCACCCTGTGCCTTCTGGGTGAAATCCCCATGGAAACTACAGCACTTAATAAAAAATGACAGCATTCAATTTAGCACTGTAAAATAACAAATTAAAGTTATAACTTTTCTTAAAAGGCTTTAAACCAAAAAGCTAATATCACAAACTGATTCTCTGAGGTAAAGAAGAGATGTATACTTTATTCCCACAAGATGCAGAAAACATATAAAACATCAATGAATAACATCCATCACAACAAGCGCCTTGGCGTTTTGCTGGGGGGCATGTTTCCAGAGGTCGCATGATGTGACGTCACCCACACAGTGCTTTATAACCCGTTGTTGAAAGGTACTGTGAATGCCTGAACTGATAAGGAGAAGGCAAAGTAATGCAAAAATTGTAGTCAAAAAACAAAAGCTGGGTCAGAGCCAGAAAGACCATCAGGAAGGCAAATGGGGAGCAAAGTCAAAGATGAAAAAGAGTTCAAAAACTAAAAATGATAGCTGACACTTTAAAGAAGAAATTAACATTAAGAAGTTGTTAACTCTGTTTATTGAACACCAACTGTTCCAGCAGTGTCACGAAAGTAACCTCCGCAGTCATGTGATGCAATACTAGCATTGTGTCAACAAAGAATGGAGCGAAACAAAAAAGTAAAAATAAACTTTGTCAAGACAAATCAATATCAAAAAGCCTTCATAATGAATACTCCCTTTAACACAAAAAAAATTAAAATACATTGTAATAATGAGAAAAAAAATAGAGATGATAAATCTTTGGGGCACCCGTATATTCAGATAAAATGTGAGGTATAGTGCATTGATAAAGAAAAGAAACATCGTGATGACACAAGTCTCAAAGATAGACAGGCTAAGATGCCGTTGCTTGGAAAGAAGAGGCGGGTCCAGGTGGATGTAAACTGGAAGTGATGTCATAGGTGTCATGGTTGTCTATCTTCGGGTTTGCAGAGAAAGGATGAGAAAAGGCATTAGTCCTTCTGGCTTTCTGGAGGAAGATTACAATTTTCCAAGCCCTTAAACTGTCCTCTATATGCACATGTGTGACAACATCCATAAAAATGTTTAATGTGACAGCCAGAAGTTCAATATCCATGTCATCCAAGTTTGTGGATAATACCATAACAAAGGTAGTTTAAAGTTCTTGGGTGTGTGATTAATTTTAGCAACTAATTCTGTTCCGTTTGATGACTACAATTTATGGGTCACTTTTTGGGTTTTATTAGTATTCTTCTTGTCCTTCTCGTTTGACCTCGGCTTGCCTTATCACTGTGGCCCATCTTCTATTTGCTTTCTCCAGTACCTATTAAATAGATAGATTGAAATATATTACTTCTATTATCTACTGTATCTGTCTTTTTATTTTCTGAGATCACTTATTCTTTTTCATGGCAGTGAGAAGTTGAAGTCTCTAAGGGCAAGGTGAGAACTGACCCTGGATAGATTTCCAGTTTCTTGCAAGGCAAGGGGGGGGATTGAAAAGCAGATTGAGAACATGCCCACATATATAAGGGGTGCACCACTGACTCTAGCCTGAACATCTTTGAGATATGGAAGGAAAGAAGAGTAGTTGGAGAGCTCCCTTACATGTACACAGGGACCACGGATGATGACAGGACATTAATTGAACTCACCCCTATTTGTCAGACACTCACTTTCTGTACTCTCATGATGGTGAAAGCTGTATTGGAAACATACCACACTAAAAAAAACAAGACATTTGCCCAGTTTAGTCTCCAGCTTCTCCTGGGGAATTCACAGGGTGTGTAAGAAATAAAATTCCTCCAGCATGTGCTAGGTCTACCCTGGGTCTTTGCCCGGTGGGCATAATAATGGAAAGGTTCCAGTGAGCATTGTAGCAAGGTGCTATATTGGCACCCGACCTGGCACAGAGACACACAGGTAAAAAGCAAACACAAATTTATTGTCTTCACCTGTGGGGCACATCCTTCCTATGTCCCAAAGGCACAGAACAGTCCCACAAAGCACAAATCAAAACACCAAAATAAAAACACTAATCACCACCACTCCTCCCGGCAAGCATTGTCCTCCTCCTCCCGACTCTGGCTTCCGGAGTGGTGGCTGCTGGGTCCTTTTATAGTCCACCCAGAAGTGCTCCAGGTACTTTATCACCCGTTTCCGGTTGCATTTCCGGGTGTGGCTGAAGAATCATCCAGATGGGCTCAGGAACCCTTGCAGCACCCCCTAGTGGCCACCCTGGGTCCCAACAGAGCTGTGGAGGACTCCATCTCACATGGAGCCTTGCAGGAATTTGAGGCACCACTGCCACCCAGGGGGGCTGGCATCTAGCGACCCGGGGGAGGTATTGTGCAGCCCATGACTGTTTCCCTGGATTATATGCAGAATGGGCGTCCTGGCCGGGCATCGGCCCCGGCCATCTGTCACAGCATCTTAACTAAATTGCCAGTCCTTATGTTCTATGGAAAAAAGATAAAACTGAATAAATGGACAGCATAAATAAGACTTGTTTATGACATTAAAGCAGAGACCTGGGTTTTATAGCTCAACCTATACAACTAACAGCCACAACATGAAAACCACAAGTGAAGTGAATAACATTGATTATCTCATTACATTGGCACCTGTCAAGGAGTAGAATATATTAGGCATTAAGTAAATACTCAGTTCTTTAAGGTGATGTGTTGGAAGCAGGAAAAATGGGCAAGTGCAAGGATCTTAGTGACTCTGAAAAGGGCCAAATTGGACTAGGTAGATGACTGGGTCAGAGCATCTCCAAAACAGTAGGTGTTGTGGGGTGTTCCTGGTGTGCAGTAGTTAATACCTACCAAAAGTGGTCCAATGAAGGACAACCAGTGAACCAGCGACAGGGTCATGGGCACCCAAGGCTTGAAGCACATGGGGAATGAACACTAAACTATCTGGTGTGATTGCACAGAAGTGCTACTTTAGCACAAACTGCTGAAAAACGTAATTCTGGCCATGAGAGAAAGGTGTGACAATGTACAGTGCGTCACAGCTTTCTGCATATGGGGCTGCGTAGCTGCAGACCAGTTAAACTGCCCATGCTGACCCCTGTCCACCACTGGAAGCACCTACAGTGGGCACATGAGAATCGGAATTGGACCATCATGCAGTGGAAGAAGCTGGCCTAGGCTGATGAATCGCGTTTTCTTTTAGACCATTTGGATGGCCGGGTATATGTGCATCATTTACATGGGAAAGACATGGTAACATGAAGCTCTATCAGAAGAAGGCAAGCCGGTTGAGACAATGTGATGTTCCGAACAAAAAGAAATCTTAGGTCCTGGCATTAATGTAAATGTTACTTTGGCATGTGAAACCTACCTAAATATTGTTGCAGACCATGTACACCCTTTAATGGAAATGATATTCCCTGGTGGCAGTAGCCTCTTTCAGCAGGATGACGCATCCTGTCTCATGGCTAAAATTTTTAGGAATGGTTTGAGGAACGTGACAAAGAGTTCAAGGTGTTGACTTGTCCTCTAAATTTCCCAGATCTCAATCAGATCAAGCATCTGTGGGAAAACAGTTCCAATCCATGGAGGCTTCAAATTGTAAATTATAGGACAAAAGGATCTGCTGCTAACATTTTGGTGCCAGATAGCACAGGACACCTTCAGAAGTCTTGAGAGTCCATGCCTCACTGGGCCAGAGCTGTTTTGGTGCCAAGAGGTGCATGATATTTAGGCAGGTGATTTTATTGTTGTGACTGATCAGCATGTATATAAATAATTATAGAAACTTTAATGTTTAAACATTTAAAAAGAATTGCTTTAGTCATTATGACTAGCATAAGTTAGCCCAGATTGCCCACATTGCATTAATTCGTATATAATTAGTTACATCGCACCCACTTGTATCCAGTCACAGTAGTTGACTAAGTTTTATACCCTCTAGGCAGAAGAAGCAGACTGTTTCTGATGTGAATCTGAGGCAAAGGTCTTAAAGCCTGTCAAAGCTACTAAGGAACCTCAGGATATAGCCGCTACAAGGTACACTTTGAGAAAATTCCAATGAAGCATTTTGAGGGCTGATCAGATTATATCAGAACATGATAAAGAGCATCCTCTGCTACTGTAGTGCCTCTATAGAATTTCTCTTTCTATATGGATTCTGCTGTCATTAATGAAACTGTAAGATAATGGTGCCAGCTTCTGAATATCCTCCGAGAACTGTTGATTCTGTTGCCACCACATCAAGCATTTTAGACACTGACTGGATAAATCTGGCACTCTAAAGTTAGTAGGCATGGGTTGTGGAAACTATTGAGGGAGGTCACAGTAAGGCCTAGGTTTAGTTAAGAAGAACTACAGCGGTCTCTGAATGAAAAAGAGGACTGTTCAGCAGTTTCAAGATTACTCTAAGAAGGGGACATCTATTGAAAGAGAGTTGAGAAATAAGCCACATAAGTTGTGTTGCTTAGTATTTAAAAAAAATGCCATCAAAGGATGGCGTAGGCTACCTCTTGTCAAGTTTTAAAAAGTTTCTGTATGAGATGTTAGGACAACTTAGCTGTAGCTAATGAAATCACCTTGAATGGAGTGGGCTCATTGCATTTGCTAAACATCTTATTTTCCATGCTCATTTGTACACACGCTGGAGAAGAGTTTGTGACAGTATAGCAGTGTCATATTTTGGAGCATTAAGTAATCTATTTTACGGCCCCACTCTGCTCCACCTTTCTTTTCTGGGTAAGCTGGGTCCACATGCTACCGGCTGTTGGGCCCCAAGGAGTCAATTTGCTTACTAATGCCAGAAAAGGCCCAGCTGCAAAGTATAACTTTTTGGTCATGATAAATGGAGATGTGTGTGTGTGCTCTAGGGGTTATGTTGGCACAACATTTTCATCATCTAAGTAATGCACAGAAGCAGTTAAAAGGCAAATGTTGGATTATATTGTAAAAGATTTTGAATATAAATCAAGATACTGCTTGTTCAGACTATATTAATGCACTAGTGAGATGTCATCTGGAGTATCGTGTGCAGTTCTGGTCACCATACTACAATAAAGACATAGCAGCACTTGAAGCTGTGCAGAGGAGGGCAACCAAGTGCATCCTAGGACTTAAGGACGTGTCCTTCTCTGACAGATTTAGAGAATTAAACTTGCGTAGTCTTGAGTAGAGACGACTGTGTGGGGACCTAATCCAGGTCTTCAAACTTCTCAAAGGCATTGATAAAGGAGATCCAGCCAGTAGAGCTCTACTCAAGGACAACCATGTAAATTAAGAGGAAGGGCTTTTAGGATTGAAGCCAGGAAGTATTTATTTATACAAAGAATAGTGGGATTCTGGAATAAACTACCAAGACATATAGTTGAAACAGATGTCCTGACAACCTTTAAGAAACTAGATGACATACTGGGACAGCTTGGCTATTATGTAGTTAAACAAGTGAATTTGATGGTCTGGATGGTCTCCTTTTGTTTGCAGAATTTCTTATGTTCTTATGTATGGTATAAACCAAAATGCAGTTTATCACCCTATCTCTCACTAGTGCCATTAAAGGGATGAAGACATTTGCACTGAGTTAGATTAAGCAGTGGACCAATTTTTCATCAGTGTGAGGTTAATTATTTCCTGCTGATTTTGTCTAAATTTTAAGCCAAAATTTTATGAGGTGTGTCATCTTCTTTTACAAAAATGTCCAGTCTAGCTTATCTTATGTCTTCTGATTGGCAGCAAAGTCCACTGAGTCTTTTACCTGTCTAACTAGAGTTATTCACACCATCAGAAAATTAGGCCACCATTCCCAAATGGTTTACTTTCCAGGCGTATAATGTCTACAGTAAATGGGCTCTGAGCTCGATGTATTGGAAGATGCACTGACAATTTTCGATTAATGTGACTGTATAAAAGGTGGAGGAAAAGGATAAGTTCAGAGGACAGTCTTGCGGCAGTAGAAAGTGCTGTTAGTCATATTTACGCCTGTTTGCATAAAACATAGCAAGCTACTGAGACATATGACACATTCAGTGGATAGACAGATAAAAGTGATAAAAAATGGATGAGTCCTTTACTAGCACAAAAAAAAGAACAAGCAAGCAAAAAATGAGTCTTGTGTCCCTCAAGACAAGCAGGTGTTTTGGGGGATCTGCTGTGCCCATTCCTTGCTTACTTCCACTTGTCAACCATACAGCACACAAGCCCCCACCCCAGCCCCCTAAGTAAATAACAAGTCTTGTAGATGGTGTTTTTGAGCAGTTCATCCCTGTGCTGCCCGTTAGTCGTGACTCCACTCAAAAGCTGTTTGTGGATGACAGAGCCTGGTTGCCTGGCAACACACGTCACATGCTTGAGCCTCTCTCAGGCATCCTGTCATTGGAAAGGGAGTGTTGTGTGTGTGTGTGTGTGTGTGTGTGTGTGTAGCTGTTTGCCAAAGGCACAGTTTTGTGTGTGTGTGTGTGTCTGCTGTGCACATCCCTGCAAGGCTTCAACTTCCTCCTCCTCCCCCAGAATAAGCCTAAGTGGGTTTGTTTATCAGTAGTAGTAAGATGTTTTATATTCGGGTATGAGCAATTCTTTGAAGCACAAAGAAGTTCTTTTTTTTCCGCTAACACCTCCCGCGCTTACTGTTTTTGGGTTAGACAGATGGGGGCTGTTACATTTACAAAACAAAAATAATAAGACTTACTATTTGATGCTTAACACTAATGTGACACTAATCACAGTTGTGGGAGAAATGTCACATCCTGCCGATCAACACGCCCGAGTGCAGGTGTGTGGCAGCACGTGAAGTGATTTGAAATGCTGCTTGTGTTCAGGCGAGCAGGGCATGAGAAAAGAGGCATAAGAAGTCTGAATTTCTTGTATGTTTGTTCTTGGATGTGTGCATATTCCAGATATGCCTTATGGCTTCTTTTAATGTAGCACTAGTGCTGCCCCTAAAGCCTTTTGAAGATTTCACTTTCAGTGGCGTGGCCAAGAGATTAAGGTGATGGAGCTAAATTCCACCTAGAGGTAGTTATTCTTCACTTCGGGCTAAGTAAACATTTAGTGGGTAAACATTTAAAGAGGACTAGAGGCTGAAAGCAGCTTTGAGTGGGGTGTGTGTGTGAATTTTAAGATAACATGATTCATTAGCATACACTAAATCAATGTGATTTGTTAAAACCTGCCAGTTCTTTCCTCTGTTTTCTAAAGTCATTTGCACTATTGCAACTTCAACTGCTGTCAGAACCAGAGGTGTGTTTTACATGGAGGATTCCAAGCCTTGATGTGGTGTAAGTTTAGTTTCAGCATACACTCATACACTGGGCTAATTTGTACCAAACCAGTTTAGAAACCAGAACCAGGCCTGATGCCATTAGGGTGCACTGTGTCACAGTGGCAGGGTTCTATATGACCGTGACATTAGGACAAGTAACTGGCAGAGATAACAAAGACTGCCATGCCCAAAGTGTAATGGGTCTTGCTGCCTTAGAGTGGCTAATTCTAAAACAGGGGTTCCCAAAGTTCAGTGCTAGAGAGGACAGCGTTTGGTTGTGTTCCAACCTAATTACTTAATTAGTTGATCCTTGCTGATCACGGAGCTTGTTATCTAATTTTATGGCTTCTTAGTGTCTTCATTCTCACACAGCAGATTATTCTTACGCCAACCCGCGGCGTACCATACGCCGCATAATCAGGCCAGTTTTTTAATGATTTTTAAGCACAGGGAGACAATTAACATTTGAAAAATTAGTAATGTAATAAATCAGCAAGAAATGTATGTAGCGTGTAAAACAGTTTGCTATGGTGCACGCGGTCGTGCGTTGTAACCGAAAACTCGGTTTTTAAAGACTGCTTACTTCATTGTGTTTTAACCTCAGTTGTAAAGGATTGTTTTAAGGATCCCATGGGATACCCCTGACAAACCGTTTTACATGCTGCAAATGGCGATTCACCTCCGTGAGAAACATGCCTTTATGAACAGTCAACATCGCTCGGAGGTGCATGTGGCCTCTACGACAGACAAATATAAATGACGCCGTTTATTCTGTGTCGTCACGTCCTAGTTGGTGGGCATGGCTCTGCGAGTTGTCGTTGTATCCAATGGTCTTGGAGTTGGTGGGCGTGGCTCCTTCCTGCGTGCGCCATAGGTGTCTTACTTGTCGGCGGCTTAGTGAATCCACACCCCTTCTGGCGTGCTTTCCATGGGTGTCTTGCCTTAGTGAATTATATATATAGATTGTAGATCTTCCTTTCTGAGAATTTCATCCAGATGACTTGTGACCAAGAGCAGATCATTCTCAGTCCTTCACTTTTTCTCTTTTATTTGTTTCCAAATTTTTTATTTAAGCAGGTACTTCATGATGAACATGCACAGGTGTAAAAGAGAGCAGGTTAGATGGTGAGCTGCTGACTTCTTTGTCATTTGCATCTCATTGTTAACTAGCAGCTGGTTAGGAAATGATGCCATCAGAAACAGTGAATAGAGCTTATAAAGACTAAAAGAGGCCACTAAGAGGTCAAAATTTTAATAAAGCCCAAAAATGTCCCTTGAACATTAAGTACTCTACCAGCAATAACTGCCCTCTAATTATAAAATAGGGATTGAACAAAAACTTAAAGCCACTGTGACCCTCCAGGACTGAACATGGGAACGAACCTCTGTACTAGGGAAATGGAAAATAGAAGAATGCTAAGGGACATAGACAATCAGAGCATAACATCTTCCAGTACCACAGGTGGCAGCAGGGAGCCTCTAGAGCAGCGGTCTCCAACTCAGTCTTGGAGTGCTACTGTGGCTGCAGGTTCTCATTCTAACCCTTTTCTTAATCAATGACTAATTTATACTCTTAAATGACTTCTTTTCCCTTCATTTTAATTGCCTTGTTTTTATGATTCAGTCCTCTCTATTGCTTCATTTTTTTCTTAAGTGGCACTGAAAAAGGAATGAAATATTAAGTGAGTCACCAGCTGAAAAATTAAGTCAGGGCCTCAAATGCCATCCAATTTCACTCCAACCAGTTTCTTAATTAGAAGTTGATTCTTGTTTTTAATTAAAGTATTTATGTCATTCCATGGCTTGTAGGTGATCTGCCACATCAGACATTTTCAAAACTGCTGATTTTCTTGTTTCTAAGAGCGTCATCAAAATGTTTTGTGGACCTGAGTACCTTTCTTTCTTTTCAGATATTGTATGATGGACACAGGTTAGGTTGTCATGTGTTGGCTCATCTTGTATCTCATTATTGTTTGGCAGCTAATTAATAAAAAAAAAAGAAATAATTAAGGGTGTCTGTATCTTAAATAACACATCATTTAATATTAAGGCAAAATAAGTTAATTAGCAGCAAAACTGGTCACTAATTAAGAAAAGGGCTAGAGCAGGGGTCCTCAGTCACAGTCCTGGAGGGCCACAGTAGCTGCAGGTTTTTGTTCTAACCTGGTTACTCAATTAGAAAATAATTCTTGCCAATAATTTTATTTCTTGGCTTGTTAGTGCTTTAACTCTGCTATGTCATGTAATTTTCACATCCTAGATTTTCTTCCCCTTTCTAAGGATATCATCCAAATGATTTGAAGGGTAAAATGGAGGAGTAATTCTCAGTCCTTCACTTTTGTCTCTTTACTTTCCTTCCATTTATTTAATTAAACCCAATAGTGCTTGATAAATACACATTGCATTGGTGTAAATGGTAACAAGCTAAATGGAGAAATGCTGGTCTTTTTTGTTATTTGCATGTTATTGCTAATTAGGAGCAATTAAAAACCAAGAATAAAGCTGTTTAAGACTAAAACAAGCAATAAGGGTTCAAAATCTTAATTAGCAAGACAATGAAAATGAAGCAGAGGTATTAATTGAGCAATTAGTGCTTCTGATTAAGCAATTGGGTTGGAGCAAAAACCTGCAGCCCTCCAGGACCATGACTGAGGACCCTTGAGCTGGGGTGAAAAACTGCAGTTGCTGAAGCACTGTAAGGATCAGAGTTGGAGACCCCTGCTCTAGAGGTTGTGGGAATGTACCTCCTACCTTTTATACTGGTTACCTGCTACCTACTATCTTTTATGCAGGCAGTGTGGCATAGTGCTTAAGGGTTTGTACTTCAAACCCTGAGGTTTTGGGTTCAGATCCCACTATTGACACTGCCCGACAAGCAGCAAGTCACTTCACCTACCTGTGTTGATAATAGAAAAACAAAAATGAAATGTTACCAGTTGTATCTCTTAAATATTGTAAGCTGCCTTGGATAAAGGTCTCGACCGTGATTTGTTGAGTGCCCCATTTAACTTCCTTTCCTTCAATGACAATTGAGTAGTACTTTTGTGGAATAAAGAGGTTCACTATCTATGAAATAATGAGCGGTGACATTGTCTTGATTGATTCTTACAGTCCAATGCCTCACTGGATTGCAGTTCCAGGTTTAGTCTTTTCTGATGTCCGAGTAACTTGCTGCAGTTTAAATTTTCAATGGACAGACCGAGTGCCAGACAAAACTGTTACAGGATTTACAATGTTGTTGCCTGTCATATTTTTTGGTGTGCTGGTGTAGGAACATTTCCTAAAATGGAAACAGGGAGCTAATGACTTGAAGCATTGCAATTTGGTATGAAGCACATTGGTACAGTTGTTAGTACTGTTACCTCCAGGAGACAGTGTGGCCATATCCTGGTGCAGTTATCATCTTAGTGAAGTTTGCATGTTCTACATTTATCTATGTGGTATTTTCTATGGATACTCTGGGTTTTCTTTCACACCCCATGAGCATGTAAGTTAGATTGATTAATGACCCTAAACTGCCCAGTGTGAATGAGTGTGAGTATGTATGTGAATATGCCCTGCATGTGATGCCTGGTTGTCCCACAGCTGGCATACTCCTCCTTTAACCCAGAACATCGATAGTCATGAAACCAACAATGGACTGGGCACTGAGGACACATAACAGATAAGGGCTAGTGTAAAGTGCATAGTGCTTTTATTCCAAGCCAACTGTTCAAAACAATAAAGTACAGTGCAAGTCTTTAAATAAATAAATAAATATTTCCGGATAAAAACAGTGTTAAAATCAGTTAATAAATAATCCAACAATGGTTAAAATCCTCAGTTTGACACATAGCCAGGATATGTATCTTTAAAATCCAGTCTTGAAGTTTGAATCATGCATCCAACTAAAACTGATGTCTTTTCTGCTTGCCGTTTTTGGTCTCCTCAGCAAAAAGTGACGTCCTCCAATTGGCGAAGTGAACCCTTTTTATCTCACTTGTGTCCTCGCCGCCATCCCTTGGCATCTGTGAAGACTCCACAAGCCCTGCTTATTTCTCTCAGCCTTCAGTGGGAGTCCTCCTGGCATGGTGCTAAGTGCCCAAGGAGCAACCAAAGTGCCACTGCTCAGCTTGGGGCAACATTCCCAGCTGCCTGCTTCCTTGCTATTGCACCAGCTCAGCCATGATCTTGTCTCTCTCTTTACCTTTCTTCCTTCCTTCCTGCTCTTGCTCTTTATCTTCTCTCTAGGTATGTCCCTTCTGTCCTATTCAGGCTCCTTTTATACTTCAGTAGGCGCAGGTGCCTTAATTATGAACAGCAAAGCACTAATTAGGAAATCAACCAAACCGCATGTATCTGCTTTGCCAATTCTCTCATCAGCACTCTGGGCCGCTCGCCCACGCTACCATGTGCACCTACACCCATCTGGAGCCTGAGCGCACTGATTTTAAAAAACTCATGCACCCCAAATGAATTTTGCCACACTGTAATGAAATGACACCTAATACAGTCTGAATGGGCTCCAGCTCACTGCAGCCATGAACTCGATTAAGTAAGTTGTGAATGGGTAATAAATTTGTTTACTATGGCAAAAAATTTGACCCACCAAATACACATTTGAATTTATGATCATTTAGGTATATACTGAAAATATAGAATTACAGAATGGTTCACCTTACTATGTCTTAAATGCTAGCTATAGAGCTTTATTTTTCATTTGGTGAGACTAACACATTTTTTCAATTTAAAGAATTACTGGAAAATAGGAAGTACAAAATGAAAACATCCTGTGGTTTTTCCCCGTTTTACTTTTCTTGGATTTGATCTTCAAAGCCGATTAAGCTGTGCATAATATGCCACTTGTATTATTTAAGGTGCTGACACAGTATGATTCAGCAACACTATCTACTGTTTCTTACCTGCACAGCCATTGTGGTGCCTCATTGAGTTCAGTCAGGTTTTATCTTTATGCAAGAAGCTCTATTGTGTTCACTGATTCTATGGCCCGTTTTTACTGCCAACACATCTAAAGCATTAGAGAGAATTATCTTTATTATTGGTTATTTGGCAGACTGTTTTATTCAAGGCAACTAACATGTTCAGGATACGTTACACTAGTTTACAGATATTTTTATAGTACTAGGGTGTTGTACCGTGTTAGCCATTATGAATGTAGTGAAAAGTCAAGCAAAATGACACCTTTTATTGGCTAACTAAAAAGATTACAATATGCAAGCTTTCGAGGCAACTCAGGCTCCTTCTTCAGGCATCTTTTTAGTTAGCCAATAAAAGGTGTCATTTTGCTTGACTTTTCACAGATATCTTTACAAATGTAGCACAGGCAGGGCATATGATTAACTCCAAGTCACCCATTGAGTCCAGCACAGAGGTTAATTTGACAAACATGTTGGCTAAAATCCAGGGCCCTAGTCACTGGATCACAGTGCATAATTTCAGTCTGGAATGGTTAAAGCAGTGGACCATGAATCTTAAGGCAAACATGTCTGCCCCACCATTGGCTTACTAAGTGACCAAAAGTGAACCCTGTGAACTGTCAATGCTCTTGTTATGCAGTATAATCCACTTGTTTAAAAGACATTTTTGGACAATATATTCTAGAGGATGGATTGGGAGCAAAGATGGTATAGAAATCGCATGAGACAGATGTGGAGCAGAGCACCTCTGTATGTCAGTGTTGGTAGACAAGAGGGCTTCTGTGTGTTCTGTAGGTGCATTGGAAGTAAACTGTGTAATAGAGTAGTCTGCCAAGAACCTTGCTGAGTGCATAATGAAGGGAATCTGCTGCGTCTCATGGAAGCCTTCCAAGGGAAATAAATGGCCATGACAGTTTGGTGAGAAGTCAGAAGGTGGTGATTATAATGTGCCACATAGTAAAACCTGGATCCTGATACACAATGAAGGATGCAGACATCTTGAAGCTGCTCATAGCTGCGATGGCTGAAGGATAACAGGAGACTTTGTAAGTGATTAATCCAGAAGTGATTCTGGGTGTAGTTGTGAACATAACCCCAGATCGGGTTTAAAGACAACTCCCAGCCCAGTGTTTTAATGATTCTCAGGTGAGGAGGTGTGTTAGGTTTAACTGGTGTGCAGGAAGGGGTGGCCAGAAAATAACAGAATCTGCGAAAGAGAACAGGCATGGTGTTTAAGAATGTGAAAAGGCCTTGTGACCTACAGGGCAAAACACAAGGATCCACAATTGAGTACTGGGGCACCAAAAGGGCAACCCTATTTAATGAAAAACAGAAAACAAACGAAACATGGCATAATGTAAATGATGGCCATAAACAGACCAAAAAAAAAAGACTCCATCAGGAAGGAGTCCAAGATGCATCACTCTGGACTTCTGTCTGTTGTGAGGCAATGACAGGGTTAGGTGCACTCACTGGGTGGCTTCTTGGAGCTGCGAGTAAAAGAGATGACACACTTAGCAACAGCGTCCCCTCTTGTCCTTGAGTGGTAACTTTTACCTTAGCGGAGCCAGGCAGATGATCCCCAGATGCACATGTGTGACAATGTCCAACCTCATTGAAAGGGCAGCATTTCTATTTTTGTTTACATTCACATTTTGAGTTACTTTTTTGGCTCATCCCTCTTGTGTTTTGACTTGCAATTAATACACCTATCTTCTGCATATCATTTGGATTCATACTCCTACTTTTTCTGTAGGCTGCTGGGGCTACCCCCAAAAACTTTTGCAGTGATACTTTGATGATTCATGATCAGCTCCATCTTTGAGAATTTTCCAGAAATATGCATTGCTGCTGTAGGAGCACAAGCAGGTACAGTTTTCATTTTACATGAATCAGAAACCATTTCTGCAGTTAAATATACAAGTACTTACAAATGGTTTTAGATAGATAGATAGATATTTATCCCCAAGGGGATGATAAAACTTTACAGAAGCTTAGGAAAAATATAGCAGAGCCAGTTTACTGTGACCAAGAATAAAACATGACACATACTGAGGAAAGTTTGTCGTTGTTTCTTCCAGTATTCCCCTGGTTGAAGATGAAAGCAGACTAGTGGTGAATTAAGCAGCATTTCTGACTTAAAGGAATTACTTCATTTCCCTACTAGAATGACTTTTATGCTGATTGGATGTTTTCTCCGTGTTTGATTTAGAAACCCTCTGCACATACAGTGGTGTGAAAAACTATTTGCCCCCTTCCTGATTTCTTATTCTTTTGCATGTTTGTCACACAAAATGTTTCTGATCATCAAACACAGGTAACCATTAGTCAAATATAACACAAGTAAGCACAAAATGCAGTTTTTAAATGATGGTTTTTATTATTTAGGGAGAAAAAAAATCCAAACCTACATGGCCCTGTGTGAAAAAGTAATTGCCCCCTTGTTAAAAAATAACCTAACTGTGGTGTATCACACCTGAGTTCAATTTCCGTAGCCACCCCCAGGCCTGATTACTGCCACACCTGTTTCAATCAAGAAATCACTTAAATAGGAGCTGCCTGACACAGAGAAGTAGACCAAAAGCACCTCAAAAGCTAGACATCATGCCAAGATCCAAAGAAATTCAGGAACAAATGAGAACATGAGAATTTTTTTTTCTCCCTAAATAATAAAAACCATCATTTAAAATCTGCATTTTGTGTTTACTTGTGTTATATTTGACTAATGGTTAAATGTGTTTGATGATCAGAAACATTTTGTGTGACAAACATGCAAAAGAATAAGAAATCAGGAAGGGGGCAAATAGTTTTTCACACCATAGTAGGCAAATAGTTTTTCACATTTTCACACAATCCTGTAGATTGGCAGAAAATTCCAGGCTGACCTTGTCAGTATGTTCAGCAATGGGTGGTCATCCAGGATTAATCTCTGCATGTGCTGCTGCCTGGATAAACTTTCAGTCCTGACCCTGAAAAACTGGATATAGAAGGTGGATGGATGAACAGTAATTGTAGGTCATAACAATGCGGGTGTACCCTTCATAGTTTTACCAGTGACTTTTTGGTCAGTTCTGTTCCTAACTGTGTGCTGATTTCTGAAGGGTGATTGGTTCTGCTGTTAGATAAATAAAAGATCTTAAATGTGAAACACCTGCAAATTAGAATGTGAAGCCTCATAAACTCTTTGGTCCTGTTATCATGTTTGGTGAACTCCAGGGCTGACTTCTTACTTCAAGAGGTTTGTACACTCATTTCAGATGTATTATGCAGCATGCACAGTGTAAAATAATTACGCTGGCTTTTGCTAAATGGGCATTTCCATTTTTATAATATTGCATAGTAATTTTGCAATCCTCCAGGTCATTAATTGCATAATAGTAAATATTCACAACTTCAGGTTTCTGATTATTCATCTGACCTTTCTTGTTCCTTACGTTTGTAAAATATTTTTTTTTCAAAAGTCTTAAAGTTATGGGCCACAAAACTAACAGTTAACTATGTATGTTGTTCACCAAATACCTCTACCATCTTATTCACACCATTACAAAATATTCATCCATCTATTTTTTACCCATTTACACAGTACATGATCTTAAAGAGGCAGTGTCCACTCAGTCAGCACTGAAAATAAGGTATAAGTCAATCTTGGAAGGGGTGCAAACTTACACACCCACACTCACGAATACAAGGCCAATTTAGAGTTTCCAGTTAACCATATACAGGTACATGCATGTCTTTGGTATGTTGTAGACAAAGGAAGAAAATGCAAACCTGACACAGACAGGGTCCGGCCACAGAATTCAAACTTAGCACTCTTGGGCTGTCAGGCAGCAGCACTAAACTACTAAGCCATTGTGTTTTCAGACTTCTGTAGGTGCACTGGACATAAAATTAGTGAGAACACAATAGTGAGAAAGTGGTCATAGTGAAGTGCTGAGGAGTCAGTTAAGGTAAAAGGACTCTTCTTTAAAAAGAGGATAAACAGTCCTCCTAACCCTCCAGGTAAATGTGAAAAGCCACGTTGTGGCCACTAGGGGGCACCCCTAACCTTTGACACAATTGCTAACAGCTGCAATCCCTGGTTAAAATAAAGCCTTATTAAACAAATTACTCAATTACAAAGCTTATTTAATGAACTATTGCCCTTCCATAAACTAACAGTGATTCTTTTCTTTTTCATTTTTTCTCGTTAACTCCTCTGTGCCTCCCGGGTTAGCTTCGCCTAACTCCTCTCCTACCGTTGAATCACCTGGAGATGGTGAAGCTCTTCTTTTTTAACCTGGACCCAGGAGTACTTCCAGTGCAACAAAATTGTACCCTGGAAGAACTTCTGGGCTAGGTGGAACCTCTCTCTGACAGGGGACCTGCCCCTGGTTGCTCCCAATAGCGGGCCACAACAAGGCTTACCACCACAACTACAATTCCCATGCAGGCCCCCAGGAGTCCAATTGGGAGCCATATCAGGGGGATGCGGCCACCCAGCGTGTTGGAGGAATACTTGTCTTTGTGAGGCAGTCTCCCTTTGCCCACCGGGAAAGACACTGTTAACCAACCTGACTGGGATGCCCGTCTGTCCACACAGTCCTTTACATCATATATATATATATATATATACACATACAGTGCATCTGGAAAGTATTCACAGCGCATCACTTTTTCTACATTTTGTTATGTTACAGCCTTATTCCAAAATGGATTAAATTCATTTTTTTCTTCAGAATTCTACACACAACACCTCATAATGACAACGTGAAAAAAGTTTACTTGAGGTTTTTGCAAATTTATTAAAATAAAAAAACTGAGAAATCCCATGCACATAAGTATTCACAGCCTTTGCTCAATACTTTGTCAATGCACCTTTGGCAGCAATTACAGCCTTAAGTCTTTTTGAATATGATGCCACAAGCTTGGCACACCTATCCTTGGCCAGTTTCACCCATTCCTCTTTGCAGTACCTATCAAGTTCCATCAGGTTGGATGGGAAGCGTCGGTGCACAGCCATTTTAAGATCTTTCCAGAGATGTTCAATCGGATTCAAGTCTGGGCTTTGGCTGGGCCACTCAAGGACATTCACAGAGTTGTCCTGAAGCCACTCCTTTGATATCTTGGCTGTGTGCTTAGGGTCGTTGTCCTGCTGAATGATGAACCGTCGCCCCAGTCTGAGGTCAAGAGAGCTCTGGAGCAGGTTTTCATCCAGGATGTCTCTGTACATTACTGTAGCCATCTTTCCCTTTATCCTGATTAGTCTCCCAGTTCCTGCTGCTGAAAAACATCCCCACAGCATGATGCTGCCACCACCATGCTTCACTGTAGGGATAGTATTGGCCTGGTGATGAGCGGTGCCTGGTTTCCTCCAAATGTGACGCCTTGCATTCACACCAAAGAGTTCAATCTTTGTCTCATCAGACCAGAGAATTTTGTTTCTCATGGTCTGAGAGTCCTTCAGGTGCCTTTTGGCAAACTCCAGGCGGGCTGCCATGTGCCTTTTACTAAGGAGTGGCTTCCGTCTGGCCACTCTACCATACAGGCCTGATTGGTGGATTGCTGCAGAGATGGTTGTCCTTCTAGAAGGTTCTCCTCTCTCCATAGAGGATCTCTGGAGCTCTGACAGAGTGACCATCGGGTTATTGGTCACATCCCTTACTAAGGCCCTTCTCCCCCGATCACTCAGTTTAGATGGCCGGCCAGCTCTAGGAAGAGTCCTGGTGGTTTCGAACTTCTTCCACTTACAGATGTTGGAGGCCACTGTGCTCATTGGGACCTTCAAAGCAGCTAAAATTTTTCTGTAACCTTCCCCAGATTTGTGCCTTGAGACAATCCTGTCTCAGAGGTCTACAGACAATACCTTTGACTTAATGCTTGGTTTGTGCTCTGACATGAACTGTCAACTGTGGGACCTTATATAGACAGGTGTGTGCCTTTCCAAATTATGTCCAATCAACTGAATTTACCACAGGTGGACTCCAATTAAGCTGCAGAAACATCTCAAGGATGATCAGGGGAAACAGGATGCACCTGAGCTCAATTTTGAGCTTCATGGCAAAGGCTGTGAATACTTATGTATCTGCCAATAATACAAATCCTTTGATCATCTTCTTGCAACAGGGAGGACATGGCTGATGTTTGCTTCCAGGCCTACCAACCACAAGCATTAACTGGTAGATAACCACCCAATTAATCAGAATGCGATTCAGACCGAAGAATGTAATACTGTGATCTTCACCTTGTCAAATAAGCAAACCAGCTGCTATGGCGCAACATCAGATGCTTTGCCTCAGGCGCTGATGTCCGCAGTTTGATCCCCGTAACATGCCACAATAAGAGTGAAACATGTGTCATGTACTGTTTGTATTATTTGGCAGATACTGTATAACATATCCATGAACTGCTTCTCGCAACTGAGAGGATGTGGCGGCTGTTTGCCAACCGGCCAACTAACCACAAGTATTACTTGGTAGGTAACCACCCAAATAATTAGACTGCAATTCAGATATATATATATATATATGTAGATATTTATTTTTGAGTAAAGTCACACAAAATGTTAACAAATTTCTTGTCTTGCACCCTGTGTTGGCTGGGATTGGCTCCATCAGACCCCCATTGGATAATGGATGGATGGATGACTCTGTAATTAAGAACTCATTTGAAATATCAATATTGGTGTTTTAATATGACCTGTTTATTTTCAATTTACACTTCTATCCATTTACCATTTTCTGAACCTACCATTCCAAGACGGGGTTGCAGGAATCCTGAGCATATACAAATAGCATTGGATCCAAGATAGAAATCAGCCCTAGATGGGATGCCAAGCCATTTTAGGGGAAACTCATGCACCTGTAAATATTCACTTACTGTATATGTGGCCTTTTAGCCTAACAAACACATCTGTGGCAGCTCTGAGCAAGATGAACTCCTGTTTACAATTCAGTTTTCTGCAGATTCTTGTTGAACTGTTTGAATTTACGTGGATTTTCACTCCAGGTACACCAGATTGAATTTCACAACTCTTAGGTGTAATGGTGATATTAGACTGATCAGGTATGAAAGAGTGTGCCCAAGACTGCCAAAATAGTTTGGATTTTAGCCATACGACATGTGTTCTCCACATCCCCAAAATGGATAAAAAGGTTAGAAAATGGATGAACCTATAATGGATAATTACTCTTATAACCAAACACTTGAAATTTCCAAAACACTATGTCACAAATACTCCAATAGCTACTCAAACCCTGATTCTTTTGTGTCACCTGATTTGGTTAGAAGTAATCCATATCTTTGCTGGCAAGTACCACAATGCATGTTACAGTCCAATTTTGTGGTGATAAATAATTCATCACCTCTTGTGTCTCTGACATCAGCTATGCTCCTGGCAGCAATCTTAAACATCTGAAACACCTGAGAACTTGTTTGAGTTGAATGGAGTGTTTCACACATACTGAAAGTACTTTTTTGTGTGTGTTCTAGAGCCAAAAATCAATTTGCATTAAAATTTAAACTGTATGAAATCTGTTTTTAGTAGTCAGAGGATTTAATTAAATGCACTCAAAAATAACATTAAAGACATTAGTAGTATGTTCAATAATTAATTTCATTATTGTTTATTTTGGTAGTTTCTTATGTATTATCTTTAAAAATCAACTGCCCATATACAAATTGGGGAGCCAATCAAAGTTTTTTTTTTCTTTCCGTAGCAACTAGAGCCCACTATAAAGGAGAAAGTGTCCCCTGTATGTGTCTATGACCTGTCATATCAAGAGTCGAGTATTAAATAAAGGCTATGTTCTGGGCCTTTATAGTATATCTTGAAATCACCATCACAGATGGCCCTAAATGAATAAACACATCCTGCCTATTGTCAAGAAGCTCACCAGTATCATTGCTTTTTCAGACATCTGAGGAGTGTCAGAATATCTCTATCTTTACTCACTGTCTGTGCTCAGGAATACATTCAGTGTGTCACTACTCCTTCCATAGGCTATCCTGGCATCACCGGGATGTAAACATGGGCATCCAGGTCAGAAATTACAATCTTAGATGGCTGAGTCATACAGGAGAACTCCTCCAGGGCTTTTACCACAAAGGCTTCTGACTTTTCATGCAATGCCATCATATGCAGTTTCAAATTCTTTCAGCTTTCCACTTTTGTCCCCTCTCTGAGAGTCACGGTCATGGCATAAATTTGTTTCTGCTGATCATTTTGCTCTGTACTCTTGCAATGCGCAGTGCTGGCTACAAACCTGGGGCCTTCAGATTACAAAGAAGAACTAAAGAGAGACCTCTGTCCACTCCATGACAGCTTTTAAACTGCAATGGCACACTTCTAGGAGTGAAATTTCAGGCTGGCTCTGCCCCAGTCCCTCACTCATCCATATGCCTGTTGTTACATTCACCAACTTTAATAGATCCACAGTGGAGTCTGTCATTGCTGATTTTATTACATCTTTGTATGGCACCAGCTCAGCTCTGGACCAAAAAGCTGTCTGGCGGCTAGTGAAGGTGGCACAGAATACTACTGGTACACAACTCCATTTGGTTGAGAATAAATATAACATGTACTGCTTAGGAAGATAAACAGTATCATTGGAGACCTTAGCCATCCTGCAGTCACTGTTCTATCTCCTGTGTTTTGCCAGACAGCTCAGGACCATTAGCACTGGCACCACTAGGTTCAGGGACTGGCCATAAGGCTACTCAAAAGCTAGACCTGTACTGTGTTATGTCTACCTATTGTCTGATATTGTATTCAAAGTGTATATTTGTGCTCATTGTTTGATAGTATTATACTGCTGTCACTAGTCTTTGGTAGACTTGCAAGTAAGAATCTTCATTTTTCTCTGACTTTGGGCATTTAAATTGATAATTTGAATGAGCAAGGGATTAATGTTTTAGGGATTTTGTGAGAAACCAATGTAGACATGAAGATAATGTACAAATTCACTGTAGATGATGAATGGAGGTATGAAGAAGCAGTGCTAGTCACTGCTGAATGTCCAGTGTTATCAGAAATGTGGTTATGTAGTATACCATCAAGGAGAAATTACTGTTTTAAATTCATTACTACTACTACTTTACAAAATGACTTTGATTTACCAGATCAGATCAAAGCATCTGCATGCACTTGGATGATTTTCAGCTTGATGTATTGTGGTTGCAATGAGAATCTGCTCCTCCAGAAAAGAGTTGCTAGTTGTCTTTGGGGAAAGTGAGAGTAGCTACCACAAGTGGAAGATTTCAATTACCTCAGGGTCTTGCTCACAAGTGAGGGAATAGGTGATTGTGAGATTGACCGATGAGTTAGTGCCTGAGCAGCAGCAGTTTTATGAATGTTGAAATGCTTTGATGACGTAGTTAGAATGCCTCTTTGGTGGCTTCTGATGTTGTTGTACAAAGTATGGACTAATGTCAGGATACCCAACGGGGGATTCAGGACAAACTTTAAGTATTAAATGTCTCAGCTAGTCTGGGACCATCTGCAAATTCTCCAGGAAGTGTTGGAAGACATGGCAGAGAATAATAAGCATGCCAGCTCAGTGTGTGCATCTGTGGCACTCAAGATCGGGCGGAGTGGTGGCTCTGAGGCTAGGGATCTGCACTGGCAATCGGAAGGTTGCCGGTTTGAATCCCGTAAATGCCAATAGGGACTCTGCTCTGTTGGGCCCTTGAGCAAGGCCCTTAACCTGCAATTGCTGAGCGCTTTGAGTAGTGAGAAAAGCGCTATATAAATGCAAAATTATTATTATTATTAAGATAAGTGGAATGATAAAATAATCTGATAAAAGACTGAAATCTGTAATAATAGCAAACATTCAGGGAATCAAGTACAGACATACAGGATGGCATTTGAGGAAAATGTGGAGATGGTCTGTCATTCCACTGTAGATATAAAATTGAGAGAACAGATCTATTTTGGTGAGATGAAGGCAAAATCAACACAACCTTTCCAATGGATCTAATTTTGTAAGATGAGGTCAAGATCCACACCTCTACTCATGCACTGAAATCGGGGAAGGAGAGGATGATCTTTCTTTTGGTTGCTGAACTTGCCCCCCTGTTCAACATAAGGAGCAAGACCCAGACCCTTATATGGTACAAAAGTATAGTGCATAGGTTGATATGGTAGTTTGGCTGGTAATATTCGAAGCCACCTTCACTACCTTCTGCAAGGTTTTACAATCTTAAGCCAATCAGATGACATACAAAACACGGACTGTATTATCTGTTAGTATAGGTTAGTGAGAACAGATGAAGAAATCCAAATTTCCCTTAGATGTCTGAGAAAGTAAAGGTGTCTTAACAATAAGCAAAATTTGTTGTAACCATTTCCGTCCATCAGTGATTGTCACTCCAATAAATTTGAAAGTTGCTCACCCTCTCAACAGCATCTTCTCCAGTGCAGATGGATGTCTGAAAGGCGGAGTTAATTTTCAGGAAGACAGACTTAGATGCTGCCTTCAGTGGAGTGGAGCATTGTGGGTAGCAGGAAAGAAAAGAGAAAAAACATTCTCAGTGTTAGTTTAAAGTATTAGTTTTCCTCTTACGCAGTTCAAATTGTTACAGAGTTCCTTATGAATAGTGTACATCAAACAAAGAATAACACACATGTATGTGTATAACTTCATATTAAAGTCTTGAACTTAATTCTACTCTCTAACTGTTTTAATTATCACGCTGCTGTGAATGCCAACTATTCCTGTACAACCAGTCAAAGCCCTTCAGTTTTCTCTCCTTCAATTAAAGTGTGGTCTGTTTCCAGAAGTGTGTGAGCTTCTCCTTGGTTTTGCTGACATCAAGAGTGAGATTACTATCCTGACACCACTAAGTCAGCAGGTAGACTTCTTCTCTGTAAGGAATTTCAAAATTGTTGGTGATTGGGCCTATGATCGTGGTATTATTAGCAAATTTAATGATACAGTTGGAACTGTGTTTGGGCATGCAGTCATAGGTGAACAAGAAACAGAGAAGAGGGCTCACCATACTGCCCTGTGAAGTGCATGTGTTCAGGGTCACTGTGGAGGAAATGACTTATGACTTAGGAAGTGCAAAATATTAATATATTTCAAAGCAAGATGATAATAAGAATGCAGTAAAATAAACTTTAACATAAAGACTAAAGAACCAAGTGCCCTTTACCTCTGTTGTGTGGTCCAGAATGTTTTCAGTTATTGCCCTCTTATATGTGCTTTTTTTTCAACAAAGCATCATGCTTAGTTTCTTGCCCTTTGCAACATTTCAGGGATGACTCTAAATTGACTGGGTATCAATGAGAGTGGGTGGGTGTGCAAGTGCAGTTTTTGTTTGGTGCTTACATTGTGCTTAGCATTCTGAGGATAGGCCTCAACTCAGAATTAAAATAAGTGGATCATGAAAATAAATGGATTGTTTAATGTTATTGCATTCTATTCAGTACTCCGTACTGCAAACTTGAGCTCATTTTGCGCTGATGGGTTTGACGTCTAGTGTAGTGTTGTGCTGGCTTATGTAACATATGATGTCAGAGTTGAGTACTAATTCTGTGCAGAAAACAAATACCACTAATATGTATGTCTGGCAGCACAATATTTGATACATCTTAGTCATTCTTAGTTGGGATGCTTCCTATGCCGAATATGCATATTCAACATTGATTTCCTCCCTCGTTGGGATCCTTTTAATTAACAAGCCTGAATTGTCCAGATAAGACCATTTCTACATAGCTTTTGATTACCTTACAATTGTTTAAAAATATTTTTTTCATGCTGAGAAATGCAAATACATGGAACAAGTTATCTAGTTCTGTTAATTACAGTATCTTATTCAGATCTTGATTTGACATTATTGTAGATATTGTAGTTCATCTATGTTGAGGGTGCTAGGTTGAGTGAATAGCACTGCATGAATTTTCTGCTTTTTTATGGCAAGGTTGTCATAGCCTATTGCCTATCTTAGCAGTTTCAAATGCAAGTTAAGTCCATTGCTGAATACTTTCATGCTCTGCAATTAGCATGTACATTTTTGGGATGTGAGAAGAAACTCATGCAGATCTGGCGAGTGTGCAGTTTCACCTGAGGTGGTGAATGGTCTAGGACTTGAACTCAATTTTTTGCAATCGTGTGGAAGCAGTACAAATCATTGTGCAGATTTCATCAAAACCTTTGATAAACTAATCTTCTATCAAGGAAGGGCTACTAAATTGTACCCTTATCTGCTCTCAGGACAAAATGAATTAGATGAGGCAAATCAGATGACAGACTGAAATCTGTACTGACAGCAGACATTTAAAGAGGCACTCACAGGCCTACAAGAGGATATCCCAGGAAAGAAAAGTCTTTAGAGGTTCAGTCTTATGTGTGAGGGTATGTATCTGTTTTAATAAGAACATTACAAAAATGTTGACGATAACAGACCATTCAGCCCAACAGAGCTCTGCATCCTATACACTTAATTCCTCCAAAATAAGATAAGTCAAGTTTTGAAGGTGCCTAGTGGCATATTGTCTAGCACACTAATAGATAGAATAATAGATAGAATAGTCTAGCAGAGGCCATGAGGTGGCCAGATGTCTGCCCCCCCCCACCCCCATTCCTAATGTTTATGCAACATTTACCCTTAACAAGTTTCCAGCCGTGTCCCTGTGTTCTTGTTGAACTCGTCTTGATTCACTGTACTAAACTTTTAAGCACTTCAATGTCATTTTGTAACCTGCTTAATCCAGGAGTTTATCCCAGCTAGCACAGGATACAAGGCAGGAACAAACCCTGGACACGGCTCCAGTTTATCGCAGGGTGAATACAAACACACACCCACATACCAAACATGCACTAGGGCCAATTTAGTGTTGCCATTTGACCAGCATGTCTCTGGACAGTGGGAGGAAAACAGAGCACCTGGAGGAAACCCACAGACACAAGGGGAGAACATGCAAACTCCACGCAAGGAAGACCCAGGACATGAACTGCCTCCATACTATGAGGCAGCAGGGCTGCCACTATGCCGCCCCACTTCAATCAATGTCACCCGTTGATATTCTTTTGCTTAAACTTAAAAGGTTCAGCTCCTTTAATCCTTCCTCATAACTCATCTCCTGCAGTCCTGGAATAAGCCTCATTGCTCTTCTCTGGATTTTTCTTAGCACTGCTATGTCTTTTTTTTTACCATGGTGACCAAAACTGTACTCAGTACTCCAGATTAGGCCTCATCAGTGCATTATAAAGCTTAAGCATAAACTCCTTTGACTTGTACTCTAAACATCAAGGCTTTATATAACCTGACATTCTGTTACCCTTCCTCATGGCTTCTGAACCCTGCTTGGAAGTTAATAGTGACAATTCCACTGTGACTCCTAAATCCTTCTCAAAAGCAGTACTTTTCAGACCTCCCATTATATGTTCAAAACTAACCTTTACTTCCAGTGTCTAATCCCTTACCTTGATTATCCATCAGGGGTTGGGACCAAGACCATGGCAGATAAGAGAAAAGATGGATAACAAAACAGCTACTTTACAAATAATTATTTTATATTATACTGTATATATTATAAATATATATTTTATAATAGATTAGTTTAGTGAATAGTCATCTTTATTTACAGAAAAAAACTATATTAACAGAATATAATATAGTATTAACAAAATTAATTTACATGACATTGTAATGACCAGTGTAATAAACAAATACAACTCTACGTTTTACTAGGAGTCTTTGTTCCGTAACAAACAGTGCCCTGTCTTATACTCCATTATCTGGGTTACAGAACAAAAAGAAAGCTTTTCCTACCAATAATTATCTCCTGCCACTCACGTTCAGTCTTTTTCTATGTCGCATAACACTCCTACTTATTATCTGCTGACTCCCTACTCAAAACTTCCTTTCACCACACCTTCCTTTTTTTCCTAACTTCTCCTATCACTGAACTTAAAATGCGGCATGACATGTGCTGCTGGGAAAGAACACCATGCATTAGCAGAAGGGAGAGTTGTTCCAATGTGCAGAGCTTGCAGCATATTGTGAGGCAGTAGTAATAGGTAGATATTGGCATGCACAGTTTGTTTTTGTTTTTTTTTTGACGGTTAATGGAGTGGAGTGGTGGATAATCAAGGCTTTACTTTCATTGCTATTATCATTTAATTTGCCACAAACCTATCTGTGGTTCATATTAAGCTTACTGGTCTATAGTTACTTGGGTCTGGCTGATGGTCGTTTTTATATAATGTGATAATATTTGTCATTTCCCTAGTGTGCAGTGACTTCTTAAAAATATCTGTGAAGGGTTTATACATGTACTCATTTAGCTCCTTAGGTATTCAAGATTAAATGTTATCTAGTCCTTTCGTTATCTGTTACATTTCATCTTATTCAATCTAAGCAGTACTTCTCCCTCTCAAGTAACCCGTTACTGTTGAACAGTTATCCACATCCTTACATGTGAAAACTTTTAAGAAAAATGCAAGTTTAGAGCATTGCCATTTCACTGTCTGCCTATTTCAATTCCTTACTATTCCTGACATCCTTTACTGCTCATTTACTACTAAACAGTGAAAGAACATTTCACATTGTTTGCAATATTTCTTTATAACTGCCTTTTACCTTCCCAAATATTCTTCTTAATGGTTGCCCTCACGCTGTCATAAGCCCTAGGGTTAACACTGGAGTTTTTAAGAGAGATGTTAGCAGAAATCACACAACTCCTCCACGCACCATGCTTGTAACGGCAGTCCGCACGTTTTGTTCTTCAAAGCAGAGTGTCGCTTTGGGGTCTCGTAAAGTTGCAAGTCACCGTTGTATTTAATGGGAGTGAATAGAGTACGGTTCGCGAATTGTGCCTCTGTGGGTCCCCGCGGTTTGTTTAAGTAGTCCACATTGCTGCGCTCTGGCGGTTGTCGGCGATTCACCAAGGGACCACCTGACTAAACCCCTTGTAGATCGTTATAGGTCTCGAAGACCCGAAAAAGGGAAAGACTGAGTCAGAAAAAAAGTTGAAGTAACCATGCTTAAAAGCATTTAATACCCCGTAACTGAAGTTTGTCTGCAGTACGTTCTTGTCAAGCACGCTGCGCAGGGAGAGAGAGAGAGAGAGAGCACCTCCCTGATTGCGTCATGCAGAAGGGGCGTGGCCAGACTGAAAAAGGCGCCCTACTCCTTAGTGCTGGGTTGGCCGCGATGGGCGGCAACTACGGATGGAGGCGGGCGGGCAGGCTCACAAGCTGGGGTCCTTTAGCGGTGAGTAGCTTCCCTGGTAGGAGTGCTTTAAGCACCTGTTTTGCATAGATACGAAAAAAACCATGTCGCTGTAATGTCGGACACAGAACGAGAAGACATCGTGACCCACCCAATAGAGTTAACGTCTATTAATAACTTAATTAGTTCTCTCTGACTAAATGTGCTGAAGTGAATGGGTAAACGGATGGCGTACAAACGGCAGGTGCAGAATATACTGATGTGTGCACGAACACCTACCCGACTGCATCCCAGTATGCCAGTCGTACTACACCTTGGGGAAAATGAGGACAGGTCGGGTTGCGGGAGAACAAAATCCACACAGTCATATAGCGTTAGAGTTCACATGTTTTCTTATGTGACTGCCGCTCAAATAAAGTAAAAGTTTATCTGCAAGAAAAGGGCGCGGGGAGTTACAGGGGATTAGCGCATGCGCATTTGCTTTACCACAGTAATCGATTCGGCGCCTCTATTGATTCGTGACAGGAACAAAATAATGGGAATAAACGGTTCAACGTGCACAACACCTATAAAATAATAATGAAAAACAAACAAGTCGGCACTGAGTGTATGTGCATTACTAGAGCCCCCAGGTTCAGTCTGCGAAAAAGAAGCACGAACAGTTGTGTTTGCCTAATCCGGCATTACTGAAGCGAGAAAGGGGAAATGACAAGGTAGGCTGCTGTCGCTTCCTTTTGGGAAACTCTGCTGACAACATAGCCAGCTGATGTCACGAGAGCGTGCAGCTCATCTACTGAGCTGATAAGACGACAGCCGGCTTTGGGAACTGGCCTTTTCCTTTGGGACTGACATGTGCTGCGCCGGGCTTACATGATCCGCTCACGACTTGCACTTAAAGCCATTTGGAAGTGCTCTCTAAATTTTGACCGTGAGGCATTCGCTCCCAGGTATAGCCTGCACCTGAAACGAAATTTTATAAACTACTTGTTTTAACATATAAAGCAACTAATTATGACTTGGGCTTACTTGTAGGACAGTTTTTTTTCTGATATATAACGTAAATAAATATTAAGATACAAAAGTGCAGCTAGAAATGTGTTAATGTTTGTTACAATTTTTTTTTGAGAATCCAGATTTTCAGTTGGATGACACTTTTATTAGTATTATTGGTCCCATTTGGGAATTCTGATCCAGGGTTTTTACTGGGATATTAATACTGAGTTTGGGTAGATCTTGGCAGTCAATGTATACCTCAAATAATTATAGAACCTTTATGAAAAGGGTTTGACAACATTTAGTATTTATTTTTGAGAACATATGTCAAAGTATATTCTGTTCAGTTCTGTTCTTTATATATTAATTATCTTTTAAAAAGTGAACAATATATAAGTGCTGAATTTGTTCCACTGTCTAATTTTTTTTTTTTTTTTTTTGCTTTACTTCCTTCCTTCAAGGATTATATTACATCCCTCATCTCCCCGGAACACAAGAGAAAGGAGCACTTGACACTTTTCTTGCGCAGACGGCTGCTGTCCCTGAAGTCACTTATTGAGTATGACTCGCAGGCTGTGGTGGAAATAAAGGAAAACACTGTGGAGATTTCAGGTGGGGAACACAACGTAATGACGGCGTGGTCCATGGTGGAAAAGCTGAAAATGGAGAAGGCCTCTAGAGGAGAGGGGAGCATCCTGCAAGAGGTTGCAGACTGCAGCGGTGAGTCAGAGGACGGCAGCAGCTCAGAGAGTGAAACTGAGCAGGCTGCCAGCCACAGTACAGAACCACAGATAAGCAACAAGCCACACCGTCAGCTCTGCCGCTCGCCTTGTTTGGATCGCCCAAGCTTCTCTCAGAGCAGCATCCTTCAGGACACCCAGGCTGCCAGCCTAGATAAAGATTACCAGGTGAAAATGGACTTTGCACTGAAGCTGGGCTACTCCATGGAACAAATTCAGACTGTACTAAACAAGCTGGGGCCAAGTGCACTAATCAATGACATTCTTGCTGAGCTTGTGAGGCTAGGTAATAAAGGTGATGTGGACACACCCTCCAGTACAAGTTCAGGTACCAGTACCCTAGTGGCACGTGTACCATGCACCAAGGAAATTACAAGTCCTGAAGCATCATTAGAGGAGGAGGCCATGGACAACCTTGACAACCTGCGGCCAATTGTCATCGATGGCTCTAATGTGGCCATGAGGTAAGGAGTGTGCTTTTCTATAAAAGCTGCAGATATTCTGTTTTTTACTACATGTCTCTTGTGTTTTTTTTCCCCTTTCACTATCTTTAAAATGTGACTGCATCTATGCAATTACAGCTGTTACTTTTAAACTTGAAAGATGACTGGAGCCAAATAGTAACTTTTAAAATTAAGCAAATTATTTTCCTCCATTTCTAAATATTTCCTTTCACTTCCTGATTCTTGCTAAATTTTCTGTTTTCCTGTAAATAGACAGTGATTTTTTTTCCGTCCCTTTAAATAATCCCATGTATGTTGCCTGCAGTGCTAGCTGCCATGTTTTTTTTTTTTTGGATCTTAAGTGTGCAATAATAGAGCGCCGGTTTTGAAATTAAATGGTGATGGTGGTAGGGGTGTTAATTTAGGCCCAGTGCTTATCTTGTTTGCTTTGATGCTACATTGTGCCTGTTGCCATTCTCAGTAAATGCAGACAGTGGTACCTGATGGAACGTCTTTGATTCGAGTGTACATTATAAACTAAGCAGTTCGATTTTTAGGAGTTGTTTCATAGAGCTGTCTGCCTTGAAGCATTTTGTGAACCAGTGATTTTTCTTAATTTGCATCAACAAAAGCTCAAATAATATCCATTTGAGCTGTGCTTTCTTGCTAAATAATTGTTTACTTCTGTAATGCTCATATGTTGTAATAAAACATGATGCATATGTTGCATCAAGGAAAACATATTACAGAGTTTTAAAAAATCTTTTTAGAAGTACAGTATAATTTTTTTATGTGTTATGGCCACTAGGGAGTGTATCAACACCCCAAACACAATTGCACCACAACTGTCCAAGTTAAACTATTTTAATTTCAACAATACCTTCCACACAACTTTTCTCTGTTGTCACCCCATGTCAAGTGGAGGGCTCGCTTTTAACTGCAGACCTGGGAGTACTTGTTGTGCTTAATCTGTTACCCCACGGAAGCACTTTTGGGTCTTGCGAGACCCCAGTGGTCCTTGTGCTGTTAGTATCCAAGAGATTCCCCAAACTGCCCCCACAGAGCCCGGCAGGACAGGCCCCTGGGACCACAACTCCCATGATGCCCAGTGGGTGTCCATACTGGGGCTCTGCAGATGGGATGCTGCCACCCACTGCATGGGGGAACACTCTGTCCATAGCAGGCAGTCACCCACTGCCCCGACCTTACCGGTTCAGAAGCACATTCAGTGTGTCCTTCCAAGTTTGCTGGGACACCAACCCGGGTGTAGCTGCTGTTGCAGCATCTTCTTGCATACATATCCTGGCATGGCAGATGAATATCACTGCTCCTCAGCTGTCCTTCTGTCTTCTGGCCAGGTAAGAAAGCAGGACCCATTCTGGCAGGGACACCCGTTGGTCCCTTGCAATGTATATAAATTTGAAAAGCAAAAAATAAATTTTTATTTTGGGATGAATTATTGTTACATATTACATTTATTTTAAGGACAGTTGCTCTCATGCTTTTTAAAGGCATATGGTACCTTGCCATAATTAGTTATAACTTCCTAGATGTTGTAGATGTTAACTGTGTCTAGCTGGCCGGTACTTTCATCTTCAGACTTCAGCAACAACAACAACAACAACATTTATTTATATAGCACATATTCATACAAACAGTAGCTCAAAGTGCTTTACATAATAAAGAATAGAAAAATAAACACAATATGAAAACAAAATAAATCAGCATTAATTAACATCGAATAAGAGTAAGGTCCAATGGCCAGGGGGGACAGAAAAAACAAAATAAAAACTCCAGACGGCTGGAGAAAAAAAAAATAAAATCTGTAGGGATTCCAGACCATGAGACCGCCCAGTCCCCACTGGGCATTCTACCTAACATAAATGAAACAGTCCTCTTTGGATTTAGGGTTCTCACGGAAAGGCTTGATGATGATGGTCACGTAGAATTCTGCCTTTTAGTCCATCCATCATTGTTGGAGCATCATGAAGCTTTGAGTAGGTGGAGGTGGCGCAGGCCACCACCACAAAGAAACCGGAAAAAGAAACAGAGAAGAGAGTAGGGGTCAGTACGGGTTGTAGAGCTACCCTGAATAGTTATTATGAGGAAATTGAACATATAGAGTATCAGGATTAAGTTAAATTAAGTTAAATTGAAGTTATAGAAAGGCCATGTTAAAGTAATGTGTTTTCAGCAGTGTTTTAAAGTGCTCCACCGTATCAGCCTGACGAATTCCTATTGGCAGGCTATTCCAGATTTTAGGTGCATAGCAGCAGAAGGCCGCCTCACCACTTCTTTTAAGTTTTGTTCTTGGAATTCTAAGGAGACACTCATTTGAGGATCTGAGGTTACGATTTGGAATATAAGGTGTCAGACACTCCGATATATAAGAAGGGGCGAGATTATTTAAGGCTTTATAAACCATAAGCAGAATTTTAAAGTCAATCCTGAATGACACAGGTAACCAGTGTAGTGACATCAGAACTGGAGAAATGTGTTCGGATTTTCTTTTCCTAGTTAGGATTCTAGCAGCTGCATTCTGCACTAGTTGCAAACGATTTATGTCTTTCTTGGGTAGTCCTGAGAGGAGTGCGTTACAGTAATCTAGTCGACTGAAAACAAACGCGTGAACTAATTTCTCAGCATCTTTCAGTGATATAAGAGGTCTAACTTTACTTATGTTTCTTAAGTGAAAAAATGCTGTCCTAGTGATCTGATTAATATGCGATTTAAAATTCAGATTACAGTCAACAATTACCCCTAAGCTTTTTACCTCCGTCTTGACTTTTAATCCTAATGTATCCAGTTTATTTCTAATAGCCTCATTGTATCCATTATTGCCAATCACTAAGATTTCAGTTTTCTCTTTATTTAACTTGAGAAAGTTACTATTCATCCATTCTGAGATACAAGTCAGACATTGTGTTAGTGAGTCAATAGAATCGGGGTCATCAGGTGCTACTGATAAATACAGCTGTGTGTCATCTGCATAGCTGTGGTAGCTCACGTTGTGCCCTGAGATAATCTGACCTAACGGAAGCATGTAGATTGAGAATAACAGCGGACCTAGGATAGAGCCTTGTGGAACACCAAATCGGATATCATGTGTCTTTGAGTTGTAATTACCACAACTAACAAAAAATTTTCTCCCTGTCAGGTAGGATTCAAACCAAGAGTTAATTAGATCCAGTGGTAGGCTAATTAACAGATGATGAAACAATTGTAACTGTTTCTTTGTTTTTCTTGGATAACATTCACATTTTAGCATATGGAGTGACAAGTTGTTGCATCTTCTTTGGCTTTTATAAGTCTACAAAGATGCTATATCACAAGGAGCAGTGGTATTGGCATTTATATTAAGAGTTCCATGTTTTCTTTTTTCTCTCTTACCACCTTTTACATTTCTAAAATCAGTGAATCAGTGGAGTTTTTTTTCAGATTGTATATTTAAAAATCATCTTTCAGTACGAGGAACAAGATTTACTGGAAAATATTTGTCTTTACGTGGTGTCAATTCTTTAATTCTGAGTACATTGTCTTTAGGATTAGTAATTCCCTAATCTCAGAGAAGTACAAGGTCATGTTGCTGTTCTTTGACACTGAGGTAACACATTACATTTTCATATAATCACATAAAATAGTTTATTTTAATTAGATGTGGATTTAAAACACAGAGCATTTTACATGATTAAACATTGTGTGGTAAAAACAGACCACTATAGACAAGTGGCTTGTAAACAAGCATCTAAGAAAGGAGGGCAAAGTTTAGGAATAGTGCATTTTGTATTTTAGAGACAAACGGATAGGACTCATGTTGTTCTCAAATATTTTCTTTTTGCTGTTTCTTTCACTTATTCCCTGTATCAAGGTAGCAAAAGATGTCTTTTTACAATTAAGCAGTTAATTAAAGCCAATGATAGATGTTTAAAGTAAAAGAAATGGTGGTGCCCATTTTCTTGTGTTTTATTCCTATACTAGACAGAGGTTTTCTTTTTATTCTATGGCACTATAAGCACATCTTACTGTCAAACAGTCTGCAATTCAGCTAAACGCTGAAACAAGGTGCTGTGGACATCCTAGCAGTCATATACACATGTGTATGCATGCAATGTATTTGGTCTTACCTAGTATGTTTTGGACTTCTTTAGAAAGACTGTACTCAAGAACTGATTATCATATGTCCATCCATCCATCATCCAACCCACTATATCCTAACTACAGGGTTACGGGGTTCTGCTGGAGCCAATTGATTATCATATGTTCTATTTGTAATTGACTGGTGGAAATGTAAACATTAAAATAGTTTGCTTGAGTAGCATAAAGGGGTGATGTTTGAAAGTAACACTGTTACTTAACTCTACTTCCACTTACTCATCTTGCTTCAGCTGATAAATTGCACAGCCTTTTTCACTGCATTTGGATTGATGATAAAAGTTCAAAAAGAAGAGTATCCTAAGCTATCTATTAGAAACAACCAATCTTCATATGAAATGCTACTGGCTAGTTATAAGAACTTAGTCACAGGTTGCTTCACTTTGTAGAACCCCTACTCACAAATCACCGTCTTCTGCTTCATGCCCCTGCTGAAGTGTGTTGTCGCAGTCTGGTAAACTGAGGTTGTTATCTAATGAAGCTGTTCATATACACAACATTTTAAAATCTGAGAGTAAGGTGCAAGCTTGTTATGTGTTTAAATTCTTGCGCATTTGTTGAGATATTTAGGAGTATGCTTTGCTGTGTGGAAACATGTTGCTAAAACTGACACTGACTGCCCCTATCCTGTCACCATCTGATTTATTAGCCTTTGTAGTAGATGACAACCTATTGTCTCAGTATATATAGAAAATGTTTGTCAAAGATTGCTATATTATTGTACAAATATTTTTTTTATACAATATATTGTAAAGGCATTAAATTAATATGACTCCTGTGAACAGATTCTTGCGAAATTATAAAACTAGGAAGTACAACATATATACATACATGATTACTAGAAAAAATTACTTACAGTAATGTCAGCTGTTGGATATCATGGTACATTGTACAGGGTGGGCCATTTATATGGATACACCTTAATAAAATGGGAATGGTTGGTGATATTAACTTCCTGTTTGTGGCACATTAGTATATGTGAGGGGGAAAACTTTTCAAGATGGGTGGTGACCATGGTGGCCATTTTGAAGTCGGCCATTTTGGATCCAACTTTTGTTTTTTCAATAGGAAGAGGGTCATGTGACACATAAAACTTATTGGGAATTTCACAAGAAAAACAATGGTGTGCTTGGTTTTAACGTAACTTTATTCTTTCATGAGTTATTTACAAGTTTCTGACCACTTATAAAATGTGTTCAATGTGCTGCCCATTGTGTTTGTGTTAACAAACAAAACCACCGCTATTGGTCTGACACTAACCCACTTTGGATAGATCCCTCCAAGACTGTTGGAACAAAAAAATTGATGGTATGGTGTGGTATATGGGGTACAAAGATAGTGGGGCCATTCTTCATCAATGGAAACCTCAAGGCCACTGGATATGTGAAGTTGCTACATGATGATGTGTTTCCCTCTTTATGCACTGAAGCTGGCACGTTCCCTGAGTTTTTCCAGCAAGATGGTGCACCACCACATTATGGGTGTCAGGTCCGAGTATTCCTAGATGAACAGTTTCCTGGAAAGTGGATTGGTCAACGTGGGCCAGTTGAATGGCCCCCAAGGTCTCCCGATCTGACCCCCTTAGACTTTTATCTTTGGGGTCATCTGAAGGCAATTGTCTATGCTGTGAAGATACGAGATGTGCAGCACCTGAAACTACGGATACTGGAAGCCTGTGCTAGCATTTCTCCTGCGGTGTTGCTATCAGTGTGTGAAGAGTGGGAGAAGAGGGTTGCATTGACAATCCAACACAATGGGCAGCACATTTTATAAGTGGTCAGAAACTTGTAAATAACTCATGAAAGAATAAATTTACGTTAAAACCAAGCACACCATTGTTTTTCTTGTGAAATTCCCATTAAGTTTGATGTGTCACATGACCCTCTTCCTATTGAAAAAACAAAAGTTGGATCCAAAATGTCCGACTTCAAAATGGCCACCATGGTCACCACCCATCTTGAAAAGTTTTTCCCCTCACATATACTAATGTGCCACAAACAGGAAGTTAATATCACCAACCATTCCCATTTTATTAAGGTGTATCCATATAAATGGCCCACCCTGTACTTACAATTTACTACAGCAATGGTCTTAACAGTTTCAATCATTTACATTATAAGGGGTAGTGTTTGAAATGCTACTACTTGTTGCATTGTTGCCTTATACATGTAAAGTATTTACAATTTGAGCTCTCTGTTTTTCTATCGTAGTTGTGTAAATAGTTACTGCATTGACTTATAAAATCAAATATACATATGATTTTTATCTATAAACAGGAAAATAAATTTATACACACTTTGACAAGTATGACATTTTCTTGAGAAGAATAAAAAATCTATCAAAAGAATAAATTGTATACATAACATTGACTTTGTTAAAAAGGGTAGCCATTTGCTTGGTTTTTCATCTCGGTTCTTTCCCACTGGCCTTGTGCAGTCTACCTTTGCTGACCCTGCTTTCCATTTGGGTACTGCAACATACTATAAAGTACTGTAACTGCATGTTATCGGCTTTTGGAGTATTGTTTGCATGTCATCATGCCTTAAATTTTCTTACCTGTCATAAATGGATAACCAAAATGTTGAAACTAGCAATCAGTAAAAAAAAATGTTAAAGAAGGTCAAAGATGTTTAACTATACATGTTTTTCTGTTGTTGTGGAACTTACACTCATTACTTTTCTCACATGTTCATACTGTATGAGTGTACATTTGCAAAAAGTACTTGAAACAGTAACCTCACTAGGGTAAGTTATTTCACAGAAAGCATGCACAGTCGTGCAAAAATGATTTACACCTAGAAACCTTTCTGAAGAATGTGGTAATTCTATAATTAGATAAAATAAGAACAGCTTCCTTTGTGTTTCATTGCATCATGTGTTCATTATAATACTGAGTTGTCAATGTTCATAGTAAAGGGAATAGCAAGAAAATAGTGTTTATTTTTTTTTCACAGGAAAAATATTTTCTGTGTTTTTATTTTTTAAATTGCTATTCTGTACATACAGTACACATAATCTGCTTCCTCTGAATACACTAAGGCATATGGCAGCAAAACTGCAGGTAACATTCCCTCAATTTCAACAATACAATTCATTTTTTATTTTAAAGATTGTTACATTTCTGAAGTGAAGAAATTGCAAACAAGTAGTAATATTTTGTGTGTTTTAATGTAATATTTTTCTCATGTTTAGAGAGTAGAAAGAATAGATCAGTGAAAATATACACAGTACAGTAGTTGTAAATGATCTGTCATAATAGCGTACATACTGTACATCAGGAAGATAGGGGAAAGGCTACATGAGTAGAGAGATATGCCGGATGTGGAAAAGAGATTTTGTAACTGTTAGGCAGGGTACAGCAGGTACACAAGGATAAAGTTACAGCTAGTGTTGAGCAAAACAGATGAGTTTTGTGTTGTGTATGGTTTCACAAAATTGACTCTAAAATTCATTTTTCATGCAGTTTTACAAATGAAAATAATAAAACTCACCAAAACGTTTTTTTGGAGTTCATAAAGTTGTTTTTTTTTTTTGTAATTGAAAACAACGAACATCCCAGCCTAAAGAATCCTTCACACCTCTACATTTACCTGCATGTTTTCGCAGCTGTGTAACTCTGGAAATCCATAGCACACCAGTAAAATCAGTTATATTTTTTGGCTTTTATTCACATCATTGTGGAAGAGCACACTGTATCATTTTTTTTTAAATGTAAAGAAGCACCAAAACACACTATCATGAACATTGCTGCATTTTCTCCACTGGAAAATCCACTACATTTAAACCCTTCCCATGATTTTACCTAGAAACCTCTTATCATTTCTTGATTCCTGCAGATAAGGCTGACGATATGCATACTCCATGCTCCATGCGCTGTGGAGGAATGAATGGAGTATCAAGTCTGTCTCCAATGCTATGTTGAATTGTTATCACCAAGATTGCCATCATAACTGGCAAAGCAGATGTCATACTACCAGAACAACCACAACACAAGTCTCACGGCTCAACAAAATGTCTGCATGTGACTGGAAACATGTCAGATGATTTTTATTTATTTATTTTTTGTACTAGAGATTTTTATTTAAACAGTAAGTGACAGGCAGGCGTATGCAGAATTAGCAGAGAGAAACTAACCAAGTTTCTTCCTTGCTGCTAATTTTATTTCATTTCAGTTGCTGGCCCGTCACTAGTTGTAATGCTATTGCACAACCACCAAATCAAAAATGTTGTTTCTGTCCATTTTGCAATATATAGTACCCTTATGGCACACATACATATGCTTACCCATCCTGCTCATACTTGGTGGATTATAAATAAAACAAGAGGTGTTGTAATAGGTAATTGGAGACTACCTCCTGAAGAGAAGCCACTGTTACGGTGATGTCATCTTAGTCAGTCAGTCATGCTCATTGAGCTATCTCAGAGAAATTACTGTAAAATGTTGGTGTATTCATTATTGGTCAATAATCATTTTTGTATATATTAAATGTATTATTTTTCAAAAGGATTTAATTAATATGAAAACTGTTAGCAAAATTCATAACGTTGTTTGCTTTTTAGGTTTATGTTAAATTTTATATATTCTGATCCTTAATTAACTGAGTGACATTGATCATACATATTGCATTATTTGAGATTTGGAAAAGAATTTTCTGCAACTATTTTAGACGGGTATCCTTTGGTCTAGTAATGTTGTGCTTTTTATATATATATATATATAAATATAATAACAATCTATATAAATAAAGAATATATAACAATAAAACTTTATTGAATGATATTATTACCAAAGTGAGCGCAACCCAGCAGCCAATGTCTATTTTTCCATTCTAGCCTTCTCCAGAGGTTCTTTGTATTTTAATTTTCTTCTGAGATTGTGGGTTAAAACCGCCTTTATGGCTTTATAGTGACAACAAGATTGTCAGCATTATGCCCTTACTAGAAATGTCCAGTTTGTTAAGATTCCATACGATGAGTTTTGAAAACATGCTGTAAAATATTGGTATAAGCTTTGTGGTGGCATTGTATCTCTGCTTCTCACGTGTGTTTGAAAAAGTCAGCAAGTTGTGTTAATCTAATTTTTAAAGATAAACAATGAACCATTGTTTCACAAATTAAACCATCACAGTGTTCTCAGAGGATAGTATGATATTGCATTGATTATTGCTGCTGCTACATTGATTCAGTATGCTGGGTTCGGGTCTCGTGCATAGGTTTTGTTTTTGTGGATTTTGCACATTTCCCTGTTTCTGTTTGAGGTTTCCTTTGAGCACTTTGGTTTTCCTTCCACATCTCCAAAGTCATGCAGATTAAGTTCACTGGAGATTCCAAATTGGCTCCACTATGAGTGCATGTGAGTGGGCCTGGAATGGCCTGGCACCCTGTCCAGGACTATTTCTTGTCTGATGCTCTGTGATGCTGGGATAGGCTCTGGGACAAGCCCCCACAAGTCCAACCATATTTTTGATATGAACATTCTCACTTATTTTTCCGTTGTACAAATATCTTTTTAATAATTTTCCCAACTAAGGTCGTGTCTAGGCTAAGTATAAAAATAATACTGAAGGCAGGTTATCTCCTTAAAAACCTGAGAAGCTGAAATGCCTTGCACTTCACATGAATAAGAAAAATATCTGGGCATGGTTTAAATGCATATTTTATTTTTAAACCACTTCCTTAAGTAAGCATGCTTTTGTGCTAAATTTCTTATTGGGCAGAATATTATAATGATGTATCTTGATTTAACATGGATTAGAGCTGAGAACTTTCTTGTGAAATAAACTTTCACCACTGCAACACATATCTTCCTATCAAATGTGGAACATGCAGTGGTTGGGTGACTTGCTCAGGTTGTTAATCCAGATTTAAACACCATTTTCCTACCGTTATTTTGATAATACTATAATTTTTGTAGAATAATAAAGCTTTGTTACTTAAAGCAGCTTGCCTAGAACCAGAAGTTAAAGTGCAGCTTCATTTTAGACAACTTCTAGTTATTCTTCTTAATCCTTCTTTTCTTTCCATTAATTGAGAATTATTTTGGAGCACACGTTTATTGAGCTGCTTTGTATTTTCTAGTCATGGAAACAAGGAAGTGTTTTCTTGTCGTGGAATCCAGCTTGCTGTGGACTGGTTTTTGGAAAAAGGACACAAGGATATCACTGTGTTTGTACCAGCCTGGAGGAAAGAGCAGTCTAGACCTGATGCACCTATTACAGGTATTATATCAGTCCTTTATTATATTATGTTTAGAATAATAATAATAATAAATTTTATTTATATAGCGCCTGGTAAAAGCAAAAGAATATTGGCAGAGATTCATGTTTATATATTGATTTGTTTTCTGAACCCCTCATATTTCAGTACAGAAGCATAGCAGGTCAAGGATTATCATGAAAGCATCTGGTGCAAACAGGAACTAGTCATATTTATATGGTATGAAGGTTAAATAACAAAGTGGCTTGGTTTTTGTCATACATTAAGTCAGTGGAGCTGGATAAACCTTAGAACTTCCTATGTAAATCCTTACATTGTCTGTCAGCAATGTAACACTCCTTGTGTTTTCCTGTCAAAATATTATTTTAAAATTAAATATTTAATTGGTGTACTGTTTAATATTATTTGGAACACCATTGAATTAGCATTTTAATAATGCACATATTTGTTTCTGAAATTATTTCAATCCAAATATTTCCTTCTGATTGCTTAAAAGTATTTTGGTGCCTCTATAGTGGAGTAATTCTTAAATATAATTTTTCACAGTAATCTTCAATCTTATTTTTAAATTATTCACCCTTGGCTTGAACAGATCAAGAGATCCTGCGGAAGCTGGAAAAAGAGAAAATCTTGGTGTTCACCCCTTCACGTAGAGTCCAGGGTCGGAGGGTGGTATGCTATGATGACCGTTTCATTGTGAAGCTGGCATATGACTCCGATGGCATTATTGTATCCAATGATAATTACAGAGATCTGCAAAATGAAAAACCAGAGTGGAAGAAGTTTATTGAGGAACGACTTTTGATGTACTCTTTTGTGAATGACAAGTAAGTTACAGCTGGAGAGGAAAATATTCTCTATATACTTTTCTTTTTTCTCCCTTATGCTAGAAATAAGGGAATTTCATGAACTATTCTTTTAATAATTGAATCATTGACCTTTTCTTTAGCAGTATGTCATTAAATTGAAAAACATTCTTCATGTAATAGTATTTTATTGAGGAAAAAGGTACGGCAATGCAGCACATATCATGCACCCTTTAAAACAAACTAACCGATGAAAAGCAACATTTGAAATCTTAGCTGGTCAAACGATACCAACTATGTAATCATGAGTGCAAAGCTTGTGCATTTCAAAAGTGTCAGTGTGGAGCAGTTATTTGGCTTGTTTATTACAATTCAAAGCAGAAGAACTTGAATAATTATCACTTTGACAATAATAGAAATCCAACCTTAGTTTGAAGTAAGTTGCTGTTGTTGCAAGGTGGCAAGGATTGTACATGAAGCAAAAGCTGTATTTGATACGTAATAATAAAAACATTTTTAGATTCTTGTAATTTCACTATTAGTTTGCTTGTTACTATGGATGTTCCAATCAGGTTTTTTAAGACTTATACCAATCACCAATCTAATGCTACTTGATCGGCCGATACCGATCCAGTTTTTTTTTTCTTTTCTCTTTATCCCCTTAAAAAACTTTTTACACTAATCCCCTGCATATTCTGACAAATTGAAGCCTTATGTCTTATATTACAGTGTATTTTTATAATTAAGCTATAGACCACAGGTGTTAACTTTTCATTTTTTATTAACAAAATTAAATGATGTAGGCTTATTATTCAATGATTGTGATGGTGCAGGTTGGCTACACTTTCCCAAAACCGTAATAGGAGCCTCTTGAACCTGCATCCATTGATAGTCATAACCAAAGTATTGAACCTTGACAAGTGAGGACACACACACTGACTGCAATTGATGGGCGTAAATGTGCAAGTGTTTTTATTCCATGAATGTTTTTTAAAGACAATCCAAAGAAAATAATACAACAGTGCATATCCCCATAATAAACAATCCAATAAATAATTCCTGTGTTCATGGTGAAGTTCATAAAAAAACAATGCAATTAAGAAGTTAAAAAAAAAAAACGGAAGGTAAAACAAAGTTAGGATTTACCTCTTTAATAATCCCCAGTCATGAATTATCCATGCTGCATCTCTCTCTCTCTCCTCTGCTGCAGCAACCATCCTTCTGTGTCTCTCTTTTGTGTCTTGCCGATTAACCCTTCCAGGTCTTGCACTCGGCAGAGACATCAGCAACCATGGTCCCTTCCAAACACGGCTAATCCATGATTGTCTCCCTCGGTGCATTTGTTGTGACTCCCCAAGCCGCTTTCTCCCATCTTCTTCATACAAACAAATGGCACCTGCCAGATCCCTAGGGAAACCTTCGATAATCCCCTGCTACTCAATAACTATTCAGTGTGGAACTGATCCACCTCAAAAATGTTGATTACTTGTTCTTTTGTGGGGCCCCTGATGCTTGCCTGCACTCCTCAATACAGGCTGACCAGGTAATACCTTTACTGGCTCTTTCGGGGTTCCTCTATTTGTCCTCTGGTTCTTTTGGTTCTGTTTGTTCTTTTGCCCCCTTTTTCGTCTGACTCCCCCTAATATGCCTCATTGGGTGCAGTGACTGTAACGCAGACCACACAATGAAGCAATCAAGACAGAAAACACCCTCACATGTGGGTGTGCCAATTCTCGATCACTCCACCAACACACAGCCGTGCGAACCTGCACACTTGTGGCGATCAAGCCAGCCACTTATTTATTTATTAATCTAAATAACCATTTGCTGCTTAGCTGTGGACCCATTTTACTACAGTAACCATAAAATATTAACTCCAAAAAATTTCCTTAAAATACATCCATCCAATATCCAACCCGCTATATCCTAAATACAGGGTCACGGGGGTCTGCTGGAGCAAATCCCAGCCAACACAGGACGCAAGGCAGGAAACAAACCCCGGGCAGGGCGCCAGCCCACTGCAGCTTAAAATACATTCTTTAATAAATTATGTACGAAAATATTTATCCACAAGTAATGGCGCAGTGAATACACTTGACTTGAGCATTCTTAGTTTTCATACTCTTTCTCTGTACGTTTAGCATTCGTTTGCTCAGATTTTGATGAGCTTGCTGCATCCTGAGCAGCTCTTCTTTTCTCCACCCTAGTGGCCCGCTTCTTCTCTTCATTCGTCGGCATCTTTTTTGCGTTAAAACTTATTAAGTTAGTGTTTGTGTTGTAATTGTTTAGTACGTTTTCCTTAATTTTTAACTTAAGGTGGCACTCTGCCTTAAGAATGATTTAAGATATGAAGAGGTAAGGGAAGTGACGGCGAAGGTTCTAGCAATGAAAACGTCACCCGTACACATGCAATGCCCTACTGGCTGCTGCTGAGAGTTAATTCTACAATAAAATAAAAATAAAAAGAGGAATAACCTTGGAGGTCAATCATCACCCCAAAAGCAGATAGTAGATGTGACATATATGTACCAAATTTCAGGTCAATAGGCCAAACAGTTTGCGAGATACAGGTGATTTAAAATCCTGGACAGACAGACAGCCACGGTAGCGTATCTTATAAGAAGATATAATATATGGCATAAAAGAAAATAAAATGCTCCTCATGAACACAATCTGTCATATTGTTTAATTCTTTCTGTAATATACCTATCTGAAACAAGGCTTAATTAAAAAAAGTAATTTTCACCATTTTTCTAATAATAAAAAAAATCTATATATGTATTCTCACACAATTAATTGATATTGGTAATTAAACACTGCTTAAATTTAAATATACATGCACTTACAGGTTTTAATCATTTTAAATTATTAATTGCACTGCAACTTTTTGCTGATAAAATGTACATTTACTATATTTATACAGGTGTGTTTTTTTCTTCAGCATATCAGCTAGATGTCCATAATACTTGAGGTGTAATTATAAAATATGGATTACCATTTTAATTATGTAGTACTTGTTTCTTATCAAAACATATGCTGTATTATAAACAGCAACAAATAATAAACACTATAAAAAACTTGTTAAAAAGATGTTTTTATCTTTTCTTTTTCCAATTAAAAGTGTAAGCAGCTTCATTTTAAACTAGCTCTCTGTTCAAACTAAAGCAGTGTCTGTTTTAATTTAAAGGACAAAAATTAAAAGGTCTGAATTCCTTAATGTACCTTTTCTTGCCATTTGTCTAATGGCACAGGACGTCTTCTCTGATTAAATCTTTTTTAGTTTAAGGAGGTCAGAGGAATGGTGAGAATGCAGGGAGTAGAGTTGGCACAGGTGGATGACTTTAAATATTTGGGATCAACAATACAGAGTAACAGGGATTGTGGAAGAGCTGTGAAAAGGAGTGCAGGCTGGGTGGTATGGGTGGAGAAGAATGATTTGTGACAGATGGGTATCGGCAAGAGTGAAAGAGAAGGTCTACAGAACAGTGATACCAACTGTGTTATATGGGTTGGAGACGGTGGCAGTGACTGAGCTAGAGGTGGCAGAGTTAAAGGTGCTAAGCTTTGCATTGGGTGTAACGAGGATAGATAGGATTAGGAACAAGTACATTAGAGGGTCAGCTCATTTTGGATGGTTTGGAGACAAAGTCAGAGAGGCGAGATTATGTTGGTTTAGAAATGTGCAGAGGAGAGATGCAGGGTATATTGGGAAAAGGATGCTACAGATAGAGCTGCCAGGCAAGAGAAAGGCCAAAGAGAAGGTTTATGGATGTGATGAGAGAGGACGTGCAGGTGATGGGTGTAACAGAGCAATATGCAGAGGACAGGAAGACATGGAAAAAGATGATCCGCTGTGGCAACCTGTAATGGAAGCAGCCGAAAAAAGATTATTACTTCATTTTCTTTAACATAACAGCCCTTGCTCAGCCACTGTTAATACCTTGCAAAAAGGAGCACTGCAACTAAATTATGGTAAAGCTTAGAAAAGCTGGGGCTGAAAATATATATTTTTTTGTGACCAGCCTTTGTTAGAGAAAATCGGCTGATTTAGATTGGTGGCCAGCTGATCGGAGCATCCCTACTTCTTACTTTTCATTAATTAAGGTGGAAATTTGATTAGATTTTTGTACCTGTTTGTAGGCTTTGACAGACATAGTAGAATAGTTGATCATTTAGGAATTGTGTCTTATACTTAACAAGGAAAAGTCTCAATTAATAAACAACAGCTGAGTGCATGGCAATGTAGTAATTTAACTTTACTTTTACAGGTTTATGCCACCAGATGATCCTTTAGGACGACATGGACCTAGTCTAGAGAATTTCCTCAGGAAACGCCCTGTTATTCCAGAGCACAAGAAACAACCATGCCCATATGGTAAAATATTTTTTTCCCAAAGCATATTAAATCAAGTCAGATAATTTATTATTAACTAGTTATCTTCTGGGAGCTGTTCAAGCAGCATCCTTTTTACAGAAGCGCAGTATTTGTCACTATTTTTCATTTAGTTTCTGAAATTATTTATTAGTTACTAGTTTTATTTAAAATTAGAATTGATATGGCTCCTGGCTTGTCACTGATAAATGGATCTCAAATTAACCAATGAATAGCAGTATGCAAACCCAGATGCTGGCTTGTCTTGACTGCACTTCAGATGAGCTGTGAACTTGGAGTCTCAAACAGGACCCAAAGGCTGCTTTATATTTACAACACTTGAAATAGTAAGAGACACTGAGAAAATGAAAAAGGGGTATATTAAATAACTCCCGTAATCAGCTACTTGCACTGTGATCACAAACACCTAAACAGCTCAGCTTTACTTTACCACAGAAGCTGTTTATCCACAAACTGAGAAGACAATGTAGAGGAGTGAGAGTAAAAGCATAGTGAAAAGCCTTTAGACCTGGTCTGCCATCTGAGGTAATGAGCAGTGTTCGATCTCTGTCAAATAAGAACTGTCTGTCCTTATAGTGGGCTATGGAGCATACAAATACAGTGGCATTTTGTGCTTTATGTAGTGCAGGCTAACTGGCATACCTGACACTGTTCTCATGCTGGATGGATTTCATCTTATTCAATCAGTCAGAGACCCAGTGTGGTGTGGAAAAAGATAAGAGGGGGATTGGTCATTTATGTGAATGAGGAAATGTGTAAAAGGGAGCATATTACAGTTCAAAATACAGTTTGTAATTTAGATATTGAAATTCTGTCTGTCGGAATTTGTTCATGTTACTTGCCCATGGAGACGAATTACATCATCCTTAGTTCCTTCCTCTGCAATTGAAGACCTAGCAACAGAAATGATTCATTCTGTCACCAATACTTTACTGATGACTCACCCGGACCCTGCAGTTATAATATGTGTTGACTTCAACCATGTGACTTTGGAAGGAATGAGGACAAATATCTACCAGTTTGTGACTGGTTCCACACAAGGAAATAACCAGCTGGACCTGCAGTATTCAAATGTTAAAGATGGATTTAAGTGTATTTTACTGCCTCCTTTAGGCAAATCTGACCACAAGCTGATGCAAAGAGACTCAGAAGGTTGTACAACATGTGCTAAACAAAAAGCAGAGTGAAGGAAAGGAAGTGTACATAGCTAAAATAGAAAAAAAAACATCATGAAGACCTTTGAAAGACTGGTCCTGTCGTGGTAGACCACCTGGACCCACTGCAGTTTGCCTGCTGGACAAAGTTTGGAGTGGAGGATGTAATTATCTATCTGCTCCACAAGGCTTATTCTTACCTGAACAATGCTGGCAGCAGTGTGAGGACTATGTTTTCTAATTTCACCAGCATCTTGAATTCCATCCACCCATCCTTGTTAAGGGGTAAACTCAGAGATATACAGGTGGAGGAGCCTAGTGTGTCCTGTTTGTAAGGCTCAAGGACTGATATAGATGTGAGTAACACTGGAGCACCACAAAGAACAATCCTATCTAATTTTCTCTTCACGCTGTACACCTCAGACTATAAATATAACACCAGGTCATGCCACTTGCATAAATTCTAATATGATTCTGCACATATGGGGTGTATTAATAAAGGGGATGAGAGAGAGTATAGGAGTCAGGTGGAAAAGTGTGTTTCTTGGTGCAAAGAGAATTGTCTGCATCTTAATATCAGCAAAACCAAGAAACTGGTTATTGCCACACCAAAGAGCCTCTATGTCCAATAACTTTTCAAGATGAGAATGTGGAGGTGGTCCACTCCTACAAGTACTTGGGGGTCCACATTAATGACAGGTTGGACTGGTCTCGGAACACAGAGGATCTATATAACAAAGGACAGAGCAGGCTCTTTTTCCTGTGTTCCTTTAATGTAGGAAGTGACATTATTTACATCTTCTATAACTCTGTGATGGCCATTGCGATTTTTTATGCTGTGGTGTGCTGGGCTGGTGACATCACTTCGAGTGAGGCCCATCAAATCGACAAGGTAAATGAAAGGGCAAGCTTAGTTATAGGATGGCCTCTCGTGTTCCTGGAGGTAGTAGTGAAGAGAGGAGCGAATTAAAATAAAACTGAGTACCATTTTGAACAATGCTGCACATTATTTCTTTGATACACTAACTCTGAGGACTTTCAGCCAATGAATAACTGAGAAGTGTGTCAAGAAACACTACTGGGTCTCCTTTATACCAACAGCAATACATCTACATAATACATCACTGTGACTGTGACAGCCAAGTTAGAACTTTTCTTTCTTTTCAATTTTCTTGCTTTATAATAATTCTGGTGTGTTTTCATACCAAACTGTGTGATTTATTTATTTACTAATCTACCTATTTATTTATTTAAAGCGCTTCTGTAAAAAGTCAAACTTCTCCCTGGGGACTATCACTATAGCAAAATGAATACAGAAAAAAACATTTCAAGTCTGGATTATGTCTTTTGTTTTGCAGGAAAAAAGTGCACTTATGGGCACAAATGCAAGTATTACCATCCTGAGCGTGCCAATCAGCCACAGAGATCGGTTGCAGATGAGCTGCGAGCATTTGCCAAGCTTTCTGCTGTGAAAACAATGAGTGAAGGTGCTCTGGCCAAGTGCGGCAGTGGGCCTATTACCACCAAGGGTGACTCAAGCTCAGAAGTGAAGCGCATTGCTCCTAAACGTCAGTCTGACCCCAGCATTCGTTCTGTTGCATGTGAGCTCGAGGAGAGGTTGTCAGTGGCTCGGAAGTCTGAGGCAAACTCTGTGCCTTCCTTGGTCACTGCTCTAAGTGTCCCTACCATGCAGCCTTCCAAGAGTCATGCTGCTGGGGCATTAAACACGCGCTCTGCCAGTAGCCCAGTGCCTGGCTCTTCACAATTCTCTCACCAAGGCTCCTCATTGGAGCATATGTCTAGTGTGCAATACCCACCCATCCTTGTCACAAACAGCCATGGCACCTCCATCAGCTATAGTGAACAATATCCCAAATATGATCCTGGAGCTGACCATGGTTACTACTCCATGCTTAATGAATTCTCAAATCTTAGTCTAAACAGCATGCACAACACAGACAATTTCTACAGCATGGAGCATGAACTGGGATTATACTCTCGAAATCCAAGTCCTTGTCCAGATGCTTGTGCTGGGCATTCAAGCAGTGAGCCTTACTCATCCTATAGTGACCTTTACTTGAGCTCAGTAGACTCGGCTGCTGAAGATGGCACAAAGAACACTCCTTCATCCTCTCAGAACAGACTTCAGCCTTTTGCTCATAGTTTCCACGAAGCTTTAACTCGGGTTCAGAGCTATGGGCCTGAAGAACCTAAACAGACCCCTCGAAAGCAGTCTGTTTCCCATCTTGCACCTCATGTACAGCATCCAGTGGTAGGTGCCCGGTCAAGCTGTCCAGGAGATTATCCTATACCTCAAAACATTCACCCTTCTGCACCATCACAGCCTGGCAGGGCTCTGGGAATGACCAGGATGGACAGCATTTCAGACTCCAGACTCTATGAAAGCAATCCAATGAGACAGAGGAGGCCTCCACTCTGTAGAGAACAACATGCCAGCTGGGACCCGCTTCCTTGTGGTGGTTCGGACTCGTATGGATATCATACTTCATACCCCTTAAGCAACAGCCTCATGCAGCCTTGCTATGAGCGTGTCATGGTGCGAAGCATGCCAGAGAAAATGGAGCAGATCTGGAGATCACCTTGGGAAGGGGGAGCGTCTGCAGCAGAACCTCAGGAACGGTATGTCATTCCGGAGCATCAGTATCAGACTTACCGTAACCTCTGCAACATTTTCCCTGCTTATATTGTTCACTCCGTTATGGAGAAGAATCCTCATTTAACAGACCCACAACAGCTTGCAGCTGTCATAGTTACTGAATTACGATCTGGGCGTTAAAATATCACATGGAAGACAAAATGTAGTTTTGTATATTTTTTATGAATCAAAACAAAAGGATATCATGCCACATACTATACTGTATGTCCTGTACATATAAAAAGAACTTTGTGAATTCTGGCACTACACTCCATTTATTTTGTGATTTGATAAAAAAGCAAGTCCTTTTCAAATGTTTTAAATACTAAGGAAGTGAATACCTCACATGAATTACAATTTCAGTTGCCTTAAATTCAGGAGACCTCAAGTCTGTCCCGGCAAAGTATTAAGGGACATTCACATGTTAAAGTCATGCTGCTGAAGAAAGTGAAATGAGTAGGCTTGGTAAATGAACAAATGCTAATTGAAAATTTTACCCAAGAACATGAAGGACGACAGTGTAACAATAAGTTTCTGAATTGTGCATTTTTGGGTCATGATTCGCTGTTATCCTGAACAGGTGGAGACGGGTAATCACACTCCCAAGTGATGCTATGGTATTGGCTGGGCATAATGCCTCACTGTAACGTGGTTTCTTTTGCCAGTTTTGGTTTAATAGTGCAAGACTGAAACTGTCAGTTGTGGTTATTGAAATGAATGTGATTCACTTTGCACCTGACAAAGTCATTCACTTATATTTATTTTCCAATTGGGGTTTTTTGAAGAGGTTAACTTCCTTATTTGAACATTTGAAAATTGTTGAGCCTCTGTCTTGTCTTTCCTGAGATGTGTTTGAACCAATACTTCTTAGGATGGAACTTTGTGGAGCTTAAATTTGTAATTCTAGCTTTTAATGGGGTGTGGAGAGGGGTAGGGCAATTAGGAGGGGATTGGGGGTTGGCCAGTTTTCTTTTGCAGCAAATTTGATGCACCTTAGAGGGCATTTTTCGTCTTTTGAATTGTTGCAAAGTCAGGACTTGGCCACCCCTGTAGCTGGGGCAAAAGAAAAAAATAGCTGAATGTCTTTTGCTCAATCCAATTTGAGCAAAATATGTTGAATTCTAGTTTTTCATGAACACCGAGCAGGCCTGGTCAGGCCTCTTGTTTATTCATGAGAAGGTTTGACACTGCCTAAATGTTTCATACTTTGAAACACTCTTGAGCGCAAGGCTGTAGTCTGGGTTATTTCTGGCATTTTGCTAATGGCTTGCATGCTGCTGTTTTAAATTTTTTTCTTCTTAAAAAAGGAGTCTTTTTTTTTATTAAGTACCCATAAAAAACAGAACATTTTATCAGTGCTGAGGCCAATTTTATAAAATAAATACAGTACTAATGCCACTGGTATTGTGAGCTATTGCAGACATTTCAAATGACAACTCTCCTAGGTAAAAATGAAAGTAGTGAAGAATAGTGGGACATATTTTCACCAAGGTACTTATTATATTTAAAAATAACTAGCGGCACCTGTTCAGTGCATGTCACAGTAATTAGAAAACATTGAGATTAGAGAAAAGCAGTAGCGATTAAAATGTTGGTATGCTTTGTGAGACCCAGCATATATAAAACACACATACATAGAGGTTGTGTGTGTGTGTATGTAAATATAATAATATTTATGGTATATGCAACCCGGGTTAGGGCTGACAACTCTCCTCATTTTCCCGGACACGTCCTCATTTTTAATGCACCGTGGACTGTACGGGAGGAATTTACAAAATTTTGAAAATTTCTGGAATTTTTGCTCCTAAAACTTGAAAATCTCCATATCCATATCATTCATAAAAATTGAGAGCCATACACCAATCAGCATTTGCGGAAGTAGTGGCACACATTTTTTCCCAGAATCTTCAATTCCATTCTGGTATAAAATAACTCGGATATTGACGAGAACTGTCGATAACTGTCCAACTTGGCTTTTGAAGTCACATTTATCTTTTTGGCAAGTAGACAGTTCATTATAAATGTTGTTCCTTTCCTTAATTATTTGCAATCCTTATTCACTGTAACTAAGTGAATTTATTCAAAATCGAAATTACAATTTCACGTTTTCTATGTGAGATTTTATTTTTGGTTCTTCTTTCAGCAGCTTGGTTAAACAAGAAATTTCCGACATCCAGGTACAGTCCGTTATATTTAAGTGCGAGTAAGTACTGCTTTGTAATATTTTAATTAAAAATATTATTACCACCCGTTGTTCCAAAATAGATTTATAATTGTAAATGAATGAGTCAACTATTAAAGTTTCAGTTAATTAAAAAAAAATCACACTTTTATTCTGTCATATAAATGCAATGTCTTTTTAGTTATCAGATGATCAAGTAATAAGTCACTTCTTCATGTAATTTAATATTTTCATAATTCTTTCATTTACATAAATTCAGGAATACCCATTATGTCAAAAAGTGCAATTTCACAGACTACTTGAACAACAAATCTCCTTGTTTTCAAAAGGACAGAACAGACTTAATTGAGGGGCTAATGCTCACAAGATTCAATTTCAGTAGCATGCTATGTAAAGATTTCTATTCATATTTATCCAAGAACCCAGATTTACTGAGAAAAATACAGAAGAATGTAGATAAATTAAAAAAAAACTCAATTGAAAAGAGTAAAATTATTTTTATTTTACTCGAAGTGAGTTTACCATGTGTATCATTTTTTACAGGTTTACAACAGTTGAGCTATCCAAATAAGAATGGAAGGAATGAAGTCTGAGAGGCTTGACAAGTTCAAAATATTTAATGGGTCATTAGTTTGGCAGTTACTGTGATTGAAGCCATCATATCATAATTATAGTGATAAAATACTTATAAAGGTTTATATCATTTAAAAAAAAAATAAGACAGTAGAAAGGCATATTATTTTATCATAGGGAACGGCGTCCTCAAAAGTCCTCATTTTTTAACCAAAATGTCCTCATCTCTGGAGAAAGAGAGTTGGCAGCCCTACCCTGGGTGTCCCAAAAAATGTATACTCACTTTGAATGATTATAAATAAAGGGTTTATTAAGATACATCTAAATTTTATAATTCAAATTAAAGACAAATGTAGAAGCAGTTATCACAAGTCACTGGCTGCTCTGGTCCAGTCACTTCTGATAACTCAGATCACTGGATTTTCAAATATCGCAAATCTTTTCGTTTGGTATTTGTGCACAATCTCTGTCAATGACTTTTCAATTTATCGATTGTTGTGGTTTTGTAAAATAAACCTCATCTTTGACATGAGCCCGTTTTTAAAAAAAAAAAAAAAAAAAGGCCATTGCCATGAGGTCTGGTTACCTCCTCTTTTGTTTGGCAGTTTCATTAAGATAGGCCCTCACATCATGATGGTAGTGGAGAGGTGCTCCATCCTTGCTGGAAGGAAAACTGGTCCTCATCCCCAAACTTCCTTTGAATGTGTGACGTGACGGATTCTTGCAGCAAGTTCAAATAAACATCATTCAGAGTTTGTATACATTTTTTGGGACACCCTGTGTACGTGTATATATACTATATATATATATATATATATATATATATATATAT
>JANRMT010062790.1:9281177-9311177 GCA_026402145.1 Polypterus bichir lapradei | reverse complement strand
TTGGTAATTTTTTTTTTAATATTTGAAAACATATATTTTGCTCATTGTATTTGTGTAATTGCAGCAACATTGCAATGCCTCAAATGTCCAGAAATGACCTTTGTTTGTTGATACAAATTGTATCTATTTTTTCAGTGTATTAAATATTTATGAAATGTACAGTAACATGAATAGAATAGCTTTAATAGGGAGTCTTTTTGTTTATTTTTAAACTTTTGTTCTTTTTTTTGCCACCATGTTTGTGACACTGTGTGTCACCTGGAGTAGCCCATAGGTGTGCACGGCTTCCTAGTAGGCGGGCACCTGTACAGTATAGGAACCTTTTAAAAATGAAGTATGTCACTCAGCTTGGTTCCGGTTTCTGGCACTACCATCGCTGCATATTTATTAGCTAAAACTGTAAAATACAGTATCGATATACTCCTGTATATTACTGTTCTACTTGTGTCTATCAAGTTGGTGGGGCAAGACACAGATTTGTTTCTCGGGTTTGTGTGACATCTGTGTGTGTCCCTTGAAATGCATGCTGTACGAAGTCCCCACGCTTCAACTAGCGTTTCAGTGCTGCTGATGTGTAGGCCTGTCCTATGATGCATTTGGCATCGTGTCATCTGGGACACGTCCCACCGCATCGCACTGCACTTTACTGTGGCGTGGACTTGATTTGAACGGTTATCTGCTCTCCTGTGGCTTGTGTTATTGTGAAAAACAATGCAATGCTGCTAAAGAGCATTAATATTTATTTAACCATCTTATTTATTTATTTATTTATCTATTTATTGCCTGACTTGAATCTATTGCTTTGCTGTAAAATGGCAAACCAGTGTAGTTACAGTAACTCAATTTTTTTAAAGTCACTTTTTAAGTGACACCTTTCCCGTAATTGTAAAAAAGATAGAAATCGCCATCCCAAAAGCTTGCTTTCTGGCAGCTTTGAATGGAGTTGCATTATTACTGTATATAGTGGAACAGTTTTATCATTTTGTCCTCTGGTTTTGTTAACCCTCCTCAACAAGTCTTACAAATTGCATTAATAACTCTGGGAGCAGCCATCTCTTCCTCTGCTGCTGCCTCTTTCCTGTATGCATTTTATAATATACTGCTCCGATACTGGAATGTCCCTCTGCAAGAGGGTACGGGAACAAAGTGTACACTTGTTTGAAATGTTTGGCTTTATAGCCGCGTAAAGGGAGGGACACACGAGTGAGCAGAGAGGGGGGGATTCTGTGTCATACTGAACAACTTGTTTTATTTGTTGCTTTTTCTTTATGACAAATTATTGAAGAAAATCTATGAAAACCTTTATAAACTCTTTGGGCCTGTTGACCCAAACAAAATGTAAGTCTTAATGACAAAGTGTGTGTGTTCTTATAATAAGCATACGTGTGGTGTTTGTACAGTAAGCCATGTTTGTGTGAACTGTGCCAAAATGCGTATAAATATACATTTTAATAGATCAATATGGGTCTTTCTTTCTCTGTATGCTGTATTAAATGTATCTTAATAATTAGCTGTTCCGGTCAGCACACGTGACCAAGACAAAGCTACAGCAGATCCCGATCATCCAGATGCTAGAACGCTGAGCTTTTACAGCAGTGCTTTAGGAGCAGCTGGCTAAGTGGTGAGCCATTTTCATTTTTCAAACCTGCAAATAATTGGGATATTTTCAAAGCAATTCGTGGTGTTTTCATTATCCAAATGTGCTTAATGACTGCAGAGAGCCACCAGTCGATTACCCACAAAGTCAGATAAAAGCTGTAAATCTCAGAAGAGGTTCGCTCACTTGTACACATACAGCAATTAAGACACAGTGACACGGGTTCTACTGGAAAACAGACGCCGCTATTTTTTTTTTTCCCTAGTCCAAACTCAATTCATTTATTAAATACAGGGTGAGCCAAAAAGGAAGTACCACACTTCAAATGTTTATTCTACAGAAATGCTACAAGATAAAATAAATGTCATTACGACACAAGAAAGGGTATACAAAACAGATTTGTTTCACCATGTTCTAAAAATGTCTTCAAGATGGTGGCCGTCGTTAGCAATACACTCTTTGAGACGATTTCTGAACGCTTGCATGACTCGTTTGGTCATTTCAAGGGGAATAGTGTTGATTTGGTGGTGAATAGCGTCCTTGAGGGCATCAAGGTTTTGAGGTTGGTGTGTGTACACCTTCGACTTGAGAGAGCCCCACAAGAAGAAATCACACTGAGCGAGATCAGGCAAATGTGAAGGCCACCAGACATCTCTGGGCAGGGAGATCAGCTTCCCCAAAAACGTCTCCCTCCACACAGGCCATATGAGCTGTTGCTCCATCCTGTTGAACCAAGGCATCCACCACATTCATTTCTCCCAGTTGGGGCCTCATTTCAGTGTAATTTTCCAAAGTGATGGCGATTGTTGCTCCCTTCCCCCCCAAAAAGTAAGGGCCTACAGTGGCAAATTCTGCATCGGCGCACCAAACTGTAACACACGGACTGTGCAGGGTTCTCTGATGAAGTTCACGAGGGTTGGTTTCATCCCAGTAGCAAAGGTTTTTACACAACTATTCAAATGGAAATGTGTCTCGTCGCTGCACATGATAATGGGATCTCGATGAACGGTTTGCAGAAGGCTCACGCACAACTCTCTACGGCTCTCCTAGTCTCTCTCAGTGAGTTCCATCACTACCATCATTTTGTAGGGATGGAAATTAAAGACCGCATGTAAAATCCTCCTCAAAGACTTGTTGGAAACGTCCAAGGCAGAAGCATGTCTGCACGTTTAATGTCTAGGAGTCTGCAAAATTGATGCCCTTACAGCTTGGATGCTTTCAGGCGTTCATGCAGTCTGAGGATGGCCTGGAGATGTTCTGTAAATGTTGTATCTATCGAAATTTAGCCACCCACTGAGGAATGCGCATTGTGTAGATGGATTTATTGTTTTTGAAGAACGCTTTGACAGCAAAAGCACTGTGCGCATCAGACCAAGGCAGGTTGTTGACTGAAAACTACAAGGGATCGCCTATCAAAGGACCCCACACCCCAACCCACTCGGCTCCCTGTACCTCGAGCAATGACCCTAAGAAATGTGGTACTTCATTTTGCCTCACCCTCCATTATAAATTTGAGTATGGTTAACTAAGTAAACCCAACATAAGCTTTAAGTACACAGAACATTTTATATAATATTTCAAAAAGGGCAAAGGAGTCCTTGTACAAAGTAAAATGAACCCTGTTGTATATTCCACAGAGCACCGGGAAATGAAAGGTGGCTTACTTCACATAGCCTGGATAGTCTATAAGGTGAAGCCCAGGATGTAAAGTCAGTTACTGATTGCAGTAAAAGGCCAAATGGTATTTTTGAAGGTTTGTATTAGTTCTAGAAATGAAAACAGGCTGTTTAAAAAAGAAACTTCTAAAAATGCAGACACTAGTCAGTTAAAATAAAATTTGCCTTACAAGAGAACCATTGCCAGCACCATTGCATGCACTGCCAGCCAGCATCACTGCATCTTGAAAACACTGCAAGTAATGCAGTGCTACGTACAATGCTTTACTGTTCATTTCTGTGTAAAAGTGATGACTGCAGTAAAATACTTTTTTATTTTGTTGCTGAAGATGTCATATTGAAATTGACATGCTGGTCATTGAGTTGTGGTTTTGCACTGCTAGTCTGTTTATGACTAAAATAAACTTGTTTTGTCTCAGTTTTTACGAGTCCAGACTTTTTGTCAGCTGGCACACATTCACCCTGATCCTTTGGTTCCTGCTAAGTCACAATTTGCCACAAATTGTCAGCGGCTCACTGCTTACTGTTCTGGTCTACAGGGTGCTTTAACTTATAGAACTTTCTTTTGAAATTAAACACAAAAATCAACATTAAGACGCACCATTCTAAAATTATTTTATTTCAATGCATGTGATTAAAAACAAAAAACGGTTTGACCTCCTCATGTAGTGATGAGCGAATTGAGAAACAGCCACTGGGAAGTGATGCAGCGCCCATGACAGACTTCATGTGCTTGTATGAGTTCAACCAAAGATTTCACATTTGTAAAGTAACACTGCGCAGGGGTGGGTGAGAGGCACTAGCTTGACCCTTTAATGGGGTACAGAACAAAGATAGGAAGTCCAACACAGGACTTGCAGAGATGTTTAACAGGAGCTCCTCTCTCTAGATGAACGTTCACCTGGGCAGCCCTTTTCTCACAGTCTTGCAGGGGTCCAGCGACATTATTAGAAAAGCTGCAAGCTGGATTTAAGTCTGTGCAAGTCACTTTGTGTCCAGCGCAGTCCATCAGATGTGGCACTCTTTTGTACCGAGTTCCTGTAATTAAGGGACAAACAGTTAAAACACGAGAATTTAATGGCACAACTGCTAGCAATTAACAAGCCCAGATTATTTCATTCTTTTATAATTGGTATTATGTAATAAATATAATAAACACAAAAAACAAACAAATATAATCAGTTTGGGATGTTTTAAAAAGGGACACTACGCTCTCCTTCAATGATGGCCCTGACAGTCTGGCACAACTCCATTATCTTGGCAACACGGAGGACACGGCAACAGCCCATCACTATTGTAGGAAATGTCTGGTCAAAGGAGGTGGTGGTCAGGGTGGTCTTTAAAAGGTACCCAGTGAAAATTACAGGCTTCAGGGGTCTCCAGCTCCGGTCCTGGAGCGTTACTGTGGCTACAGGTTTTCCCTAACCCTCTCCTTAATTTGTGACCTGTTTTTGCTGCTTATTGTCTTCTTTTTTTCTTTATTTTAATTGCCTTGTTTTTTTAAGATTCAGTCCTCTGAATTGCTTCATGAGAAATGAGATGTGCTGCGAGCCAACAGATGACCGGCTAAGTCAGGGTCTCAGACTCCAGCCAGTTTGTTAATTAGAAGCCGATTCTTTTTGTTATTTAATTCCATGACTTGTTGCTGCTCTCTTTCTGCCTGCCATGGCTGACATTTCCAAAACTGTTGATTTTCCTTTTTCTATGAAAACCATCAAAATGTTTTGTGGAGTAAATCAACATTATTACTGAGACAGTCACCTTTCTTTATTTTCAGATACTGTGTGATGGACACAGGCTGGCTGGCTGGTCATGAGTTGTCTCATTTTGTATCTCATTAGTCTTTGGCTGCTAATTAAAGACAAAAGAAACAATTAAGGTTCTGGTCTTAAGAAGTCATTTAAAACGAAGACAGAAGAATTAATTAGCAGCAATAACTGCTTACTAATTAACCTCCTTAGTGTTACGCGTTTTCTCAAAAAAATGTAAAAGGCATCACTTTTTTTGGCATTTTAATTAAATCTCATCCTGCTGTAAAACTTGCAAAACACTTAAAAGTATAAAGTGTTGAAAATATAATGATGATGCAGTATGAACAGCACATATGAGCGAGGGACACAAGTGTCACTTGTGGTTTCGCTGACCGTTTCAGTTTCACTGCCTGATGACAGATTCACCTCGTCATCACTGCCTGAGGAGTGGCGCCCTTATGAGGCTCGGAGAAGATGCGTCTGCACCATTACCGGGGTAACGTTCGGGCCTGACGCTTACACAAGTCTTGCTTATACCTTTGCCCGAGTGACGTTTGGCACAAACGCTGTTGCCATTTTTACAGCCCGAGTAAACCTGGGGTCTTATGCGAGACGTGTCTATACAGTTGCCCGAGAGACTCTTTTGGCACTATTCTCACAGGCCGAGTGATGTTCAGGTCCAAGTCTAAGGAGGTTAAGAAAAGATTTAGAATGAAAACCTACAGCCATGCTAGCCCTCCAGGATTCGAGTTGGAGGCCCCAGACACAGAGGGTCTCACTGCTTATGGAGTGCTACAGCAGATCAGCTCTGTGTGAACATCTGGACATCTTCAGAATTTAGGATGTGTTGCATAAGAAAGTGCATTCAGATGAGGAGGACACTCTTCTAACACTTTTATTCTATAATATAAGCCAGAAGGGTCAAACTCGGACCCTGCAGGGCTGCAGTGGTGTCAGGGTTTTCGTTCCATCCACTTTCTTATTTACCAACATTGCTAGTGGGACAGACTTCCTTTGCTTTAACTGTCTTACTTTGTAGGACTCCGAATCCTTCATTGTTTCTGGTTTTCCTCCCCCAACAGTCAAAAAATAATGCGATGCAAAGTGTGTCGAAAGAAGACCAGATAACTTGATCCCGTTTCATACAATATGAAATGAGTGGTCATCCACAGAACACTTGGTGGGGCAGAGTGAGAGCAGTAACAAGCCATAAAATGACATAATGGCTTCAAATTAAGAAGCTCGGTGGAGTTTGAGACACCCAAGTTAGCTGCTCATCTATCGACTCCTTCACTTTTCATCTCATTATTGTTTGGCTACTGGTTAAGGAAACAAAGAAGAAGGATTCTGTGTCTTAAGGGCCAAGTCAATTAAAATCCAGGCCAAATAAGTCATCCACTAGCAACAGATTACTGGAACGAAAACCTGCAGCATCCCAAGATCTGAGCTCGACACTCCTGCTGAAAGCCAATGATTGTCCTGTAATGAAGACCGAGAAAGACAAAGCGGGACGTGTAGCAGGACTGTGACATTCACTTTCAAGTATCAAATACATTCAAATGTAAATTATAGTTTCAATATTTTCAACTGAAAGTTTTAAATATCTTCACCACTGTGCAATACAGAAATTGCCACGAGCAAATCTTGTATTAGGCCAGTCAGATACCCACCCTGCCTTGTATGAACAAAGATCGCTAAGAAGGGGAAGATGCGACGATATGAAAGGGAGGAGAAGAGCAGGAATGGTGGACACTGCATCGCAGCTCCCCTCTATATGGCTACAGATTAAGGCCTGCCAAGTTGAAACACTACAACTCGACGCACCATTCATCAAAGCTGCACGTAATTCTAATATAAGATTTAAAAAGGAGGCAAACTGGGGGATTTTCAGCAGGAGGCTAGGCTGAGGTCAATTTAGTAGCAATGGTGCCTAGAAAGAATAGCTTATGCTGGAAGACACACAGAAGCATGGCAGAAAGGTCCACAAGAAGTGACATTTGAGGTGAGAACGGAATTTTGTAGGAAAGAATCGATGACAGAACCTTTGAGAAATGACATCAGAAATCCCTAACCTTGGGGTGTTCCCAGAATGTGTGTGAGCTAAAAGGTGAGGCAAACAGAAGCAATGCACAAATTTAACTTGTGTATATTGGTGACGGGTTCAAAGATGCTAAAGTAATACTTTTTTTTTTTTTTTTTAAAATGACACTCCCAAACCCAGGGAACTTGTCGATAACTTGGAGAGGCGCCTCACATATAATACAAAGGCTTGGTTTTAGGAGAGAACAGCCCGACTAAGGGCCAGCAGAGAGAAAGAAGACAAAGAAACTCTGAGACTCAAAAAGGGACTGATATAGAGCAGCGTTTAGTGTTTGAATGCTTGGTGATACCACACTGCATCCAGACTTGGGGACTGAAATGCCCCCAAGAAGCAAGGCTGCATTATTAAAGATGGAAGTAAGTAAATGTAGGTTTGCTTCTCCACCTTGCACCTTATAGGAAGTGCATATGTAACTAGTGAGCCCAATTTAAGTGAAATCACAGAGAAGTAAAAGGTGATCACGAGATGTACAGTAGGAAGTGCAAATCTACTTTCATCTGAGAGCCAAGAAAGAGGAATATCAATAGGGGATGCAACTTGCACAAAATTGATCCAAGTGTAAATGCCCATTGCTACATTTCAAGATCTGGCAAGGAAACACTTCCCACTCAACCTATCTCAAATCAATATAAAACGTTAAATGTGCATTTTTTTTAGCATTACAAAGGAATTGGGACAAAGGAGATCTAACTTTAGACCAGAATTTAACTGGATGGAGGTGTGGGTCCTTCAGATGATAAATTAAACAAAGGGACAATATTCATTTTAATGAAGTCGGGACTAAAAGGAAAGGGGGAGACAGAGAATCCTGGGCACTTTTGAAGATGCACTTATAATTTAATGAGGTGACATGATATCCAGGTATTTGACTTTGTAAGTTGTACAGCCTGCACTTGCTCAGACCTGCCGTGGACCCCAGAAATGGTCCACTAGCCTGCTGGACACATCAAGGAGAAGAAGAGTCGACTTGGAATCTTTATTATGTAACCGGACACAAACATAGAAAAAGGAAATACAATAAGAACATATGACATGTCCAAAGAGACATCATGGAGAAAAAACAGACGATAACAGTGGCATAAAGTGCGACTATGTGGTGAGTGCCCTGCTAGGTTATAGGGGAGATTAAATTGACTTATGGATAGGAATAGCTAAAAGTCCAAGAGAGAGACTGAGGAGAAAAGGGGAAAGTCGGCAGCACTGTTCGCTTCTTAAGAAATCCGAAAATGTTGCAATATAATTGAGTTAGCGACAGTAATAGCGGAGAGAGATGAATAAAGTGTCCTGACCATACCGACGCAGACCTCCCCAAACCCCATCTGATATCAAGACCTTTTTTATCATTAGAACATTAGAACACTCTAGACGAGAACAGGCCATTCAGCCCAACAAAGCTCGCCAGTCCTATCCACTTACTTCCTCTAAGAAAACATCGAGTCAAGTTTTGAAAGTCCCTAACGTCTTACTGTCTACCACACTACTTGGTAGCTTATTCCAAGTGTCTATCGTTCTTTGTGTAAAGAAAAACTTCCTAATGTTTGTGCGAAATTTACCCTTCACAAGTTTCCAACTGTGTCCCCGTGTTCTTGATGAACTCATTTTAAAATACAAGTCTCGATCCACTGTACTAATTCCCTGCATAATTTTAAACACTTCAATCATGTCACCTCTTAATCTTCTTTTGCTTAAACTGTAAAGGCTCAGCTCTTTTAATCTTTCCTCATAATTCAGCCCCTGTAGCCCTGGAATCAGCCTAGTCGTTCTTCTCTGGACCTTTTCTAGTGCTGCTATGTCCTTTTTGTAGCCTGGAGACCAAAACTGCACACGGTACTCAAGATGAGGAATCACCAGTGCATTATAAAGGTTGACCTGGCAGAGTAAAGCCAAGTTAATTCTGACTGAATGCCTTTTCAGCATCTAAAGACAACAAAGAGGGTGCCTGAGGAAGGTTGGGTGCAGCTTTGATACTATGGAGAAGACGCCTCATGTTGTCCATCTCCTGGCAAGTATAAACAAACATTCTGACTGGGGTGAATCAACATGGAAATTACAAGCTGAAGGCAGACACTAAAACCTAGTGTCAGAATCAGAATTCAAAGAGATGGGACGGTACCTTGAGTAACTAAACAGCCCACTGATCACAAAAGATAAGAGAATCGTTCAACCATGTGGTGCAGATAGCAGAGTTTAAAGTTTGGGGGGTTGGGGAAGGAGACCGCTTTCAAAACCTTCAAATAAAATTCAGGTGGTAAGCCACCTAGCTCTGGTGAATTCCCAGATTGCAAAGACACTAAAGCCTCTTTAATCTGAAGAGTTGCAAGTAGTAGTGGGATTGACAGTAGAAGTTTCATCATCCGGGGCTTCTTTAGGGTCAGATTAGATAAAGAGGAGTGAATTTCAACTTGATTGGAAATGGAATGAGAAGAAAATTATTGGCTTTGCAGATGCAACAGTTTATGATGATGTCTTTCTTTGAGGGAAGAGAGTTCCCAATGATCTTTTCTGCTAAGTGAACTATCTGTTGTGGCCCTTACAGTCAGACACACAGCAGTTTCCAAACCAGATAATGATGCAGCTGCTCAGAAAACTCATGATGATGCCCCTGAATAATGGGATGCCGAAGAAAGTGGAGATGCTGCTGTGCGCCAAGCTAAAAATGTAATTGGGAGGTTACACTGAACAGGAACATAAGAAATTTGACAAATGGGAGAAGATCATTCAGTTCATCAAGCCTATTTCTTCAGCTAATAGCTAAGCTGTCCCAATATGTCATCCAGACTCTTCTTAAAGGTTCTCAAGGTTTCTGCCTTAACTCCATGTCTTGGTAGTATGTTCCAGAGCCCCACAACTCTTTCTGTAAAGAAGTACCTCCTGGCTTTGGTCCTAAATACACTTCCCCTTAACTTCCACTGATTCAAGTACGTGATTCACCATTAAACTGAAAGAATTTTGCTGGATCTACTTTATCAATGCCTTTGAGGATTTTAAATACCTGGATGAGGTCCCCATGCTGCCTCCTCTGCTCGAGACTCAACAGGTTTAATTCTCTGAATCTGTCAGAGTAGGTCATGCATGTCCTTAAGTCCTGGGATGCACTTGGTTGTTCTTCTCTGCACAACATCAAGCTCTGCTATGTCTTTCTTGTACCGTGGTGACCAGAACTGCACACGGTGCTCCAGATGTGGTCTTACGAGTGCATTAAAACAGTTTCAGCATAATGTCCCTTGACTTTAATTCAACAGTTTTTATGATATAACCTAACATTTTACTTGCCTTTTTAATTGCTTCTGTGCATTGCCTAGTCTATGAAAATGGTCGGCCAACAAAAACCACTAAATCATGTTCAGAGATTGCTTCCTGTATGACAGGGTCTTTTATCTTGTATTTATAATTTATGTTCCTTTTGCCAATGTGTAGCACTTTGCACTTTTCTATATTACACTGAATCTTCCAGGTGTTCACCCAGTTCTGATGGTTGTCCAGATCACTTTGAATTCTTTTTTTGACACCTCCTCAGTGTCTGCCATCCCTTCAATTTTGGTGTCATCTGCGAATTTGACGGGTTTACTAACTATACCAGAATCAATTTCAATAATATAAGTCAGTAAAAGTGATAGTCCAAAGGCAGACCCCTGAGGGACTCCACTGATGACCTGGCTCCATGTGGAACATTCTTGTCTGTTAAGGTTAACAAACTAGAGATTCAGTTTTGGAGGTTACCTCTGATGTCTACAGCTTCTAGTTTCAGAATTCATCTTTTTGAAGGTTTAGGTAAATTATGTTGTATGATTTGTTTTTGTCAACTATTCCGATTACTTCTACAAAAAAATCTAAAAGATTGGTTTGGCCGCAGAAGAAAGACATCCCCAATTTTTTATTGGACAGAAGAGGAGGCTGCCATCAAATAATACCTTATCCAAATTTGGGGTATAACCCCTATTTAGTAGTAGAATATCTTGAAGGAAAGCAATATGAACATGCTAGCACAACAAATAATCTAATATATCTGATCTTCTAGTACTGGACCCCAGGTCATAAATGTTCAAAGATACCACAGTTACAGTTGTGCTTGAAAGTTTGTGAACCCTTTAGAATTTTCTATATTTCTGCATAAATATGACCTAAAACATCATCAGATTTTCATTCAAGTACTAAAAGTAGATAAAGAGTAACCAGTTAAACAAATGAGACAAAAATATTATACTTGGTCATTTATTTATTACAGAAAATTATCGAATATTACATATTTGTGAGTGGCAAAAGTATGTGAATCTTTGCTTTCAGTATCTGGTGTGACCCCCCCTTTGCAGCAAAAACTGCAACTAAACGTTTCTGGTGACTTTTGATCATTCCTGCACACTGGCTTGGAGGAATTTTAGCCCATTCCTCCATACAGAACAGCTTCAACTCTGGGATGTTGGTGGGATTCCTCACATTAACTGCTCGCTTCAGGTGCTTCAACAACATTTCGATTGGATTAAGGTCAGGACTTTGACTTGGCCATTCCAAAACATTAACTTTATTCTTCTTTAACCATTCTTTGGTAGAACGACTTGTGTGCTTAGGGTCGTTGTCTTGCTGCATGACCCACCTTCTCTTGAGATTCAGTTCATGGACAGATGTCCTGACATTTTCCTTTAGAATTCTCTGATATAATTCAGAATTCATTGTTCCATCAATGAAGGCAAGCCATCCTAGCCCAGATGCAGCAAAACAGGCCCAAACCATGATACTACCACTACCATGTTTCACAGATGGGATAAGGTTCTTATGCTGGAACGCAGTGTTTTCCTTTCTCCAAACACGACGGTTTTCATTTAAACCAAAAAGTTCTATTTTGGTCTCATCCGTCCACAAAACATTCTTCCAATAGCCTTCTGGTTTGTCCACGTGATCTTTAGTAAACTGCAGACGAGCAGCAATGTTTTTTTTGGAGAGTAGTGGCTTTCTCCTTGCAACCCTGCCATGCACACCATTGTTGTTCAGTGTTCTTCTGATGGTGGACTCATGAACATGAACATTAGCCAATGTGAGAGAGGCCTTCAGTTGCTTAGAAGTTACCCTGGGGTCCTTTGTGACCTCGCCGACTATTACACGCCTAGCTCTTGGAGTGATCTTTGTTGGTCGACCACTCCTGGTGAGGGTAACAATGGTCTTGAATTTCCTCCATTGTACACAATCTGTCTGACTGTGGATTGGTGGAGTCCAAACTCTTTAGAGATGGTTTTGTAACCATCAGAAATCTTCTTTGTTCATGCCATGATACACTTCCACAAACATGTGTTGTGAAGAGCAGACTTTGATAGATCCTTGTTCTTTAAATAACACAGGGTGCCCACTCACACCTGACTCGAATTTCACCTTCAAACTAACTGCTAATCCTAGAGGTTCACATACTTTTGCCACTCACAAACATGTAATATTCGATCATTTTCCTTAATAAATAAATGACCAAGTATAATATTTTTGTCTCATTTGTTTAACTGGTTTTTCTTTATCTACTTTTAGGACTTGAGTGAAAATCTGATGATGTTTTAGCTCATATTTATGCAGAAATATAGAAAATTCTAAAGAGTTCACAAACTTTCAAGCACAACTGTATATTAGCCACTGAAAAAAGTTAAGGAGAAAACTACTAAGCATAAATGAAAAGATAACAAAAAAGAGATGCGATAGGAAAAAAAGCAGATGTGGAGGGACAAAGAGAGGAAAAAAACAACAAAAACTGAGCTGCCATCACCACCCTGGACACCTTACTGCCCATATTAAAATAGTAGGGAATACCATCCACTGCCCACCCAAACCCCAAATCCAACAATCTCCTCACACTCAGCCCTCTGTGTCTGTTCATTATTATATTTAAATGGAATCCATTGATACATTAGAATGAGTAGATAATCAGGAGAAGGGAACCGTGGGAAAAAAAGCAAAAACAGCAGATCCCATTGCAATGTGTCTCAAGGAGACAAAAAAAAAATAAAAATCAACCAACACATAAATACGCAGAGACAGGAGGAACTACAGATAACTAAGCCTATGACGTCCCACAGCTGCTCCGATGACAAGGCAGCAATGGCCTCCCCTCCATAACTACATTTAATACAAAACATACATAGGCAAAGGAAAAACAAAAATAGAGTAAACATATAAATAAATCCCCCTTGCCAAAATTATACAAATTTGACAGATATTATTTAAATGCATTATCTTAAATAACAATGACGAGAAAGAAACAGGCCGGAAAAAAGGGGCAGAAGCACTTGAGTACAATGGATTAGGGGATTAAGGAAGTATAAAACATCCACATTGTGTTAATTTAGTAAGAAAGTTAATGTGAAGATCACAAACTAAATAGCTTGAAGCTTTGCAGATATAAAGTAGTGCTGAACAAAAAAAGTGAAAGCATGCGAGACCCCCTCTTTGTCTATGTGAGATGCCTGGGGGGTAAAATGTTTGAAGAGCAATGAATGATGTAATGAAGACAGGCATGGCATGGATCAAAAGCGGAAAGTTCCAGTAAGTTGAAAATTGTGTCAGTAGCTTCAATGGCCTGATTAAGGTCATCAGAGGTGATGCTCCCTGAAGCACCAGTCAGTTCAAGACAGGCCAGCAGTGCATTCCTTGTTAATTGCAGGTTGCGTTTTCCTTCCTTGCTGCCACAGTCAACCTGAGTAGTCTGCAAATAGGTGTATGAAGTGTCCTTCATATGAAAGATGAATTTTTCTTGATCTTAAAGGGCCAGTTCACACAACTGGTATAAGGCTACATCCACACCGCTACATTTTCATTTAAAAACACAAGACATTAGACTTCTTTTCTGCCTTCCGTGCACACCACTCCAAGTGTTTTAAACCCGTGAAAACAGAGACTTCTGAAAATGCCCCCAGAGTTGCACATCTCTGAAAATACAGACTCGGTGTTGCAGTGTGGATGGATGAAAATGAAGAGTTTTGAAAATGGAGACTCTAATCACACTCTGATTGCTTTGGGAAACTACAACATCCAATTCTGATTGGTCACCCTTCATGGAAGAAAACCTTATTCCAACATTGTAGAAACAGAGGAGCTGCTTTCCCAAGGAGCTTATTGTGTTGCTTATCTGAATAGCCTTTCTTACATTTTGAATGCTATATACATGTGCAAATGGCAAATTTACCAGTCACTACAGATGTGTGAAAAATCCCGTGGCCAACAGCATTACCATCCATTCAAGGAGGAAGCTTCCTCTTCCTGTTACGGCTGACAAAGACATGCTCAGTGTTGGCAAACAGCAATGTCATATGCGTTTTTAGTCAATTTAGTGTCGGTGGAGATACTTCTGTAAATGATTTGAAAAGACTAGTGTGGATTGAGATCATTTTTATTTAAAAAAGGCCATTTTAAAATGAAAAAAAGTAGTACTGTGCACTGTGTAGTACTGTGGATGTAGCCTATGTTAGGAATTTCATTAATGCCTTGGGCAGGACGAATCCTGGTGCAGCGAGTAAAACACTGAAGTGTTGCTCTATGATAGGATAGATCGCCAGCCTCATTTTTTTTCATAAACATAATACATCACCACCTTCTGAATTCTCCTTAATCCTTTCTGTGATGATGTTAAGCGGGTTTTACAGTTACCGACGCAACCCTGTCCACTTTGCTCAATGTGTGGGCCCAAGGTAGAGATCAGTTTGCTGACATCTTGGTACGAGTACTGTAGCATACTTAAGTTCAATAAATAAAAGAATTTACAGAAACTACCAAAGCTGACTGGAAAGCCGCTGCCTCTGCCTCACTATGTGACTCTGAAAGAAATGTCACTGAACCCACACCTGTGCTTCAACTGTAGAAACGCATGTAGACATTTGTACTTTACTCTGATCCTGTAAATCACCTCAGATAAAGGTTTTAGTAAATATACTGTATATAATAAAAGATTTGTTACCGTCACCCTGCTCCTGAGCTCAATAAGGAGTTTATGATAATACCAGCTGCTGTTAGAACATGCTCAGCAAACCCGATTCATAAAGTCATAAAGGCTCAAAAGGAGGAACCTGCACATAATGCGTACAGGATGCAGCTGGACCTCAGCTTCCTCTTTCTTAGTTCCTTTACTTCAATGAAGCATCATGAAGGGAGAAAACAACAAGTCAAGTGGAACAACATACATGCGACTTCATTCTCGGGGAGCTACCAAAAGCAGTCACATGCAGACTTTGTGTGACTCCACCTAGAACTTGCACCCACAAACTGACAAAAACAAAATTGAACGTCTGCTTGTTTTATATTGACAGCAATTTGTTTCTGTTGACAGACACCCATATTAGTGCGCCATGCTTGTGCATCTTATTGGTATAAATGCAGAAGATATGGACTGTCCACTAGCCTTTTTTTTTTTTCCTTTTTATTAATTTTAAAGATTTTTTTATCTGACGGCCCTCTTAACTCCTGCGAACACCATTTTTTACAAGAATTACAATACTCAATTACAAATCAATTGTCCTTTGAATTTTTCCTCCAAACTGATTTTTTTTTCTCGATTTTCTAGGCATGCTAAGCTGATTTACTGATTTTACTTTGGTCTTCTTTCCTCTGCTGGGTAAATATTTGTTAAGGCAGATTTTGTCCAAAATTTTAGATGCGCTTTAAAAGCAGCTACTTGTGTGGTAACATTAGTGAACGCCAACAGGTAAACTTAAACGTCATACTTACCCCATGCCTGTACTGTGCGAGGCTATCCTGCCTAGGTCCACTGACTGGTCCATCACTGACATTGTAGAATAACTGTCCACCATTAGGCAGCTAGGGTCATCTGATTGTCCAGGTATTTTCCCTAATGGATACTCTTCCCACTTCACAGAGTCTGAAGGAAAAAGATTAACATCTTAATAGTAATCACCCCCCTTTAATCTAAACTAGTGTTTCTTAAACTTATGGGGGTTGTAGACATGTTTGTGATGGTCGACACATGATTATGCAATATAATTAACCAAGTCTGTCCAATCACAAATTCTATGGTGAACGATAGACCTTCCCATTTAGAGTACTTTTTACTGCAGTAGAATACGATCTGACAGCCTGTGAATAATGCTGTTGCTGCATCACAGAGAGCTGTTGCTTCTATGGCAGAAAAATGTAATTAATATTCTCCAAACACTACCCTGTAAAACAGTCAAACTAAGGAGACCAACAAGCAAAGATAAGTAAAAGTAAATGAGAGAGAGGAGGGAATGACAGGGATGTGATGGGTTTCAGGGTATTTTGTTTGGAGGACTGGGGTTAAATCAGTATGGCAGGGGTATCATATAGTGCTGTGGAAGTGTTTCAAGCTAAATACAGTTTGTGTGGTCATGTACAACTGGTCAGTGCCTCATTGTATGTTTACCAATATGGCGTATACTGAATCTTCACACCATTTTAAAGTGGTCTACTGGTAGCAAGTAGTTTGTGTTTGTTGAACCACTGAGAACTGTAAGAACACCAGAAAATATCAAAAGGGTGGGACAGACTGTAGAGCAGCCTTTCAGCACAGCGTCAGTCAGTCTGGCTTGTTTGCTGAATTCTTCATCAGGATTCGTCCCGTCATCCGTATAAAATAAAAACTGCAGTTTTTTTTAGGAATAATGTAGCTACATGACTAAACATTTTATACCCAACTACTGCATGAAAATCAGACACAAGAAACAACTCACTACAAAGTGCGTATTGTTAGTCTGGAACTCATTAGAAAATGTGATTTAAGACTAGACAAAGAAACTGCATTGATTAATTATTTCTTAACTACTTTGTGCCTTATCGAAGTTAAGTGACCATTCATACTATCCTCACGAATATCATATTATCCTTGCACCATATTCCTTATAAATAGGTACTTATTTTTGTTAGCTTTACTAAACCTAAAAATAAGCATCTGCACTGGTAGTGATGAATATCAGAAATCTGCTTCTTGTGTTGAATGATAATTATTGTTTTATTAACAATATGTTTGTGTTTCGGTTTTCTCTTTTAGTAAAATTCAAGTGACAAATATACTTGGAAGGGAAACAAAAACTTTTTTTTTTAATAATATATCTATTGTTATTTATCTACCATATGTATGAGTCTGCTGTCTTTATAGTAATAATCCTCTTGTTGGGATACTATTTTTCTTATTTGGGTCCACAGATTAAAAAGTTTAACAACCACTGATGTAATCCCATTGCCTCAAAGATATATTATCAGTACAGATACCTGTGCATATCTGCCATGGTGAGTCCTTAAGAGCGCTCATCCGCTCAGCAACAACCTCTGGGGTCAGCCGTTCTGAAATGGTTGCTTGTGGTTGTGTGGAACTGAACCAACTTTCCTGGTCAGATTGCTCAGCTTCCAGGTTGTCATCAGCATGTGGAAGCTCTTGTTTCATGGACCTCTGAAGGCTCTCCAGAGTGTAGATGCAGTCCTCCTGATCATCGCTGTCAGAAGGAGAACACATGCCACTGTCTCCAGTCTGCGTGTAGATTGAGCAGAGGTGGATAAGCTTTTGCTTGGTGTCCAATGGTAATGGATCTTTGATCTCTGTAAGGATTCTGCAGAAAAGGACAAGATTATAGTGCTGTTGGTGAGGTCAAAATCCAGTAAAGTTTATTTCCTTTTCCTAAGCTGTTCTGCTAAACTTAACTGTAAAATACTAAATACTGTAATACTAAAATGAATTGACTGAAAGGTCACACTGCCACCAGCTCATCAGAGTATGTACTGTTTAATCAGATAACTAGCCTAATATTAGTCTATCAATTAAAATATATTAATCAGTTGGTCTAAATCACACACAGGGATTTAATTCATCATCCATAATTAGTCAAACATAATTATTCTAATACAAGATCACATGAGGTTGGCACTTGTTCCAACACCATCAAGCAGGAGACAAGGACCAGCCTGGTACAGGATGCCAAGCATGCACACACCCTCACTCATGTATACAGGGTCAAATTTATTGCCACCCATTAAACTTCAAACTAACACACATGTCTTTTGGGATGGTGGTGAAGGAGGAAATGGAGAAAAACCCACACAAGCATGAAAAAACAAGGCAAAAAAACAAAGACAAAAAACACACAAAAGTGCACGGGCCCAGATTTGAATTCAGAACTCTAGTGCAGTCAGGAATCACCACTGTTTTTATCTTTAATTTAAATTAATCTGGATTGGATAAGATATTATAAATAATAAAACTATTATTTCCACCTCCAATTAGTCAGTTATTCATTCATGGATGCAACTTGTTGTGGAGAGTTGGAGCCCATACAAAAAGAATGCAACATGGATGGAACACCAGTGCAATATTTATATGCTAAAGTACAGACACTCCTGGCCAAATGACACATTTTGTTTACATTTGACTTTGACAACAAACAGTATTTTTATGAAAATGTTAATGTACATTACAATTTAGTATAAGATTTGAAAATATGTAAAAACAAAAAACAAAAAAAGTAAATGTGGCAAAGGTTTCAGCACCGTCTTAAGTCAGTACTTTGTAACAAACTCTTTGGCAAAAATCATACTTTGTAAACATTTTTGTTGCCAGCTAGGAGTCTTTGAACTGTTTTGCAATTTTTCACCCATTCTTTCTTGCAGATCTCTTCTAAGCATGAGATATTATTGGGTCTTGCGTGCAAATCACATTTAAGATCTACACCCTAATTTTCAATGATCTACCTTAATAAAAGGATAAGTAAAGTCAAGTTGGGGAACATGCACTGGTACAGTCCGTTGCCACACCCACTACACAACAAAACAACTTGGGATCCTGGTTTGCAATCCCCCCAGGCAGACACACGGTCCAGTCCCACCCTGCGGAAATGACCCTCTATCTGCCGCAGCCGGGTGTTACATGGATGACCCCTTGGCCTGGTCCAGCCACTCGGGTCCCCAACAATGAGGATCTTACGAGCCGGATCACCTTCGGGGAAACACGCCACATGGCCGTAGTGCCGTAACTGATGCTCCCTCACAATGCAGGTAATGTGCCTCATTCGGGACTCCATGAGCAACCGCTCAATCGACACAAAGTCAAACCAGCAGTACCCAAGGATTTTCCGGAGAGACACAGTACCAAAGGAGTCCAGTCTTCGTCGCAGGTCACTGGATAGCGTCCATGTCTTGCAACCATACAGCAAAACCAGAAGCACCAGGACTCTAAAGACATGGACCTTGGTTCTTTTGCATAGATATCGGGAGCACCACACACCCCTTTCGAGTGACCTCATGACCCCCCATGTTCTCCCAATCCATCTACTGACTTCACAGGAAGAGTCACCAGAGACATGAATGTCACTGCCAAGGTAAGTAAACCTCTCAACAAGGTCAACACTCTCTCCACAAACAGACACACTGCTGATGGCTGTGCCCAAGAGGTCATTAAAGGCCTGGATCTCAGTTTTTATCCAGGACACTCGCAAGCCCAGTCACTCAGACTCCTCACTCAGTCTGTCGAGCGCCCCAATCAGAGCCTCCATTGACTCCGCGAAGATCACAGCATCATCAGCAAAGTCGAGATCCGTGAACCTTTCTTCACCAACAGATGCCCCACAACTGCTGGAACCCACGACCTTGCCCAACACCCAGTCCATAAAGCATTGAACAGGGTAGAAGCAAGAACACACCCCTGACGAAAGCCAGAATCAACTGGGAAAAATGCAGAGGTCCTGCCTCCACTCTGCACAGCACTCACAGTACCAGTGTACAGGCCGGCCATGATATCCAGCAACCTCGAGGGGATCCCATGAATCCTCAGGATATCCTACAGGGCAGCTCAAGCAACCGAGTCGAACACTTTGCGAAAATCAACAAAGGCTGCAGAGAAACTGCCGATATTCGCGTTTGCGCTCCATGAGAACCCTCAGTGCCAGGATGAGGTTGATGGTAGACTTCTTAGGCGTAAAACCAGACTTTTCCGGTCGCTGGTAGGTGAGCAATTGATCACGGATGCTATTGAGGACGACCCTAGCAAGGACCTTACCCGGCTCAGAGAGCAGTGTTATCCCCCTGTAGTTGCTGCAATCTAGATGGTCACCCTTCCCTGTCCAGATAAGGACAACAAGTCCTGTTTTCCAGTCAGTTGGGATGATGCCAGTCTCCCAAATGGAAGCAAAGCTTTAATAATAGGATAATAAAATATTTAATAAAAGGATAAGTGTGTGTTTATTCTATGTGCGAATCAGGCTGCTATGTCTCCATCATTCCAAAAGATGGCACATCACAAATATTTATAGTAATAAAACACATTGCATTTGTCATTCCAATAGATGGCACATGCCAAACCTTAACACTGCTTTTATGAATCCCATATCAAATGGCATATAGCAGAGATATATGCATTGTACGGTGTACTAAAAATGTTAATACTCAGGTCTACAATGATTACTTAGATTTCAATCCATCTTAGATGGGTAGCACAATTAATGTTTAAATGTGGGGACTGCATCATCTATTCCAAAACCTTGTGTGTTTTTTGATGCACTTTTTTGAGACTTTGAAGTGTTTTGGATTGTTGTATTTTTGTGGAACCCATCCTTATTTCAGCTTTAGTTTCCTGACTTACGGTCTTGACATTCTTCCCAAGGAATCAAATCTTCTCTGTACTTGCACAAATGTACCATCAGCTGCCACACAACCTTAAGAGTATAATAGGTTCAAATCCAGAATTTAACAGTTAGCAAGGTTTTCTTTTTCTCAAGTGCTGCTCCTTTTATCCCCAAACAAACCTTTTGTGGTTGTGGCCAAAGTGTTTGATTTTAACTTCTGGTGTCCACGGCCTTGGTTCCAAAATGCCTTTGTCTTATGCAGATGTTGGTTTGTTTACTTATGATGTTGTTTTGTTTTGTAGAGATCACAGGTGACGCTTCCTTCTGATGGCTCTTCCATGAAGACCACATCTGTTTAGGTAACGCTGTACACCACCACTCCTTTCTCAGCTAAACTTGCCTGCAAGTCCTTTGCAGTCATGTGCACGGTTTTGCTTTGCCTTCCTCCACAGTACATGAGATGTTCCATCTGTCAGTTTACTTGGTCTTCCAGGTCTTGTCTTGAACTCCATGATTCCTCTTAACTGCCATGTGTAACTGACACTTTGGAATGTGGAAACTGTCAGCCTGAAACACTTTAACTCTTTTAGGCTAATTATTTATTTATTTTTTTTCTCCCAGGGCTGAATATTTTCCCCCCAAAAAAAGTAATGGTGTCACACATAAATCAACATAAAATGCTTATTTATAACAAATGTTTTTTGGTTCCAAGACCCTCTACAGTATGTAAACTTGCATACTTATTACATACCTGTTTGTCTCATCACTCATAAGCGGAAAGGCATTTTCTGGAAGAAAAAACAGCTACCAGTCTTTCATTTACAGTCCAGATTGTTGGCAAACAAATCAGAGTTAGTTAAGTCAAAGTCCGCTCCAGAGATAACACGCAAACAAAAAAATAAAATAAATAATGCACACAAAGCATTTTGCTTTGTGCATTCTCTTCACTCTCTTGCCTGATGTCGATGCCATTCTAGACGTTGTTTACTCTATGCTACTCACACACACGCTGAAATTCGACATCAAGTCAACGAGTCTAACAGTCCTCCTAGCAAAGAGAGTCTACCTATAATGTAACAGTGAGTCTTGTCGACGTTTACAGCTGATTATCGCCCTCTACCCCTCTGCCCTCAAACCCTGCTGTTGAGAAAAGTCGACATCCGCCCTAAAAGAGTTAATATCTTTTCAATGCTTCCCCTTGCTTGGTAGGCATAGATTAGTTTAATTTTCTCATCCTCAGAAAAGCCTATTAATTATGTACAACGATTGAAGAGTCAAAAAATTTAATAGGCTAGAAATGTCATCACCTGAAGTTTGTTTCCTAATGGCAACTGTCGACTAGAATAACACCAAATGAGCTATGCAAACCAGACTAATGACTGAATAAGTTCTGAGACCTTACATTTTTTTCAGTTCATCAAATAAATCTCAAGTGTACATTTACATTTTCATAAAATGCAGTTTAGTTTATTTGCTGCTAAAGTTATTATTTACTATTTTTCATTTCAAATGTTGACAAAATATGTAATTTGGCCAGGAGTATTTGAACTTTTGTATGGAACTTTATGCATTTGTATGCTCTTTAAAATGGGGTTAGATGGAACTAATAACAAACTGAGGTGGCTTGCTTTAGCCACAAAGCAGTTTTTATATAAAATCTAGGCAAAGCAGCCAATGTAAGAACATAGAAGTCCAAGATGACTCACAAGGCAACCTAGGATTAACTCCTAAACTGCTATAAATAAACAGAACATACCAAAAACTAAATCTGCTTCTGAATCACATATTCAAAAAGAAATATGTGTCTTAAACTGCAGCTTAAAGTACAAAGCTCAGAATATGCCTAGAGCAGTGATTTACACTTTCAAAAATCTATAAAGGATATCAGCATGAAGTCAACAGACTACAACCTTGTGGTTACAGTAACACTTTGCTTTTCCAGTACTCAAACATTCTAACATGTAAAACAAAAGCTTTCCCTGCAATTAAATTTCCATGTGGATGCAAATGCAGGAGTTAGTGTTTGGCAATTATCTAGTTTCGATACACGGCTCTCTTGTTCCAGTTAGCTTAAGGCCATATTATAGTACTTTTCTGTTGTGGACTTCATTTTCATAATCTGAGGGAGTTATTGGCAGTGGTGGAGTGTGGCTTCCCATCGTATTCTGACATACCCTGCAACTCCAATCAGTCTGTGACTCGCCCCATCCTTCTATTATTTCATTTGTGTCAGTCCGTGCTCGATATAAACAACGGTTGCCACAACTACTATCTCTCTCCACAATAATAGCGAGGAATCCATGTTCCTGGCAGAGTTTTGGTCTTAGGCTTATCTTCAAGTCTTCAATGTGACGAATTATTGACTGTGGTATTTGACCGTTTACTCGGTGCATACTTTGTTACTGATCGAAACTGTATTATGACACTACCATTTTACACCTCCTTTTTCCATCACTTCAACATAAGCCTCCTGATAAAATGAAAAGGCACATACAGCCTAGCTGTGACCAACAGAAACGATCTCACAGGCCTACATACTCACACTAACGCACTGAAGCAGAAACATCTACATCACACCAGACCAACCAGCAAAGGCAAGAAGTCTTAGAACAACAAAGACAATGTATGACTAACCACTGCGCGACATTATTCGAAGATCAGCAACAGCAAGTCTTGCATCTAGACAGTGAACAAAATACGAATTACACACACAACCCTTCTGAAGAGCAGCGGCAAACTACCAGACAACAAGAAACATTACAACTGAGTTTATTTGCCAGGTCCTGTTTTTAACCCATGGCCAGTTGTACACTACATTTTCCAGAGTTGCATCGAAACCTGAGTTAAACGTACAGGTACTTGCGGGTTACACACAGGAGAATATTTTGTCGACAAATTGTGTTTTCTGACAATTATTATAGATGTTGGTATACTACATTACATGACGGCCACACTTCACACATACTGACTTACACGTGCCCTGCATTTCCCTTCTTATCTAATATGTTCTGTTAACCTGTTCATGTTACACTTTGTATTGTAAATATTCATGCTGTTGTAAGTGACTATAATAACATCCCATATTAATATCACTATTCTAATATCGAGTTCTCTCATAAGTCACTACTCATTAAAATAATCTCCTTTCTTACTGTAACGTGTGATGTTCTTCTCTCCCTCATCATGATTTCATTAACGCTATTATTCTTGCGAAATTTTTGCAAGCATGATTTGCTAGTTTTGTCTTAAGTCATTAAGAGATGCAGAAAGAATTGGCTGAAACTTAACATCAGCAAAACCAAAGAACTGGTTATTGACTTTCACTGCACCAAACAACCTCTATTTCTGGTCATTATTTAATGGATGTAGATTAAATGCACTGCTACAAGTAATTGGGGGTCCACATTATTGATAGGCTGGATTGATCTCGTAACACAGAGGAACTATATAAGAAAGGGCAGGGTAGGCTCTTTCCTTTAATGTGGGTAGCAACATTCTTCACATCTTCTACAATTCTGTGATGGACAGTGCAATTGTTCTGTGCTGTGATGTGCTAGGCTAGGAACATCACTTCAAAAAGGCAACTAAATCAACAAGCTAATTAAAAGGGTAGACTCAAGTTATGGGAAACACTCTAGACACCCTGGAGTAAGCACTGACGGAGAGACTTAAAACAAAATTGAGTGCCATTATGAACAATGCTGCACATCCTGTCTTTGACACACTAACACTAAGGATTTTCAGCCAATAAATTGTTCAGCAGAAGTCTAGAATGTTGCCAACAACAATATATCCGTATAATGTCTCACTGTGATCGAGACTGCCAAGTCAAAGTTTTTCTTTTAATTTTCTTTTATTTTTTTTAGACATTCTACTGTGTTGTGAGATCTTTTTGAGTGTGTACCTATGTATATATAAAAAATAATTTATTTATATTTAAAGAGCTTAAATAAAATACCAAAACCTCCCTTTGGACAAATAAAGTTTTATCTACCATTGGGCTCTGTATGCACGAGAGCTGACAACCAATGAGCACTCACCTGACACTAATAATGCATGTGTAATGTAGCAATGAGGAACAAAGGCATTCACGGGTGGATTCAACGCTGCCTGTATTTGGATAAAACTAAAAATAATACATTTATATAGTGCTTTTCTCACTACTCAAAATGCTCTATACGCAACACAGTCTAAAAAAATAATAAATTAAAAAAGAAAATGGCAAAAGAAAAATAAGCATTTAAAGCTATGACAAAGAACACAAATATTTCTGAATTTCTTAGGATATTTTTGTAAGCCAGATGATTAAATAATGTGATCCAGTAAAAGAAAGAATGGTGCACTGATTGTGAAATGGGCTGGAATAAAACCTATAGTCATTGAGGTCCCTCAAGACTGAACTGCTCAACACATAATGCTTTAAAAAATATTTTTTTAGCCCCTAATCTTTTTCTCACATAAATGATAACTTGGGATTTTTTATTTGTAAAACAAATCATTTTCATTGTGCTACCCAAAGAAGGAAGAAAATTCCAAAAGCTGAAAAGTCAACAGTTTCTAAGTAATTCCAAAAAGCACTTGGTTGAACCACCTCTCTAAGCTACTACAGCAAGTGTTCTTTTGGGTAGTTCTCTATTCATTTTACACAATGTGATGGAGCAACATTTGTCCACTCCCCATTCCAATATTGTTCCAGCTGTGCCTGGTTAGTAGGGGAGCAGATGCAACCAGTACTTTTTAGGCGTCATGACAGTTGTTCAATAGGGTTAAGGTCTGGACTCTGGCTGGGCCACTCAAGGACATTCTTCTTCTTCCTTTTATGCTACTCCACTTTTGTTCTGGCAGTGTGCTTTGGGTCATTGTTCTGTTCCAAAGACAAACTTCCTCTCCAGTGTAAGCATTCTGTGAGAGAGGAGTAAGTTTTCCTTCAGGATCTATCTGTGTGATGCAGCATTCATCTTCCCATATTTTACAGTGGGGATGGTGTTACCTGGCTATGAGCAAGGACAGTCCACCCTCAGTCTTGTCTTCTTCCCTGCTTCTCTTGCATAAAAGCCCTTTGAGTGTCATGCCTTGGAGGTTATAAAACATTCCTCTCCAAATATTCTACAAATCAGAGTGACAAACATTGTCACAGTAGCCTCTTTGAGAGGTGTCATCCTTGTTAGATTAGAAAGGTGGTTTGACATAGGCACTATGGCTGTAGTTTCATATTATTTCCACTTCCATATGACGCTCTGCACTGAATTTCATTGTGCCTTTGAGTTGGCCTTGTACCGTTGCTCAGACCAGTGTTACTCTATAATTATATCAGACTTGCTTTGAATGCTGTTTGGTCTTCATTTTGGTTTGTTTTGTGGAAAATCTCCACAACACTATTTGACCTCAATAAACTGGGTGAGCTGTCAAGGTAATACATAGCACATCGGCAAAGTTGCCCTTATATTTACAAAAGGTAGGAATACTGCCTAAATTTCAATTTTGATTTTTCCTTTTTAGAAAAATGTTGAAACTTTTTCAATTTGATTCTTTTGATTTGACATGATGTACACTGTTACCTTGATCTGCCAGAAACATTCATACCTTCATGTAAGATACTGCAAGTTTAGAATCTTAAGCAATAAAGTGTGAGAATATTTCTGAGGGCTGAATACTTTTTCCAACCTAGGAAAATTTTTCTCTATTTCATTACAAAATCTGTCAGACATACTAATTAATGGAATACTGTGCTCTGTATAAACACAGAAACTAAGGACATTTATAAACCTTAACGAAAATTTCATACAGCTTGCCTCTAATCCTGAATACATACAGCTGAAGTAGTACAGGTGTGGCCGGGCAAGGAGCTGCAAGGCACATTCTCAGTAGCTGCCACCAGTCCAAGCGAAATCTGCATGTTATTATATCCCTCTTCGATGTTGTATCCTTCTGACCACGGCAGGTACCCTTTGCTGTATATTCTATAAGAAAGAGAAGGAGAAAAACATTTCAGCAGAAAATGAACAACTCCTTTTCATCTATCAAGACATTTCACTTTTAGGAAATATGTGCTGAACAAGTGTTGAATTCTGGAAAGGTAACGCTGTCTCTCTCACACACAACACACAATCACTCAGAGAGCTTGTAATAGCTATTCATCCTATCCATTAAAGTTTTGGGGATATAGAAAGAAAACCAGAGTACCCAGAGGAAGACCCATGCAGACAATGACCAAACATGACAAAAGGTTTGGTTAAATACTTGTATGACTGCTGTTCAGATTTCTTTCACTTCAATATATTGAAAAAAAAACTATACCGTTTTTATCAGAATATTTTTATACTATCATGCTTATGTTTGTGCTAAAGTGACACCATGTCACAGTTCTTAGGTTCTCGGGTTAAAATTCCGTGGACCCACTGAATATGGTGTTGAGTTTTCACATTTTCTCTATGTCTTTGCATGTGCTCCTCCAGGGATTCCAGCTTTATTTCCATATCCCAAAGATGTGCAGGTAGGTTAACTGGCAACTCTTAAATGGTTGGAGGAATGTTTTTTTTTTAATTTGACCAATTTAATCAACTTATAAGCACTAAAAAAACATGCAATTATAACAAGCAAGTTGTCATAATCTGTAGCTGAGAGTTGTGTTTTGAAAAGCCTCACTCTATCGGTGCAACACACAGGTCCTGTGTGTCAAATGAAATAATATTAAACTTTATACAAGTATGTGCAGATCCATCTATGTGCAGTTCAAGGTGAAATAAAAAGTAATACAGATTAAAACGTAAACCGTAAAAACACAAAGTGATAAAAGGACACATAAGCAAAAACACACACACAGAAGTATGTACTTTACAGTACTTTAAGGTGAGTTTGTTGTCTAAGGGGGGAACTGGGCTTTTTACATAAGCTCTAAAAATAAAGATACATTACTTACATATACATACAAACTATGATCTGATCACAAACCAGAATGACTAAACAAGAAGAAAAATTAAAAAGAAAAACATGACAAAATCTGTACAAAATTAGGTGTTATATTTTATATTAACTGTAAATCCTGAAGAAATTATGGGGTATAAGTTGTTAGTGACTCTGGAAATTCTTGGGATCTTACCTGTCTTCTGAATGCAAGTAATAATTTCATTGATCCAGCCCACAATGTACTGCGTTCTGATTTCTGTGACTTCACAGCACTGCTGCAGTTCACAGAAGAGTTTCTGAAGCAGCATAGAGACAAAAACCCGAGACTGCAGAAGTCTGAACAAAGGCTGCCAAAATCGTAGAAAAGTAGAAGGGATTGATGGAACTGATCCCAATTCATTTTCTATTAGTCAAAAGGAAAAATGGTCAGTAAACATTGCATTCAATACATTAAAAATGTAAAGCAAGCAACAGTGCTTGCACTTACCTAAAGGTTCAATATCCAATGAATCCAACTGTTCAGTGGTAGGGATTAAAAATCCATCAGACAACAATACATCAATCATAATAGATCTGAAAAAAAGAAATACTTGCAGATAAGAAAATAAACTTAAAAAATAAACTTTAATTGACACATTTTAATTTCTTTTACTGTTTCAGCTATGAGGTGGTACGATTTGTTGGGAATTATGTGAAATGGTTTGTGATGATGGATGGCAATATATATATAATCAAATTGTGAGAGACTCCACCAGACACACTCCAGATAAACAAGCATTATTATTGCCTTCAGACACTTATTCTCTAGCCACACAACCTAGGAATGAACTACTGCTATTCATATCATTACAAAAATAAGAAAAAACCATGGCCAATATATCCAGAGACACAGACCTGGAACATGCTTTTCACTGCACCTTACTGTCAACTTACACTATTAGGAACTTGCTTCCTGATCTCTGAGGATTTTCAGTTTTGCCAAGGAGTGCTTTGTGCAAGATAGTGCTCCACTGGGCAATCAAATGTCACGGATGAATTCTGCATACTTTTTCTTTATTGGTCACTGGTATCTGATCTTTTTATTTTTACAATATTACACTCTAACAGAGATTCCTTTAATCTCCTTAGTAGCTTTTTTTGGAGAATTAAAAATGTACCACTGGAAAATAGCAGACATTTATCCCAGAAGCAAACTAAATTTGCTTTGATTCAAACATAAAACCACTCACATGAGTGCCAGCTACTTCACAAACCACAAAAGTGCAGTAAAAATTCCCTGCCTCCAGCCTGTATATCTGCGACTCACTACTGTGAACAGCATATTTTCTTAAGTAGGATTTCTCACGTCACCCACCCAGTAATTCAATGCCTGCAAGGCAACACCCCAAAGCTCTTTTTGCAAAGGACAAAGCCAGGATGGAAAGAAACTGTTCAGGAAGGGCACCCTGGTTGGGATTCCCCATGCTGCGTAGAAAGTGCACATTGGAGGGGAAAGTAAGACTGTAAAGCCGTATCAAATTAAAGTAAGCAGCCTAGTCACAGCTGAAGCTCATTGTTACAAGTGTCAGATTCTTTGTACACTGCTTCCTTTATGGCTCTTCTTGTTCCTCATAATAGCACCTGTCACCTGAGCTAACCTCATGACACAGTAAAGACACAGCAACCAGTATGACTAAAATGCAGAAATAATATAGAAAAGCATTGTGTAATCATCTACCTCAGTTGCTCTATATGTAGCTGAACGTCCAATGGAGAGTACTAAAAACCTATTGTGTACTTTCATTCACTCAGCCCTCTCAGTGTAGCTATAAATCAAGAACAAACCTTGGACAAGGGTATTAGTCTATCGCAGAGTACACTCTGATAATTTATTTTTATTAAGCACAATTCCACCTACAAATGCATCCCTCTTTACACTAATGACAAATACAGTGTAATTAAAATATAACACAAAATGACCTGCTCTAAACCTCAACACATAATAAAAAAATAGCATAAATTGTGCAACAAATATATGCAAAGAAATACAAATGTATATTTTATAAAAACAGACCCCTGCGCTGGCACCAGCAAATATTAGTGGAGAAAGTGAAAGCTCAGAGCAGCCTACTGCTTAATACTCTTAACTATAAATGTCACTTAACAGATCTAGTAATAGTTTCATCAGCCATGACTAGAAAGGTGACAATATTTTATTAAGACAAGATTATTCAAGAAGCAGCCTTTTATGTACACAGAATATGCCACTTATAAATCAGATTTGTTTAGGAGTAAAGCACAAGTATAAACAACTAGCAAAATACCCGCGCTTCGCAGCGGAGAAGTAGTGTGTTAAAGAAGTAATGAAAAAGAAAAGGAAACATTTTGAAAATAACGTAACATGATTGTCAATGTAATTGTTTTGTCACTGTTGTGAGTGATG
>JANRMT010062790.1:9202063-9229523 GCA_026402145.1 Polypterus bichir lapradei | reverse complement strand
TGCCCAATTTGTTTTCTACACACAAAAATGGCATACCTGTTCAATTTCTGATAAAGAAATTATTACAAAGTCAACTTTTCATTGACCACTGCCCAATTATTTCATCTTTACCTAAAGACATTGCTTAAATGAAGATAAAATTATGATATGCCCACTGCCTACTGAAAAAAAATGTGATGGTGTACTTACTTTTCACATGACTGTTTATATTCTTACACATAAACAAACACATAGTTGATAATATGCACCATAACCTATCCCAGCAACAGTGAGCGCAAAGCGGGGTGGGGGATGTTGGTTTGAACTAACCCTGGACAGGGCACTTGTCCATCACAGGTTATATATAATAACACCAGTTAACAATTAGACAAACTAGCAAGTCTTTGGGCTGTGGAATCAACCCTATACACACATGAAAACTCCCAAGTAGGCACTGATGGGGCACAGGGTTTGAATGCAGGATGCTGAATCTATCAGGCAGAAGTGTTTTTAAAATCAAAATGGCTCTACTGGTATTTCATATGCTATACTGTACTTAGTTGGGTACCACTTCAGCCTAGACCTTTCAAAAAACTCAAAGCTCACAATGAAGCCCTTCTACCAGACAATGAAGCCTTTTTATTACATGTGATACTCAAACACATCATTACTTTAAAAAAATAACAGTCCTTAATGTTTAAACTGTATCTCTTGTTAAGTTAAACCTAGCCTTCTGTTCTTCCATTTGTGTTTAGTATGACTTATAATACAGTTCAACTGAGATTGCTCTGTGAAATAGTTTTATTACACTTCAAATCATCAAACATCTTACCTAACTAATGCCATACCATACAGAAGCACCAACTCCTCAGGTGCAACCTGTCCACAGGAGTCAATGACCTGACAGCGAACTAGATCTGCTGTACTCTCCACTGCTATTGGTGTGCTGCTCCCATACCTGTTGAAAACCAGAGAATTCAAATTGTTATTAGTGACATCATAAGATGACAAGTAATTAGCTAAAATGTGCATACAAAACAAATCAAATCTGCAAGATATATTCCTCACCATTTTTTTTAGCAATTAACCTACACATACTCAAACAGAGGTGATAAATATGCCTTAGTAAGAAGTATCCTATTGAAAGAAGCTGAATATTTGAACAAGAAAATGCAATTAGAAATCAAGAGGAGACAGGCCAGTTAATCATTTAATTTCTAGATTTACATTTGACCATTTACACTCACTGAAAAAATTATCAGAAATACTACACTAATACCGAGTACGGCCTCCTTTTGCTCTCAATATTCCCTCGTGGCATAGATTCCACAAGAAGTTAGAAACATTTGCTTGAAATTCTAGTTCATACTGACATGATCGGATCATGCAGTTTCATGTTGTGAATCTCCCATTCTACCACACCTCAAACGTGTTCTATTGGATTCAGATCCGGTGACTGGGAAGGCCACTGAAGAGCTCTGAACTTACAGCCACGTTCATGACCCAGCTTGAGAATACTTTTGCTCTGTGACATGCTGCATTATGATGCTGAAAATAGCTATTAAAAGATGGGTAAATTGTGGCCATGAAGGGATGCACAATAGTCAGTAACAATACTCAAATAAGCTGTGGGTTGCAAGCGATGATTTATTGGTACAACTGGCCCAAAATGTACCAAAAAAACATTCCACATACCATTATTACACCACCAGCCTGGAATGTTGACACAAGAAAGGTTGGGTGCATGGATTCATGCTGCTGGTGCCTAATTCGAACCCTAGACTTTGTGTGCCTCAGTAGAAATTGAGTTTCACCAAATCAGGTTATGTTTTCCAGTTTTCAGCTGCCTAGGTTTGATACGCCTGTGCAGCCTCAGCTTTTTGATCCTGGCTGACAAGACTTGAACCCTATGAGGTCTTCAGCTCTTGAGTTCAATCCACCTCAATGTGTTGTATAAAAAAATGTATTCTTGAAATTGGTAATCTCTACATATTACAAAAGTAGTATAAGCATATGAGAAATGTAATACTATATTTCACTAAGCATTAAGATTTAAGAGTTAGGATTAAAAGACTTATGCCTACATATTTTTTATTATTATTTGCAAATTAGAAACCTCAAATAGTTCATAAGCCAAAGGTTAGTCATACAGGAAAGCTGGAAAATGATGGGCCCCTCGCGTAGAGAAGGAATGTGCACTCTTTGGCTGTAAATAATGGTAGCAAGCACTGAGCTAGTAGGGAGTATGGGTAGGTCTTGTCAGACAGACATGATGGACAGAGAGGGGTTTGACACCCCCTCAGCTGAGAAATAATAGTGAAATTAATTAGGGACAGAACTAGAGCAGGGGAATGTTAGGAGTCTGATGAGGATGAATAATAACGTGTGTGATAAGAACTGTAATAAATGTACAGCTGCCCATGGCTGCTCGCTTTTTCAATCTTAAGTTGAGTCTGTAATGTGCGCTGTACAATAAATCTTGATTCTGCTGCCTGTCCTGAGACTCTTGAGTGCCTTCTTTGGGGCTGAAGGTGACCAAGCCAGCCTGCTTCAAGAGGTTTGTTCTGAGATGCTTTCTGCTCACCTCAGTTGTACAGCGGGATTGAGTTATTGTTGTCTTTCTGTCAGCTTGAACCAGTCCGGCTACTCTCCTCTAAACCCTTTCTTCAACAAAGAGTTTCCCTCCCCAGAACAGCCTGCTAGATTTGTATTTATTTTGTTCTTCACAACATTCTGAGTAAACTCGAGTGACTGTTGTGCGTAAAAATCCCAGGAGATCAACACAGAAATACAGTACTCAAATCAGCCTGCCTATGCCTTGCTTGAAATCACTGAGGTGACATTTTTCTCCATATTTTAGTGTTTTTTGGGGACGTGGATAACATAACTGAAACGCCTGACCTGTCTCTGCCTCATGTTATGCATTGCTGTGATTAGATAATTGCATAGATAAGCAGGTGTACAGCTGTTCCTAATAAGTGAAGTCGTAAGACCTTTCCTTTCAGACTTGCACATTAATTTAACAGCACAGCTACATTTGAATCCTAACAGAACTAGTGATTATCCCAGAAAGTCATAAGGTCTCAGCTCTTGATATTACTATAAAAATAAAACGAGCTACTGGTGACAAGTGGCTGTCGGATAACGTGTAAAACGCTGGAAACCAATGATAATTCTATTCAATCCACAAATTAGTTTGAACAATGTTAACAATGACACAAGAAATTACTTCCCGGCGATACTTGAACAAACACTTGATAATAGCAAAGAAAAGAACCCAGTTGCCTTAAACAGAAACGAAGAATATAACAAGAATGGCCAATACCTACTACGGTGTGCAGAACTGACTTCAGCACGTCTTACAAAACGCGGGAGTTTACAACGGGGCCGACCTTACCTGCCCTTCCAAGCGGAAATCCTCTCCAACGCGTACTTCTGCAGATTGCAGTCTTGGCAATATAAATACTCTAGTACTTGGTCCCATTCCGCCTTGTTGATCCACGCTACAACATGAAATGCCGCTGGAGACAATAACTTGCGCATCATTTCGATTCATCGAAAGGAACACGGACAAATTACCAGGGTACACAGGCACGCTAACCGCCAAGTCCCGCCTCCAGCATAGTTAACGAATGCGCATGTAGTTTACTAATGACGTTTTCGACAGACTAGCGGTACGTCGACTGAGGGTTACAAATTATGGTTCGCCGTATTATTCGCAGGATTGTAGTTCCGTTGTAGAGAAAGTAAAGAAGAAACGATAGTGGAAATTTGACACACTGTTAAAAGTTACGTTGTGATGTAAATTATAATTTTTATTATATAGGGAAAGTACTTATTTTAATTTTGCAAGATTTGATATTTTTTAATCTTTAGATATAATATGCTTTACTATTTTACAGCATATGGCCGAACTTGTTATAGTTGTTAACATCCTTAGTAGACACCGCGTCTAGATTTCAAAGATGGAATGAATTTGCAGTAACTCCTCTACGGTATCCTTATTTCCATCCTTTTATTGTAGCATTTTACCTCCTAGTGATCTGGCCGAAGACCATAAGACACTGTCATGTGTAAAAGTAGGTACGCCCCATGGGAATTGATTTTTTTCCACTATTTCAACAGGCAAACTGTATATGTTTATGGAAAACAGTGCCTACAGATAAAGGTCATTTACTTTAATTAAAACACAAGGAATTTTGCATTTTTAGTCATTTATTCAACAAAAATATTAGTAAATGTAATTGTCTACTGGGGAAGTAAGTGCACCAAGAAGCTGGTATTGGCCTCTTTAGCAAAAAATACTTGTACATGTTTTGCATAACTGCCTGCCAATCTCTGACGACTCTGTGAATTTTTGATCTGTCCTTTATACAAAACTTCTTCAGCTGCAAGATATTTGTGGGATTTATTGCATATGCATTTCAAATCCTCCACAATATTTCAATAGGTTTTGAAGCAGGGCTTTGACTAGGCCAGTCCATAAGCACCCACTTCTTCTTTTTAAGGAATTTCTCGATTGATTTTTTTTAGTGGGCTTCAGATCATTATAGTGCTAAAAGCACTATTTGCATTTCCTGTTCAATTTCAACTCTTTGACAGCTGTGGTTAAAAAACTGATATCTTTCAGTTATGTGTCCAGAGCAAATTATTTCAGAAAACCTGGTCTTTGCTTATATGTGGCAAACTGGAGTCTTCCTCTAATGTTTTTAATGGATACCATTGGTTTTTCCTTGCACAACTCACATGCACGTCAAATGTTTCCAATATCTTTCTGATTGTAAATGTGTACATTTGACACCAACATTTGCAAGTGGTACCTGCAGATTCCACTAAGACATTTTGGGGTTCCTAGAGTTTTTGTTTAGTATCAAATAGTCAGCTCTTGGGCTGAATTTGCTGGGCTGGCCAGTTTTGGAAAAATTAACAGTTGTTTGAAATCCATGCCACTTGATAATTTTCTTTCCATTGGAATAAATTATTTAAAATAATTTTACTTTATGCCACATGCATCCACAATCTTTGTTCTGAGGACCTTAAAGAGCTCTTTTGATCTTGGCATGATGACACTACAAACATCAACAGCCAAGAGAACACCAGACCCTTGATATCAGCAGTTTAAATCCAACAAACCTGCATTCTCCCCAATGAGTTTTTAATCATCATTCATTAATCACAATTTTAGGGATTTGAAGCGGTGATTCATGTAGAGGTGTTTTTATTTTTTCCATGTGATAAATGTGCACTTTGGTCAGATTATTGGAATTAATACACCAGGGGCCTCATGCATAACGCCGTGCATAGATTCACACTATAGCCCTTAAGCTCAGCGTTCTGTAAAAAAGACAATGGCAAAGGAATAGGGGGGAAATAGAAGAGGTTCAGCAAATACCAAGTGGAGGCAAGGAAAAACATACTATTTGTTGGTTTAAACAGTGGTATAAACAACAAAAGGAAGTTGATCGAGTGACATAGAGTGCTGGACAAACTCGAAAGCTCAAGTTCACAAAGTCTAACTGTGCCCGAAATAAAAAAGAAGTTGTCAGATATCAAAGTCGCCGTGAAAAGGTGAGTCGTAGCCCACAGTCTGAGTTTCATATGAAAGCTTATTAAAAAAAAAACAGGCACAGTGGGGAAAAAAGCATGAAAGGTCTCGAAATTTCCACTTTAATCACGTAGTTTATTTTGTCATTAAAGTAGAACATCATAAACGTCATCATAAAATCGTTTAGTTTACTAGTTTCTCAAATCCAATCGTAACTAAAGTGGCAAGTTAAATGGTTTGTTTTGTATTTGATCTCCTATGTTCTCTATGAGTGTGAATCACTACGTGCTTCCGGGCTTTGTCTTCCTCCAACAGGACACAGAATCCATTACATCCGTAATATTACATAATAATTAAAATGCTGAGATGTACACTTGATATCATTTTAATGATATAGGAGTTAAAGCATGTTATTAAACATGGGAACACAGTGGCACAGTGATTGTGTGCAACCTTCGATGAAGTAATTTATTGCAGCAGTACTGTCTCTTTCAAACGTACTAACCCCCAATTCCTGTCCCTACTTTTCTTTCTCCAAATACCCAATTACCACACAATCAGCTCTGTAACAGACGTTTAACCATCTGTAAGCTCAGAACGCCAATTCTTCAAAACTTTTAAGGAACATTGAAATATCTTCGTAGTACATGTTTAATTATTCTATCCTTCCAGTGTCACGCCAGTCCCAGCAAGCATACAATGAGAGGCAGGAACAATCCATGAACGGAGTGTCAGATCCTTGCTAGCGCAGTGACACCCGTGTCCTCACATGTTTAATTATTAACAAAATAAATTATTTAAATGAAGTTAAAGTTGTATCTGTATAATATAATAAACATTTTGCTGCATTTCATTTTAAAAATATCATCATCATATGTAAACACACGCTTTATAAAGTGGCTCAGGTTGTGCAATATTATAACTGTAGTGCAAGTTTACAGTGAGGTGATTGTACTAATAAGTACAAACAGTTCTACAAGGAGCACTTGATAGACTGATTGAGTACATTTATAGTTCTTCGGATGAAACTGTTTTTGAAGTGCGAGGTCCGTACAGGAAAGGTTTTGAAGCATTTGCCATGTGAGAGCAGTTCAAATAGGCATCATGGCTGAGACAGCGTGTGCTTGATGCTGTATACCGATAATTCTCTTTCTGATCAGCTGCTCCGAGTGGTGCAATGAGAGTAATATGGAAAAAGATGATCCACTCTGGCAATCCCTAACGGGAGCAGCTGAAAGAAGAAAAAGAAGATACAGTGACAGTAACAACGCTAAAGCAGCTATGGTATTTGGAATAGTTTGGCCATTCCGTGGACCATTATATTGTTACTGGTTAATTACAATCAGAAGAATTAAACTAATAAACAATATGTGGTTAATTTCAGTGTATTTATAAAGCCACATCAGGGATGTGGATTTAAAAAAGAAAGGGAAACCACACTGGAACAGTAGCACTGCTTTGACGCTGGGTGCCACCAGTCTGCAAAACCCGAGCACAGAACTTGCATATGCCAGGGTATGAACTACCGTGGAAATGTGTGTGGCTTTATGCCAAGTTTAGGTTTTATACATTGCGATTTGAATGTGGAAACAGGCTTACGCAACATTTTTGTGCATACGCACCATTTATACATGAGGCTCCAGGTGAATTTGTGTTAATTTGTATATCACCTTTATCTATAGGCACAGTGTGGGTGAAGATCTAATTGTTTTTATTCAGATATGTTGAAAAGGTCAACAATTTCCATGGGGTGTACTTACTGTTTCACATAACTGTATCATCATTCACATAACTGCTTTCTTCATTCAGCCAGAAAAGTATCTTATATTTGAAGGGGGAACTTAACAGGGCTTTTCCAATTTATAATCCACAGTTATGTTCAAAACTAGGTAGACTTTAAGACTTAAACTGTTAAAATAAATACAAAATGAGGGAAGGTTATTTGCATCACCCAGAAATCTTCACAGTATCCTGCCACAGTTTTGAAAAATAGTGTGTGTATAATACAGTACATTGTATACAGAAAAAGGCGGACTAGCTATTTGACCAACATCAAATAAACTTGATTTGCATGTTCCTAATGACCGTGATTCCCCTGACTTTATTTTGTTTGCAATCTCAAACGGGAATGTTGCTTTCTTTTCAGTTTCCAGCTGGCTTAACTTTTTTATTACATATTCTTGTTTAATATTACTATAATTAAAACCCATTAAAACAACTAAAGACAAGGGCACATTTTGTTATATTGTATTTTATGCTATAGCATTCTCAGTTATTGCAGGATGGTAGAAGTTCACTGCATATTCCAGCATTGCCAAATACAAGAAATTAATCAACTCTGGATTGAGTACAAGCTTACCATGGCTTATTCATGAGCACACCTGGCCATATACTGGGCAAATTTAAACTTAAATGAGTAAAACTGGAATGACAGGAGCAAAACCCAAGCAGACACAAAAAGAATGTGAAAACTACATTGACAGTGACCAGGTGTGGGGTTCAATCCCAAGATGCAGGATCCATGAATCAGCAAAGCTGAACACTGTGCAATCCTGTTTTATGTTACACTGAATATTTGTGTTTGCATTTAACTATAATATTTTGGTAAAGAACTCAGAATTTTTAATGACAACTTCATTCATCCACCCATCCATTTTCTAAATCTGCTTATTACAGTGTTGATGTACGGGGTGTCTATCTTGAAAACTTAAGGTACAAGGTAAGAACCAGCCTCGAATGAGGTGCCAGTTCACTGCATGGCATACTCGCCCACAAGATGTGAATTGAAGAGGTGAATACTTGGAAAAAACTACAACCCAAACTCAGAAGAAGCTGAGATGGTATGGAAAATGCAAAATAAAACAAAAGTGAGTGGTTTCAAAATTCACTTTGACTTGTAGTCCATCACCAACATTGTAAAGACAAGATATTTGTTTAGTCTGGTCAACTTCATTTATTTATATGTATATTGTACATCCATTCTTGCCATTAAGGCCTTGCAACACATTCCTAAAAAAATTGACTTGCACAATTTAGGGGTAATAATGAGTTAAAAAAGGAAAATAATGATGCCAGTAGAAACATAATATTCAACAGGTGACTGTAATGCTTTGGTATAAAAGTTGCACCCAGCAAAGGCCTAGTGCTTTAGGACCAAAGGTTAGCCAAGGAATACCTATTTTCCCACAGATGCATGCAAAATTCTGTCAAAAGTGTTTCACCTGCAGCAGTATATAATTAAAAGTTTCACGAAATCTGGAGAACTTTTGGTGCACAAAGGGAAAGGATGCTGCATCAAGAACTGTAATTCATTAATAAGTGATATAACAAAATGGGCTCAAATCTTTGGCAAGTAGCACAATACACAGTTACATCTAGAAATGGCAGTTAGAAGTGTACTGTGCCAAAAGAAAGCCATATGTTAACTGTGTCCAGGAGTGCTGTTCACTTCTCTGGGTTAGGAAGCATCTGGGTTAGACCATCACACAGTGGAAATCTGTACTATTGTCAACATTTCAAACCCAAGAAGAAAATGACCATTCAGACTGTTACCAGCTACAAGATTAAAAGCCAGCATCAGTGATGGTATAGGGTTGTGTCTGTGCCCTGGGCAAGGGTAACTTTCACTTCTGTGAAGGCATAAATACATACAGATTTGCATGCAACATATGTTGACTCCAAGACATTCATGCTTCAGCAAGGCAATGCAAACCCCATTCTGCATGTATTACAAAGACATGGCTGCAAAGGAAGAGTGTGCAGGTGCTCGATTGGTCTATCTACAGTCATGACCTGTCCCCAAATGAGAATGTGTGCTCCATTTTGAAGGGCTAAATGCACCAATGAAGACTTGTTTGCAAGAAAAATGAGACAAAATTACACCTGAAACAATAAATTGGCATATCCAGTGCCTCAAATTTTATTATCCTTTGTGAGAAGAAAAGGTAATGTTACAAATTGGTTAATTCTTTACTGGCCTACACAATTTATGGGAATATGTTGCAAGTATCAAAATCAAAAAGTGTTTATTAAAAAAAAAACAATAAAGTTCATTAGTTGTAACATGAAATAATGGGCTGCTACATTGTTTTCAGGACAAAGAATATTTGCTAATGAGTGCTTTCTGTTTTTATTCGCATTTTCTCTACAGTCCCAACTTTATCCAACTTGGGGTTGCACATGTGTGAACAGAGGAGAGTGAATACCTGACTGGGATTTGAACCTAGGACAGTGGACCTGTGAGGAAACATGCTAACCATTTTGAAACTGTTGCTCCCTTGTTGATGTGAATATATCAAAATTAACTTGACATTAATTAAATTGAAGATGTGAAATGCTGACCTGCAAGAAGCAAATTGCAAAAGGAGACTTAGAAGTTTTTGTTGATATATCATTCTGAAAGACAGTAAGCAGAAGGAATCACTATATAACAGCTAATTACATTTTCTGTCATATAACAAATATTAAACAAATATTATAACTATAACCACCATACTCCAATTACCAAGCACCTCCTTGGCCTAAAGGCCCTTGACAGGCAAAGTAAATTAAGACACATAAGTCCTGAATGTTGAAGAACTGGGTTGGGGGTAAAGGCATCAATAAAGTTGATCTAACTGACTTCCTCTAATCAAATGGTAAAACATTTTCTCATGGACATCTTTGAAAATTAAGAAAAACTACATTCAAAAGGGAAGCTACACAAACAAACTGCTAGGTTGCCTTGACGCCTTTAGAATTTGGCTGGGTAAGATACAAAAACATTGTAAATATTAGCCAGCTTCATGAACTCCTTGAACTGAGTAATCATCTTTCATTTGTCACTTTTTTTAAGTTAATCATCTGCTACTATTCTGTGAAAAAAATATATTTGGTGTTTGTTATTCCGACCCTTCACAGTACTAATTAAAAGGAGGCGAGGCATTTTAATTGATCAGATTTTGGCCTATGCATGTTTTTCTTAAGTTGATTAGTTTCAGTCTCACTGATATCTTTAACACCAGGAAACTTTAATTTCTTTGGCATATCACATAGATTTATAGGTTATGTCAGGATTGACCATTAGTAGCTATACTCTGTTAAATTGTGCTAGGATCAGTCAGATCAAAGATCAACTGTGATTTTTTTAAGTGACCACCACCTTCTGAAGCATGCATTTGTAGAGATGTATATGTCACCATAGGTTAACCACACCTCATTGCTACACCTCAAGTAAACGGCATGAAAAATGTATACAGTGTACTAGCTGTGCTACCCATCTATGATAGGTTGAAATTTAAGTGTCCATTTACTCTGGTATTATAATACACACTTGATCCCTTTATTCACAGATAGAGCCCACCCCAGTTTACTATTTCCCCTCAGCAATACTTGTGGAATTAACTACTCTTATAGTCATATAGTAGTATTTTGCTGGCAACATGCAGTGGTGGTTTCTACTACACTGGCCTAGTTTAGCAACTCTAGCCTATTTATGTCAGGCCTTTGGTTTCCCAATGTGTGCTATGAGTTATTTTCACTCTCGATTTCCCACCACGAAGTTATCAATCATTAGCGTTACAGTTATAAACCTCATTCACGTGGCCCAAGTGGGTGCAAGAAAATCATACCACGCTATTGTCTCAAGCTGGCTCTACAAAGATGGCAGGCAGTGACTGCAGTTTATTGCAATGGCCTACACAGCCACTAGATCTCAATGTAGAATCCATGCCTCAAAGAATCCAGGCTGTTTTGCAAGCAAAGGGGAGTCCTTTCTGGTACTACATAGGTGGTTCCAATAAAGTGTCCACATTTAGTATACATTTATATACACATGGGAGAAATGGTGGTGCAGTGGCCTAAGAACTGCTTTCTCATTGATCTAGTGTCAAGGGTCATTGTTCATGTGGAGCTTGCATGTTCTTCATACATCTGCATGTCCGTTCTTTGTGCCCATTGCAGCTCGCATTGGTCCCTGTCACTTTGAAATGGATTAACTGGGTATAAGAATGTTATGTTATGCATGTATCAATGTGCCTACTATGGATTCTACCTAAGAAAGGAATTTTGTGTATTATCAGGACTTACTATATACATGAGACACCTCCTTTTTGAGTGAAAACAAACAAAGCTGAAAGTGTGGTATACAAATATCTTTTATATCACAGTTAAAAAAATCTAGAATGTTCCATGTAAGAGACACAGAAGCAGGCTATACTGTAAGTACATTTGTTTGGACTCATTTTGCAAATGGTATTTGAATAAAATAATAAAAAGAGTAGCTACCATACTTGTCATTCATGGCTATGGGTTAATATATGACTGGTGTCAGAGTTTGTTAATGACGCTGTTCAAGATTTGGACCTTTCCTCTTGAGCCAAGACATCTGGAAAGAACTTGGAATGCCTGGAAAGGAGCAGACTGAGAGGAGAGTGACTTACCATCCTGGGCTACAGACTATTATTCTGAAAACGTGCTGCTTTCCAATGCCTTGATGGTTGTTGTGTGTTTCAAGGTGTTAAACCAGCAATAAAACTCAAACTAACATCTTATACTAATGTTTCAGTGTTTTGTCAGTTTCATCAGCTGAAAGGTGTGTTTGATTGTGGAAGGAATAGGTAGTTTGTGAGGGATTGCTGATTTTAGTTTTTGTCAAATGTAGGATGTCTGCAAAAATGTGAACTGGGATCTAAGGAACAAAAATGCCTAGTAATTCTAAACAGAATATATATAATGACACTTAAGACATGGAAATAAAACAATTTGCCAATTTTAAAATCCAAAACAGTAAACAGTTTTGTAAAGGATCTTATAAATGACAATGCATACCCATTCTTTAAGAAAAGTCTTTGTTCATCTGATGCATGTTAATTTCTGGAGATATTCTCCTCTCATTTGTGTTGCTCCCATTTAAATATGGCCAATCCCTGTCTTTTTCCATAAATAACTAGCTACATAAAATGAAGGAAAATGTGGTATCCTTAAGCTAGTAGACAAAATCCCAGTGAGTGACTGATACTTGAGGGGTGAAAAGTGTGAAGTGGCACATCTCTTTAGTAATGTGATTTTGGTAGGAGGATGACCACAAGGATGGTGATTAGAGGAGATGGGTTGTACTAATGCCAGAACAATGAAGAGGCAATCCCATTTACCATCTGATTGTAATCAACTGTTCAGTGGGGTAAAGGTTGGTGTTGCAAAACAACATGGGCTATTGAGGCCCGTTCCAGGTAATAGTAGCAAAAATTATGTGGGAAAGCTCACATATACAGTAGATTCCTTTAAAAAACAAGGAAAAAGCAAGTATTCTGCACCACCACGGAGGGTTACACAACCATTACATGTGCCACATACCTTTAGCAAATCAGGAATGACAATCACTATAAAGTTCCATGCTCAAGAATTTTTTTTCTTTACGTGCCATATAGCTTTTTAACAAAAAATATCAGCAATAAAGAAATGTTAGCTGTGTGCGTTCTTATGTGTGGTAAATGTACAGGTAAAAAACAACTGTCAAATTATTACAAATAGTTACCAAAAGCATACTTTTAAATTACGTAAATGGCTCTGTTATCTCTATGTGCTTTTATTCTTGTCTATTTAGATTACTGAGATGGCTAATTTCCTGTATAAACATAACTATTTAAAAAACCTTGAACATAGCTTGTAATTGCAAGGAGTGGAACCATGTTTGTTTGTAATGTTCTACACATGTTGAATGTGATAATGTCTATGATTTCTTGCCATCCTCCAGGTTTAAAGTATGTCTTCATTGTTGTAATGCCTTTGAAATGGATGTTTCACATGGAAGCACTGTACACAAGTAAATGTACTTGCATGTAAATTCACAGTGGCCATTTTCACATAGAAGACGTAAAAACTTCTGCTTCTTGACTCTTATTTAAGGGTTAATAAAAATGCCACTTTTGTGATGTTCTCCAGGTCCTCGTAAATGTGCTGCTTTGAGTGCTTAAAAAAACACTTATAAACTGTTGTAAACAGGAGATATGACGAAAGAGGTGTGAGGCTTTCAAAATGTCATGACCTGCCTATAGATGGATTCAACAAGGAATCCAGCCTCTAAACTACACATAGGCATAGGTCCAAAATGGTGGGAATGGCTTATAAATTTCAAATAATACCTTAAATGTCCCAAAATACTTAAAAACACCCATTAAGGCAAGGGAAAAGCAATCAAAATCTTCACAAAACCAGAAAATAAGAACAATACTCATGAAAAATGCAATTCACAAACTCCAATAACAATCTGAAGTAATCCATCTCTTCTGAATATAAGGGTAGCAAGTGGTCCTTAAGAAGTGATGACATGGTGGCCCTGCCTCATGGGTTTCAAACACAAAGTACAAGGAACATAATCAAACAACTTAAATACAAAATACCTATGTATCTTTATATATAATATGCTACCGTGGCTGTTGGTTTGTCTGTCCAGGATTCTAAATCACCTGTAGATCGCAAACCGTTTTACCTATTGACCTGAGATCTGGTACACATATACTATGTGACATCTACTATCCGCTTTTGGGGGTGATGATTGAATTCCAAGGTTATTCCTATTTTTATTTTATTGTAGAATCAACTCTTGGCAGTGGCCAGCAGAGTAGCTGTGCAGCACATGCGTACTAGTACCGTTCTCATCTCTACCACCTTTGCTGTCACTTCCCCTACCTCTTCATATCTTAAATCATTCTTGAGGCAGATTGAAGACTTGTTATCATGCAAGGATATAAACCAAATTATAAACCAACCTAAAAGTTTTAACACAAATTACATTAAAACAAAAAAAAATTAAAAATCATTCAAAAATAACAAATTGGAACGCAATCCCAGCTGTAACATAACATAAGCTAAGTGACACATTAATTTATGACAGACGGGTATCCGCAAGAGTGAAAGGGACGGTCTACAGGATGGTAGTGAGACCAGCTATGTTATATGGGTTGGAGACGGTGGCACTAACCTGAAAGCAGGAGACAGAACTAGAGGTAGCAGAGTTAAAGATGCTAAGATTTACACTGGGTGTGACGAGGATGGATAGGATTAGAAATGAGTACATTAGAGGGTCAGTTCAAGTTGGACGGTTGGGAGACAAAGTTAGAGAGGCAAAATTGTGTTGGTTTGGACATGTGCAGAGGAGAGATGCTGGGTATATTGGGAGAAGGATGCTAAGGATAGAGCAGCCAGGGAAGAGGAAAAGAGGAAGGCCTAAGACAAGGTTTATGGATGTGGTGAGAGAGGACATGCAGGTGAAGGGTGTAACAGAACAAGATACAGAATACAGAAAGATATCGAAGAAGATGATCCGCTGTGGCAACCCCTAACGGAAGCAGCCGAAAGAAGAAAAAGATGAAACCAAATTCCTTCTTATAACTGTTTGCCTGCTACAGAATGTTTTTCACTAGTTGTACCTTTAATAAATTAAAATCCAAACACTACCTGATGCAAACGTACATCTTATGTATCAAGACTAGAATGTCGTCACTGGTCATGTGCACATTTGGATGCTCTTTCAGGTATCTCCCAATGTCCCTAGGATTTATTGTGTATTTGGAAAACTTTTCACCATGGTATCTTGTGCTGTTCCTGCAAAACTGTATTTAACCAAGTAGTTTTAATAATAAATGGATGGATATCTTTTCCTGCCTTGTGAAATTGCTTTTGATAGAGCATGCTTTAAAGGAGTTATATAAAGTAAGCAATATTGATTGTTTACTTGCATGTTTACATAAACTGATTAATCAGGAATCAATGTATTCAGGAATAGATTCAGCTCCAGTTCTATGCATGATGGGATTTTTTTTAATTAATGATAAAGTCAGCAGATGATAAATATGAGAAGCCAGGATTTACTGAAGTAGGCAAGGTTAAAAATAAAAATAAAGAAATGGATAAAGTGTTTCTTGGAAAATGATAATGTACAGTCAGGGATAGAGAGAAGGTGGAGGTTATTTTTAGATATACATGATTTCAGGTCAGATTCGCATGATGGAGTAATAAAAAACCACCAAATGCAAACCAGCTCAGAGAAAGGCAGTTCTTTAGTAAAAAAAGGACTGACAAGAAAGTAACAAATCTAAGGGCGAAATCAGAATAGTTTGTCATTTGGAAGTATCAGCACCATATAAGGCATTTCTTCTTTTTAACTCAGTACTTCTTAGCTTGTTTAAGACGCAAAAACGGGAAACATGTTTTGGTGATTTATTTTTCTAAAGTGCTTTCCAGTCCAGGTACAACCCTTCTACAAAACAGTAAAGCACTCTGATTTATACTTTCCCCTCCCAGCTTAGTTAGTTGCTTCAATGCTGGTATTAGAATTTTATTTAAAGGAACAGTGGTGGCTGCCCAGACCCGGTAGACTAAATTTAGCAGCTGCAGTGATGCACCACCCAGTATCGTTCACAAAGCATGAAGCAAGCAGCCTGGGTGAAGTATAAGTTATGAATACAGCAACCGCCCAGATTACTGCCTTTTCCTCACTTGCTTACTAAGAAATGAAGACACCAATCTGGAAATTACTCATGTACATTTTGTCTTGGCCAAGCCTGGTATTCAGGAGGAAGTGACCTCTAGTGACCTTCTGAAATAGTTAATGCTCTGGCAAGAAGTGCTAAAAGCTTTTTCTGGTCAAATGTACCCCACCTGTGCCCCTTATGTTTTAGGAAGGAAGGGGAGCATAAAAGATTCATGCCAGAGGGCAGAGGTGTCTTGCATAATGACCAGGTAAGCCTTAATAATTTCCAGGTCTCTCTGTAGTTTTGGGGTTATTACCTACTTAGTTACAATTCCTCAGTATAATGAGCTACAGGTTTTATTTTGGCTTGTTTCTCACCATAACTAAACTCAGTCATTGAGAAATACGGGCTGAGTTAGAAGCTGCAAAAAGTCTTTCAGTTGATGTGTTTTCACAAAGTCTTTTTTACTTTTTTGCAAGGCCAATGCTGTGAGGAAATGTAGTATATAGTAGGAAGCAGACAGTGATGGTACAGTAGTACATCACAGATTATGACAATTTCCTGGGCTAATTTAAAGTCACCAATTAATATGATGTCTTTAGACCATGAAAGGAAACAGAAATCACCAGAGGAAATCCACAAAAATGCTAAGGTGGGGGTGAGGTTTGTGTAATGGGGTTTGTCTAGAACAGCCAGAACCCTCATCATGAGCCAAATCCACTACACACCATGATATTAAGCATCTTAGCTGGGTGAGTGTTCCTACTTTAATAGGCTTATTAAAGCCTATTATCACCAGAGAGCTGGTTTACATGTCAACACTTAATTAAAGACACCCCGTGTACAAATCAAACTGGAGACCATTGCTATACCACGGTGTTTATGGCTGAGATAACTAACAATTGCAATCACTACTTGGTGTCACTCCTGGTCCTAACAAACTGGTGCATACTACAAATGTAAGCAGAAACAAGAAAGGCATAGAAAAGTAGAAATTCACAATAAATCTATAAAATTAAACTACTCTGCTTGAGTTTAATTAGCTTGATTTTAGTCTCTCACTTTCCTTTTGGCCCTAAAGTCAGATGGTTTCCCAACCCTGAAATGTAACCACTCCCTTTCATATGCAGTTATAGTTTTCTGGCCACTGTTCTTCCTGCTTCTACTTCCTGTTCTTTGTTCTTTTGCTGTTGGATGACCTCTCACCCAGGGCATATTCCAAGGTCTTATTTAAACAATTGCATTTAAATTCAAAACCCTAGTCATGGAAGCTCATTTTTCACTGATCCGAGTTCCCTCTTTACCGCTATTTTCTCCTTAGACTTTCTTCTATAGGATTGAAAACCTCTTCTCTGGTTAACAATAAGGCAATCTAGATAGGGTATCCAGCAAGTTACATTTTGTCCTAGCCAGTACAGAAATAATTGAACTTTACAGCATTTAACTGTCACCCTGTGTTGTCAACCTGTGTATATGTGTGTGGACTCCTCCTGCTATGAAATGCCAGCAGTAGAAATTAAGGCAGGGCAGTACAAGAAGACAAGCAGAGCCATCTGAGGATCCATCTCTAATAGCCACTATATGAGACACCCCAAACTCCCTTGCCTAGTGTATTCAACACAGGCACATGGTCACCATTGAAGAACACATATAACAGTCTGGCTCAGGGTGCAAGGGAAAACAGGAACAGCTTGCCTGACTGTAGAGTTCTTAGTCTTAAGAGTAAGGAGCAGGTGATGTCATGGTACATTTTAGGCTTCAATAACAGGAAATCTTGCAGTCTTTACTCTGGCAGAATCTGTCAGAGAGATTTTTAACTTCCCGGTTTTTATCAGCTTCCTTTCATTCTGATCCTCATTGGCACTACAGCAAGTAAGCAGACCTGTGTTATAATAAACAGTACAAGACAATACTGGAGTGTCAGGGTGAAATCAATAGTGGGAGAGCTGGTGAACAGAAGGACTTTGAGTATGGGAGAGTTATGCTAATGAAATTTTATCATCAGCAAGTAGTGTACAAAAACATGCATGATGAGGTATAGTAGTACTATATGGATGTAAACTCATTGTCATTCAGCTAGAGTTGTGAAAAACGGAACCTGGTCAATCCAGTTACATACACTAGTTGTTGGGAGCTGCATCACCAATTACTCTAATGTGCATACCTGCTGAATGTGGAAAAAAAACTACAAAGCCTTGAGAAAAATCCATGCAGAGCTGGGCAGAATGTGAAAACTTTTCACAGACAGCAGCCAGTCTAGATAGCAAATCTGCATTCCTTGAGGTCTGAGAAACCAATGTACTGTATTAACTTGACCACAGTTGTTTCTTTAACAAATGGGCATGGGAAAATGGCGAACATATCCATCTTACAGGCAATGTATGTAATAAATTGTTTGAAGTCCATATTTAATAGTTGGATGTACAGCTTTGATTAATGGATATCCCCATCTAAAAGTGAAGTTCTTTTAGTGAATGTGTCATAAATGTTCTATAGTGGTTGGGAATAATTTTCCTTAATTTACTATACAGTATATTAAGGCGTGATTATTTCATTATTTATTATTGCTGATTTATATACAACCCCAATTCCAATGAAGTTGGGACGTTGTGTAAAACGTAAATAAAAACAGAATACAATGCTTTGCAAATCCTTTTCAACCTATATTCAATTGAATACACTACAAAGACAAGATATCGAATGTTCAAACTGATAAACTTTATTGTTGTTTTGCAAATCTTCACTCATTTTGAATTTGATGCCTGCAACACGTTCCAAAAAAGCTGAGACAGGGGCATGTTTACCACTGGGTTGTATCACCTTTCCATTTAACAACACTCAATAAGCGTTTGGGAACTGAGGACACTAATTGTTGAAGCTGTGTAGGTGGAATTCTTTCCCATTCTTGCTTGATATACAAACAGTCCGGGGTCTCCATTGTCATATTTTGCGCTTCATAATGCACCACACATTTTCAATGGGAGACAGGTCTGGACTGCAGGCAGGCCAGTCTAGTACCCACCCTCTTTTACTACGAAGCCACACTATTGCAACACATGCAGAATGTGGCTTTGCATTGTCCTGCTGAAATAAGCAGGGACATCCAAGAAAAAGACGTCGCTTGGTTGGCAGCATATGTTGCTCCAAAACCTGTAGGTACCTTTCAGCATTAATGGTGCCTTCACAGACGTGCAAGTTACCCATGCCATGGGCACTAACACACCCCTATACCATCACAGATGCTGGCTTTTGAACTTTGCGCTGATAACAATCCGGATGGTCCTTTTCCTCTTTGGCCCGGAGGACACGACGTCCATGATTTCCAAAAACAATCTGAAATGTGGACTCGTCAGACCACAGTACACTTTTCCACTTTGCGTCAGTCCATCTCAGATGAGCTCGGGCCCAGAGAAGCCGGCGGCGTTTCTGGGTGTTGTTGATATATGGCTTTCGCTTTGCAGGGTAGAGTTTTAACTTGTACTTGTAGATGTAGCAACGAACTGTGTTAACTGACAATGGTTTTCTGAAGTATTCCTGAGCTCACGTGGTAATATCCTTTACAGAATGATGTTTGTTTTTAATGCAGTGCCGCATGAGGGATCGAAGGTCACGGGCATCCAGTGTTGGTATTCAGAGATTTCTCCAGATTCTCTGAATCTTTTAATGATAAAATCCCTAGATTCCTTGCAATTGTACATTGAGAAACGTTGTTCTTAAACTGTTGGAGTATTTGCCCACGCAGTTGTTCACAAAGTGGTGAACCTCGCCCCATCCTTGCTTGTGAACGACTGATCCTTTTGGGGATGCTCCTTTTATACCCAATCATGACAAACACCTATTTCCAATTAACCTGTTCACTTGTGGAATGTTCAAAACAGGTGTTTTTTGAACATTCCTCAACTTTCCCAGTCTTTTGCTGCCCCTGTCCCAGCTTTTTTGGAACGTGTTACAGGCATCAAATTCAAAATGAGTGAAGATTTGCAAAACAACAATAAAGTTTATCAGTTTGAACATTTGATATCTTGTCTTCGTAGTGTATTCAATTGAATATAGGATGAAAAGGATTTGCAAATCATTGTATTCTGTTGTTATTTACGTTTTACACAACGTCCCAACTTCATTGGAATTGGGGTTGTAATTGTGACACCATTTTAGGCTGTATTTTGATTATCACAATCATTTGATTTCATGATGATGGTAACAATGTTCCTTTGCCAGTCAAGTGTTTGGATGCCAGCTAACATGCGATGCCATTGCACACATACTGTATAGGAGATAACTTTTGAATATGAAACAACGTATTTTGGCCTGTTCCTTGATATTTTAATAAAATACTGCTTATTTGGGAAAATATCATCAGAAACAAACAATGGACACAACGTCAGTCCATCACAGGGCAAACACACATACATACACCCCAACCACACACTAGGGCCAATTTATTATTGCCAATCCACCTATGTCTTGGACTGAGGGAGGAAACCCATACAGACACAGGTAGAACAAGCACACTCCATGCAAAGAGAACCAAGGATGTGAACCCTAATCTCCTTACTGTGTCACCTCATCAGAGAGTGCACCCACTAATAAAGGAGTGGTTATGTCAGAAGAGTGAGTACCCTTATTGAATAACTAGCAAAATACCCGCGCTTCGCAGCGGAGAAGTAGTGTGTTAAAGAAGCAATGAAAAAGAAATGGAAACATTTTGAAAATAACGCAACATGATTGTCAATGTAATTGTTTTGTCACTGTTGTGAGTGATGAGTGTTGCTGTCATATATATATACATATATATATATATATATATTTACATACACACACATAAACATATATATATACATATCTATACATATACACATATATATACACACACACATATATACATACATATATATATATCTACATATATACACATACATATACATACACACATACATACATACACACACATATATACACACAAATACATATATATATACATACACACACACATATATAAACATATATATACATATACATACATATCTACATATATACACACACAGCTATTTCGTATCAGTGCAAGACGCTGCTTGTTAAAATGGATAACTCCCGCTCTTACGTGCAAGTCTGCGTGGATATTATGAACTATCGTATTTGTTCAAGTTCTATTTAAATTTTAAATAGAAGGAATTTTTATTTAGTCGACAGAAATATCTTTGGTAGGAATGTTAAAAACAGACAGGAATATTATTCCTGAATAAATCAACTCAAACCTTAAACAACTTATAATATTTTGCTTTCCATAAAAATATATCCTGTCTAAATTATACAAGTTAGAAATAAAGTAAACGTTAAAAGAACAAACATTCAAATTTCTTTACTCTTATGTAATTTTATATAAAAAATAAACTTAGATTTTAAATATCCCAAAAGATTTTGCTCTCCATAAAAATATATCCTGTCAAAATTATACAAATTCAAATATGAACATGCTTCATAACAAAACCTGGAAATATAAATAAAATGTGTTCCTTTCAGCAATAACAAATCAAATCATTCAGTTGTCTTTGCTCATATGTCATTTTAGAGCTGGACGCCTGGCATCTTTTTTTGGCAACAAGTTCGTTTATGTTTGGTGTGAGGTTCTGTGTTGTGGAGATTCTCAGGATGGACTGCAGGTGCTCATTAGTGAGGCGACTCCTGTGTGCTGTTTTGTTAGTCTTTATCACTGAGAAGAGCTTCTCACACAGATATGTGCTACCAAACATGCACAAGGTTCGAGCCGCATGTAGACGGACTTTTTTTGTTCTTCAAAGTCACCAAAGCGCCGTGCGCTCAGTTTATCAGCAAAGTGCGTATTTGGGAACACCGTAGTGACGACTTGGTTCAACATTACTTGGCAACAGGGAAAGTGGGGCAAGTTGCAGTGGTGCATTTGTGTCTCCCATAAAAGCAGCTTCACTTGAAATCACTTTGTGATTGTGCACGGGTAAAAACGTCCACTGAAGTGTCAGATTCTTATTTAATTCTTCTGCTTTCTGTATCTTCTGCATTGCATTCAGGTCTTTCAGGTTACCCTGATGTTTTGTCTCATAGTGCCGTCTTAGATTAAATTCTGTAATTACAGCCACATTAGCTCCACAAATGAGACACACGGGTTTAACGGCAATGTCAGTAAACATATACTCAGCCTCCCATCGGTTTTTAAAGGCTCTATTTTCAGAATCAACTTTTCTCTTAAGCATCGTGTGGGCTAGCTTCGCAATAACTTGCAAGCTAGACTTGATTAACGTGGTAAGTGTTCGGCAAGGCAGCTGAAGCGCTGCATTATGGGATCTGTAGTTTATTGTGTTACCAGCGCTTCATATACCCGGGCCATTAATAACAATAATACGGTATATAAAATGATCTCGCGGGCCGGATATAATTACACGCCGGGCCGGATGTGGCCCGTGGCCCTTGAGTTTGACACATATGGACTAAATAGAACTTGAAAAGATATATTTTTTCGTACATCGAGCCCGCGTGCTAATGTGGTTTTGCCTGCATGCCTCAATAAGTGACCCTCCCCTCGCTCTTACTTTTTTACCGTTCATCTAATGAATACACTGAGCATGGCTTTACCAAAACAATCATTGATTGCGAATAAAGTATTCATTATTCGAGTATGTAGATCGGGGTATATATATACACGTTTCTTACTGCATCAATAAACAGCTCGTCTTCTTCTTTATCTGAGACCTGACACACTGCATGCACGGGTTTTTTTTTTTTAACACTGTCTTCCTTTAGCGAGACATTCACTTTTTCCACCGTGTGCTTTGTTTCTGCAGTAGCTGCAGTTATGAATAATATGTTTGTATATATCAGACGCTTCATATTTTTTTGCTGCCTTTTCAATTGTGTAATTCGGTTTTTGTTCAGCGCTCTTTAGAACTGTTGCTTTTTGTCTGTGCACTGCGTCAGTTCACGTGAGCCGCTCGGTGTACATGCATCGAAGGTTCCCAGCTGTGCTGTTGCCATGTCGTGCTATGTCCATGGCTGTATCTAATGCTACCGAAGTCCCGGTACTTAAAACTTTCTCTCGCAGTTTCGCTGAGTTTGTGCCAAACACCACCCTGACCATCTCATCTTCCTCTGCATAAGCACAGTCCTTCACCCGTGAATATTTACCCGTGGCAGTTTGCTATTGGATTGCCGCTGATGGACGGCCTTATATGGGCAGGCACTAAATTACAAACGCCAGCGGCAGCCTGTCTATGAACTTAATTTAAAGTGTAGGTTTACACTGTGCTTTGTTTCCGAAGTAGCAGAACTCATGAATATGGTTGTATATATCACTCGCTCGCTTCTTATTGTTTCGCTGCCTTCTCAATTATATAATGCATGTTTTGTAAAGCGCTTTTTGGGCCTCTTCCTGGTTTTCTACGTACTGCGTGATTACGTGGGAGGCGTGATGATGTCAGACGAAACTCCGCCCCCACGGGTTTCAAGCTCATCTCCATTACAGTAAATGGAGAAAAACAGCTTCCAGTTATGACCATTACGCGTAGAATTTCGAAATGAAACCTGCCCAACTTTTGTAAGGAAGCTGTAAGGAATAAGCCTGCCAAATTTCAGCCTTCTACCTACACGGGAAGTTGGAGAATTAGTGATGAGTCAGTCAGTCAGTCAGTCAGTGAGTGAGGGCTTTGCCGTTTATTAGTATAGATAAATGCAAATCACTTTTCAGTGAATGTTCCCATTTTATAACTGACTGGACAACATGCTCATCTAACAAGAAGTGCAGATTATAAATCACTCAATGTGCTCTTCAAATACGGTAACTGGGGGAAGAATCGTCATCTAAAATAATTAATAGTGGCCTCAAATAGCCTGACTGGTTGCTGTCTGTGTGGAGTTTACGTGTTCTAGCAATGTCTGTGTGGGTATTTGTCTCTGTGTACTCTGTTAGTTTTCTCCCATAACCCAAAGATATGCATAATAATTAGTGATTCTAAAGTGGCACAAAGTGGGTGTGCACAAGACATGGCCATTTCTGCCTTATGCTAAGTGCTGCAAAGAAAGGCTCTGGCCTCCATGATCTTTATCCGAGTTAAGCAGATTTGAGAATGTTAGATTGTCTTTATTCAAGAATATTGCCATCTAATAACAGCAGCATATAAAAAAATCAGTGGAAAAATTACTATAGTGCTTGTGTATAGAAACTTAATAAAAAAATTTCTGATTCGAATAATAAGTGCTAATAATATACCGTATAACTGGTTATTTGTACTGTAATAATAAAACCAGAACCACTGGCAATGATTGAATGCCAAATCATGATTTGCCAATTTGATGGTAGTTATGAATATAAATATCCAGTTCATAATTTAGTTAATACCTTTGATAATAAGCGTGTGTCCATATCAGCATGTACCATATATCCTTCTAACAATTACCATGCAACCTTTACCAGTGAGCATTTCATGATGTAAACTTTATATCACTTAGTGATCTCCACTCATAACAAGAGTGGCTAATCAGTCTGTGAGAACTCAGGAAATGTTCCACATTTCTGAATGCTCAGTCTTCCTTATCCACTATCTATTAACATTTTATCATTAGCTGCAAGAATGCCTTGCAGCATTAGAGAGGAGGGCAGTGTTCAGGGTGAAAAATTACTCCCTACCAGTAAACAAAACATCCCAAGAACAAACTGCTGTAAAATCCAGCTCATTTTAATTGAGTTTTCAGACATTGCTGTGTAACAGAACTAACATACGCACATTTTAGTCAAATTTGCAATCCTAGTATGCAATACCAGTTACTCCCATATTGTAGCTCGACTTTCTTTACATGTTTCAAAACGTAATGCCCCAGCTGAGAAACTGGTGTGGTAAAGTTGTTTCAATCCTTGCTGTTAATGTATGATGTATTCTTTTAAGAACTTGCCTGTGTAGCTTTTTAAATGTATACCGTGCTTAGAAATAGTGTGCTCTATCATGGTGATTGTTTGTGAAGGCTGGATAAGTTTTTCTTATTTATGTCATCTTCTCTCATAGAAAAAGATTAAGTTTGGTGTGCTACCTCATGTGTACTATTGTGCTTTAATAATCTTGATATTTTTCAGCAATTTTATTAGTTGCTTTAATCTCTTATGTTTAGTTTCAGTTGCAGTTTTGAAATTAAAATTTCATCTTAAGAGCTGATTATGTTCTGCTAAATCTAGTTTATCTTTTTACGATTTTGGCCCATACTTTTTGATACATTCACCGTGCATTCCAAGGAAAAAGATGTTCTAAACAATCCAAATTAGATAGGCAAAGCAGCCTGACAGAGAGACAAAATGCAGCTGTTTGGAATGCAGGTAAAATGTTTTCTTTCACTCTGCATGAACTGAGAAGGTCAGTGACTTCCTGAACTGAGAAAGCAGCTAAGCAGCAGCTTCCTTCCCTTCTTTACCCTCCCCCACCCTGTTCACCTTCATCAGCAGGAATTGAGATAGAAAAGCTTCCGACTTGACTTTGCCTTCTGCTGATAACATAGCTCTCATGTCAGATCTGCAAAGTCCAACTATACTAATCCAAAGTGATACAGCATTGGTTGCTTCCCCTAGCTTTCCAAACAGAAGGAAAGAGGTGAACCTATAGAGTACAGTGTATAATGAGTAATCTTTTTCAAGTGCAAATCAAATGTTATTCCCAGTATGGTAAGACAGGAGTGTCTCATAGTTGTGACATGAGTAACAGGCCACATGGAATACTTACATTTACTGTATTTTGAATAGTTTGATTTAGTTCATTTTAATTTCTTTCAGTAGCTGATTCCAGTATTTGTCATTTTAGAAGTCATTTCTTCCAGTAGATACAACTTAAGCAGATGTTACAAACTCTTGATGCCTTTAAAAAAGTACAGCTTCACAGTCTATTAGGCAAATCAATGTCATTCTAACCATTACAGAAGATACGAACAGGTAGTTGGCAAGACAAGTAAAAAAAAATTGCAAATTCAGCCTCACAGGCCATGTCAAGCAAGATGAGAAGATTAAAATATGAAAATGATTATCATTTGACCAAGGCCTCACCTATTACAATGATGAAATAGATGTGAGGCAAATACAAGATGTGCCAGGGCTACCAGGTCACAGTAGGAGTCCTCAGAATCACTTATGCCTGCTTAAACAGTTTTCATTATTGCAGTCTCTGCCATCTCAGGAAGAATTCTGAAACTCTCTTAATTACTAAAAGGAGGAAAATCTCTGCGGGGGAGAGCAAGAATACAGAACAGGAACAATTTCCAAAATGCAAGCCTTGCTATTAAGGAAAACATTACTGAACAAAGCCAGCATATTAAAACAAATGAAAAGCAATGTAGCTGGACCCCTGTGGAGGAAAAAGGTGCAGAATTTAATAAAAAGTCTGTCTATGCAGGCAGAAATGAAGTACAGTAATAAGAATAAATGTAGAAAGACAGGGCAACCTGACTAGGCATATTAAAGAAATAATACTGAAATACAATATAATCCTCTGCAGTCTACAATTTAAAAGTTTCACTTTGATAGAAATGTGCGACTCTTAGTAAATAAGCCAGTGTTACTGTGAATGCAAATGGGCAAGTATAAGGGCTGTGTTAGTTACAGACACACGTGTAAGCATTGTGTAAAGTGATGAATTTTGGCATGAATTCCGACTTGTGCTTAATAAATTACAATTGTGCTTCAACTCACAGTACAGAAATGACAAATTCATAAAAGAGATGGATACATCACATTAGACATTTTAATACTTCAGCAATACTTAATGTTATGCCATTAAAAACTTATTTGAGTTACTGAAGCAGATTTGTATACATCTGTAGGTAGAAGAGATATATTTTAGTGACTCTAATAAGAAACTATATTCTTCATGAAGTCAAACAACACAAAATTCCCAAACCCATTTAATCAATTTTATGGTTGTAGGGAGAAGGAGCCTTTCCTGTCAACATAGAGGCACAGGGAAAGAAACAACCCTAGACATGGTGACCGTCCTTCACAGGGCTCACACAGCTAGACTCACATATGGCTGTTTTGGAATCACCAATTAACCCTAACTCACACCTTGGGAAAATGGGAGAAAAACTGGACAACCTGAAGAAAAAACATGAAAACATATGGAGAACGTACAAACTCCATACAAACAAACATTAAGCATGAGATTTATATCCAGGAGACCTGGACCATGGAGTAGCAGACCTAAACATTGCACCTCAAAGACAACAAAAGCAAAGTTTATTTTGAGTGATATGATCTAAACTTTTTTTATACATTTAACCACAGTTGCTTATTTATTTTTACAATGCAAGGATTGACAACATGCTCGGTGTCACAAAGTGTGACTGTGACTGGCTCCCTTGTGTAATCGCTAAAGGCCTAACCACTAAGCTATACTTCTTGAATATGGTGCATATATAAAGAATGTAGCAGAGATCAGAAAGTACAGTGGTGTGAAAAACTATTTGCCCCCTTCCTGATTTCTTATTC